>JAJGOT010000065.1:802500-1285000 GCA_022457155.1 Cladopsammia gracilis
GCTGTAGGTTTATTGTAAATCAAGCCATGAATTATGTACATGTAATGTTGTTCTGTTATTTGACGTACAGGGTTTAAAGTGACTAGCAGCAGTTGATCACCAGCTTAAACATGGCATAAATTATCATATTATATTACTGGTACTTCTTTTAAATACATTTACAATTCACATACAATTTGTACATATACCTGCTTCATTAGTCACAACCCATCTACTCCCAGTGCTGTAATTGCTTCTTCCAAACAGGTTTTGAGCCACAACTCTGAATGTGTAGTTTGTATAAGGTTTTAGCCATGTTACTGTAGCCTCAGTCTGCATCAAGACACAAGCTTCCTGTACCAAGGACTGATTACATATTGCCTGTTCCCATGACATGGAATCCACACTCAACTCCACTGAAAAGTTGACAGCAAACTTAACACTTGTAGTATTCCATTTCAGAAGAATACTGCTTGCTGACAAAACTGTGGTAACTTGGATGATTGGCGGATCTGGTGGACCTAAAATTCATGTACATGTAAGCGCATAATAATGTAGTGCGTGAAACATATATTGCATGTCACACCACTTTTGGTATGGAAACAAAGGGCTTACAGTTGTTAGCCTTGATTATCATCAATATATAAACTTTGGGAACTGTACCTGTGTGAGTTAAGTGGAGCCATGGATATCCACAAGTATCCATGGCAACTCTGTGAGTGGCAACCACCAGGCACCATCCACTTAAGAAAAGCTTACCATATTTTTCCACACAATCAGTGATATGTGGAGGAATAAAATGAGAGTAAGAATTTGCCATGAGCTGTTCAATATCTAGCCCTCAATATCGATGTACATGTACACTGTACATGTATAGTGAAATGATCAAACAGTTCACCTTACAGAGGATGGAAGCCACAGATGCCACACATGCAGGGCTCGACACTAATGGTGGTCAACACGACATTGGCCAGTGAAAATCACACTTTGGCCTGTAAAAGTTTGGGAATACAGGCCATTTTGGCCTGAAGAAACTCTTTAAAGTGCCCCTGTGATCAAATTTTTTATTTCCATTTTTTTACATTTTCGTTTACTATTAGACTTTCTTACTCATCTTGCCCAATTTCAATCCATTACGAACATCAGAAGTCGTTTAATTTTAACATTTATTTCCGAGAATTTACGGCCGCCATTAATCAACCTTGTTCCAAGGCTTGGTTGCGAATGAGAGAAAGTGACGTCAAAGACTCAAACATACCTCACGGGTTGAAATTATAATAACAATCAGCATAGAAAATTGCACAAAGAACAAGTCCAAAGTTTTTGTTGCTTTTCGCGTGATTTTCAATACTTATTGTTATTATAATTTCAACCCGTGAGGTATGTTTGAGTCTTTGACGTCACTTTCCCCCATTTGCAACCAAGCCTTGGAACAATACATGCAGTTCTAACTTTTGAGTTTGTCAATGAAATCCTATTGTGTGACTCTTCAAATGAAACCTCTAGCTTTGGTAGTACTTTTGCATGGTACCATTTGTTTTTCAATATTGTATAAAATGAAAGTTAGGAGTTTTCTTTGATTTGATTTTTTGAATTGTACCTGGTGGTGAAGTAGTCGGCGGTGGAAGCACTACACTTGAGCTCTGATGCCATGTTATCTGTACAGTGGTTGTTGGATAAATCAAGTCTTGACTAGTGAAGACACTAACATCAGTCATTGCAACAGAACTGGTCAACAACTGCGATGAGCTGTGGCTAGCCAATCCTACAACAAAGCAATAGTAATACATTGATAAGATGAAAGTGATCATACAGTCACAAGCATGGTATGATAGGAATCCAATGCTCAGTATACTGAGCCAACGAGGACTTACGGAGAGCTAAGGCATTTTTACCAGATTTAATGACAGGCATCCCACATGCTGCTACATGTAATTTCTGCACTGTCAAAGCATTATAAAAAAAATATGAGGTGATTGATAACTGTAAGATGGTAAATCTTGAGCTCAGAAATAAATAACAAGTTGTGTCATGAGCATCCATGGGGTAGATTCTGCATGTACCGGTCACATATTACGTAAAACAAAAGGAAGAAAGAACGACAATAATACAAATGCAAAACAAGACCAAAAATAGAATACATCACAAACAATAGAAGACAATGAATGGTTCACGGATACCGGTACATGCAGAAAGACCCATCCATGGGGACAAAAAAATCTGAGTCATCAAATACACTCATGTACACTATTTTATACAATGCATGTACAGTGTGTACTTATTAATTGGGTTCATTAGGCTTTGTGCAAAGCCACCTGATTAATAAAATGCAAGCAATGTCTGTTCACTTTTTGAGGCCTGTTCTAGAAAGTGCTTGAAAATTCTGTTTCAAGTGTTTTTGAGATAGAAAGTAGATAATTGATTAAAAGGTTGTTTATGTAAAGTGTATTTGTCTATAGTAACTCAAGGGAATCATGAAACAATTTTTGAATTGATCAAAGGCTCCTGTGAGCCAGCTCATGGATGAATTAGATTAGTGTAGAGATAGTTGAATAAAAAGGAGAAGAGGAATTGGTGGGATTGTAAATTATTTTGCTTGCTTATCAAATGCACATTTACATAATTTACATCTGCTATGGATACACGACAAAGGTTACTAGTAAGAGTTTACCATTCTATTAAAGGGACACTGTCCCGGCTGAAAAATCGTGTTTTCATGATTATGGCTAGGAGCTTGCTTTAAACTTACTATATTATCTTGAAATTGGAAGAAACCATCACCAAAAGAATAGAAAGAATCACCAAAAGAATAGAAGCAAAGAAAAATGAATTTGTTTCATGATTATTAAACAGACAAAATAATGGCTACAAAAGTCCCAATTTCACAAGAATGGCAAGTTTGATTTCTTGACCGCCTGTCAATAAACCAAATTTCATGATCTGTAATCCACTTCAATACTTGTAATCCTGCACTTTGCATGTATCTCCAAACTACTACAACTTTTATTTTGCTCTTTAGAATTTTTTCATCCAACTAAGTTGCATATTTGGTGGCATTTGGCGATATAACATGGCAATAAGCTAAGCGAAATTTTGCTATTTCAGCCGGACAGTGTCCTTTTAAAGGTATGTTTTTGTATGTGATGTCAAACACAAAATGATTACAGAACACCGAGAGGAAGATACAAAGTGACGTTTAAAAAATCAGTTTTTAGTGACACACAGTGCTGTCATTAACGGCTGTTTACTATCAAAAGAAGCAAAATGATTAAATACATTGTAAGTGATCAAAACAAATTGAAGACAAGTTTACCAGCAAGAAAAAGTACCATGCAATTATATAATTTGGTATCAAAAGTCTTATATTTGCATTTCAGACAAGCACATTATCACGTTAATACAATGTTGTCTCAAATGCAAATCAAAAGTCAATGGATTGTGAAACAGCATTTAACTCATAATTAATTAGAGATTTTGTATAACTGAAAAAAAAGTTTTGTTTAGTACGCTGTTGTCAACTTTCACTTTTGTACAGTGTACAGGTGTAGCACATACACTTGCCAGTACATTGTAGACATTATTTTTATTAAGTGCTTTCTTGTCTGTAAATTAATAATTAATAAATGAACTATTATAGTAATAAAATCTCTATTGACCTACAATGTACACTGTACATGCAGCGTGTTTGGTCCAATATACATAATTATACTGGGGAAAATATTGAATCTCATTCTTGAATCTTGCCACCAATAATGACCCAAACAAGCTACATGTACATGTGGTTCAAAAACATAATCAACTGTATTATTTATTTCTGACTTGATATCTTACCTGATGGAGTAATGTATGACAGTGAACCTTTGGTAGTCATGGTCACCACATCAAGTGACTGACTAGCAGATGAGTACAAGGTAGAAGAACCATCTTTTTTCGTCACTGGAACTTGCGTAGACAGTGATGCTTGTGCTGATAACATGAAGTATGAAGTACTCTGCCGTGTCAGAATGGTGCTTTGCGGTGGAACTTCCATGCTCGGCAGCAGAGTAGTTACATGTACAATGCTCCTAGTATCAGCTTGTGATTGTAAAATATCAAGTGTTGAAGTTGACAATAAATGATCAACACTCGTCACAACAGTCCCAGTTGCTGGTAACCTTGATGATGCAGTACTCTCTGGAACACTTATAAGTTGTCTAGTTGTCTGAGTGTGATGTGTTTGTGTTGCACTAGGTGTATCACCAGCAGTGCTTTCGTGCATAAGGATTACTGTAGCAGCGTGTGTCTGTATCACATTAGGTGATGGCATTGCACTAGGATATCTGGTAGTACCAATAAGTGCTTGTGATTGCATCACAACAGGCGACTGTGATACATGTACACTAGAGGTTCTGATGCCACCTGAAGTCAAAACAATTGCATGTACAAGGCTTGTTGTAGCTTCATGTGATTGCAAAATATTCTGTGATTTTGTTACACTAAGGGTATCAGTGCGACCAGCTGTTGAAATGCTCATGGTCCCATCAGATGATTGCATCACATCAGGTGACTGTGTTGCACTAACAGTATAAGTGTGACCAGGTACAGAATTGCTTGCTTGCACAAGGCTTGCTGTACCAGCTTGTGATTGCATCATTTTAGATGACTGTCTTTCACTCAGAGTATCATGGCTCGTAGAACGAGTTTCTGATTTCATAACACCAGGTGATTGTGGATAAGCTTCAATTCTCGTTATAGAAAACTTTGTCCCTGTACTTTTCGCAACATTTACTATCCCGCTGGGTGTTGCACTAACAACCGGAAACAAATCTGATGTTATGGATGAAGGTAATATTAAGCTGGAAGATGGTGCTCCTTCATCTGTGTTTGATCCAGGTTCCCCTTGGGCATAGACTAAAAATTAAATGTGATAGATAACTTTGATAGTACAGAAAAATTTAAATTTGGAAAAAAAATCTGCCCATGCATTAGCTCTCAGATGTACATGCTAACTTGTAGATTTTTCAGAGAGAATACCAGCAGTAGAAAATTATTAAAATCCTGCTTTTTTGACTACTCAAGGAAAGAAACTTGCTTGACGACCGAGTAGTTCCAGAAGCATATGACCTCATAGCGCAATATATGTATGTGAATTGTGTGGTGTATGAATCTTAAAAATATACATACACTGTATAACGGTTTAAACGTTTTGCAAGATTTTAATTTTAGAGATTTTAACCAAGAGATTTAATGAGATTTAAATGAGATTTTTAAGTTACATGACTATGGGGGGTAATACACTCCTGTACTGTAGGTATGTGCCGCCCGATAGGGTATGGTTTTTGAGGTGCTCAGTCCTTAAATAGGGTATTCTTTTTGGTATTGTGATCCTTAGATATTCCTTAGATAGGGTCACTAAATTGCAGTATCCACCCTAACGTGCAAAACGAAAAAGATATGGTCTGTTAAAACTGCACTACACGCCTGAATTGGGCCTTAAAAAGGGTATCAAATCTCGATTTTCTACTCTTAAAATAATAGGGTCAGGGTTTGAGAACCTTGGCGGCACACACCTATCCTAAATTATCGGGAGTACCCCCCCCCCCCCCCGGTATTACCCCGGATACCTACATTGTATCTAATAGAACACAAGAGAAACAGAGAGAAAATGTCAACTCAACAAGAGGCTGGTATCCTTCTGCTTAAGTGTTCCGTGATCAAATTAATAAATTCATTCATTCGTAAAACAAACTGTGACTGAAAATAAAGCACATAAAAAATGGCAACCAATTGATGACAATCAATGTCATGAAAGATTGGTATTGATAAATGATAAAAACTGATCATCAATTAAAATCGATATTCGCAAAAACTGTGAACATTGATTGATCATCCATTATCAATACCAATTATCGATTGGCATCAATTTTCCTGGATCATAGATCTACAAGTATTTCACTGATTGTTCAGGCCCTTAGTATTTACAACAACAACAGCAGTTTGGGCTTACAAAAAAATTAATGTATTTGCACTACTCACAATGTTCATGAATATCAGAAATAACTGTAAAGTAACTTCAGTTACAAAAAGCCCAATAGTGTTCGCTATTATTTGTAATACAAAACGAAAATTAATTAAGCTGACTGAATGTAAATGTAGAGCTAAAACAAAGTCTAATATAAGCTTAAGCGAAAGCTTACATGCAAGCTTAATAATTTATTTTAAAAAACTGAAGTGGCTTGCACATTTGATACAAATTTGAAATTTAATCGCCACAAATCTGTAATGAAAATTGAGAAAGCAAACAAGAGAGAAGCACAGAGGGTCACAATTTATCTTTTTGATGTTATAATATTTGATTTATTTGACAGGAGCAAACCGATTTGCATTAAGTCTAGTGGGAGGCAATCTTTAGCTTCATCTTTAAACTGTTTATGTTGTCAAGATCCTCCTCTGCATAAACCAAATTCTTCTAGAGAAGAAAAATGATTTCCTTTTTATTTGATCAAAGGAGAAAGATAATCCTGCTCATTTCTCTAACCTACAGATTGGAGTCCAAGTGCGTGTCCGATCTTATATTTGCCATCTTTCATCAAGATTCCCGGTCTTTCCAATAAGAATGCTGAAAGCTGCGAACAAGTTTAAACCTTCCCCCAAAAAAACGCAACAAATTTGTCAATTTAAAAGAAACGACAGAGAGTTCTTGAACATCGTACGTGTCATATCAATCATATCGGCAAGAATACCAACACATGTATAAAAGGAGTGTAGAAACGTATGTGGATCACGCAACTTGATCTTACCTAAACACGACAAATCCAAGAGCGCGAAGAGAACCAATGCACATTCCATAATGAGAGTAGATTTCTTTAACGACATTCCTTTGGATGGCGATTTTTCAGCGAAAGAACTGGACCTAAGACGAACGTAGTTGCGCTTGATGTTATCCCGTGTCTATTTGTCCCATTTCCTAGAATCCAAGACGTTATTTCGCCGCTATCACGGCAGACATCTTTTCCACAGGCACGACTTTCGGTCGATTTCTCGGTCGATTGCACATACCGCCGGAAGTGGATCCCATTCCCCTGTGCAAACAATCCATGAAGCGTACTTCCGGTATGTCGTTCCTTTCATATTATCACTTTGCCCACAATACCACACAGAAAAAAAAATCAATTAATCAAAAAGTTTTCAAATTTGTTTTCTTCTGAAAGAGTACCACGAGTGGGCAAAACGCCGACGGAGTTTCCTTCGAGGCTGAAAAGGAAAACAAAACAAAAAGAAAGAAAGAAAAGGAAATGAAAACTGTCAGTGGTTATAGCTGTTCAAGTGCTGTTAAATTTTTCTTGACACGTACAAATTTCCGAACAAAGATAAGCCTTGCGCTCGCTAAAAACCCGGTATTGCTGCTACGATCCAAGACGTTCAGCACAATTGTCTCATGATCAATTTCACTATGATTTCCGGTGTGATTCGACTTGCAGACTTTCCGCCGAGGGGGCCGCGGCCCCCCCCCCCCCCCCCCTTTTGCCTTTTGCCCCTAGATTGTCACGCCTTCGGCGCTCCTGATGGGCGCTGGCACGCCCATATTGTCACTATAAAAATTGCTCCGGCCCCCTCTTTATAGATTTCCTGGATCCGCCCCTGTCTGAGCTTGAACAATCAACGAACTCCGGGCGAACTGTAAAATGTAATTTGTAATATGAAAATAAAGGAAACAGATGGCTTTTACGTACTGTCTCAACTCTGAATCATTTTACGTATCTGGAGTTGGAAAGCCAAACATTCGATTTGTACAATAACTTTTGCTCTGCGTTCGATTTTGTTCGATGTCTGAACAAAATCGAACTCTATCGAACGTTGAGTTCGATTTAGTTCGATTGAGTTGGAAAACCGAACGTTCGATGTGATACCCCCGGGGTAAAAAAAAATTGAAAGTTCATTTTAGTGGGGAAGGGAAGGTAGAGGAACCGGTCGGATAAGTGGGGTTATCATATGACCCGTACGTAGGCCTTCGCCCATTGTACCAGCATAATTTTTGGCATCATTCTAGCACCCGAGCATAATTTTTCAAAAAAGCACTGCTCTTGCTTAATTATACAATTTTCGCACTTTTTGAAGCAAACACGAAGTTTCGGGATAAAAGGAGCCTGGCCTGGCCATTCTCACCTCCAGTTGTCAATCAACCACTGAACCATTAACAACTGACAAAAAACATGCGTCATTACTAAGACCATTGCTAACACAATTTCGAAAAACTTTATGAAAGTTATATCAGAAGTCTTTATGAACTTCTATTTCTTTTTTGCTTAGGTAAAATCTTGGTTGAAGCATCCAACTTAACCACCTTTTGTGACTGAAAGACGCCTCAATTTGCATTTCACACCCAAAAGGTGTGACTGATTGGGGGAGGAATAATTTTGGCATAATTTTGGCATAATTTTGGCATAATTTTGGAATCTAGGAGCAAAAATAATTTTAATTACGTTCGTTTGAAAAAAGTGAATTACAACGTTAGCCACTTTTGGGAACACAATGAGCCAAAGCTTACCCGTAAGGCCCTGCGACAGGAGCCTCGCAGCTCTCAGAAGCCTCTATTTCATTGGCCTTGTAAAACACAAAAGTCCTGTATAAGGGCCGAACGCATTTGCGCGAGAGGGGCCGGAAAAAAGCCGTATGGCTCTACTACAAAAGCGTCAACTTCACGTGTTAAAATTTCAAGTAATTTTGTTTCCAAATTGGTCATATGATAAAATATTCATTGACTTAGTTAGGTAGGGCCGAATGGGGAAATATTCGCCATGACCTCGAGCCAAATATTTAATTTCCCAATTCGGCCCTCCCACTTCGAGGATGGTACAGAACCTGGCCTATTCAAATTGTTCTGGTATATAAATAAATATTGTATAAATGTTGCTTAAAAAATTCCAAAAAGTGAAAGTGCTTGGCCTGGATCATCAACCTTGAGTCATTCTCGCCCCAGAGCGCTGGTTTAGTTCGGTCAACGGTTGAAACGAGATGTAATTAAAAACTATAATAACGGCAAAACCGCAGCGACAAACCAATGAAGAGTGTCGAATCTTTCGTAGACCTGGATCAGCAAAAATCTTGAAATAATAGGTAATAAACGGCAAACTGATCCTTACGGAAAGGAGAAGAGATTGAGACAGAAGTGAAATCAGTTAAAAAAAAAGTTGAGAAATGCCCGATATTTCGGTTTGAAAAACAAACCTTCTACGAGAATGACCTTGAGTATATAGACCTATATAAAGTGTTTTCCGGCGGCCATATTGGATTGCTAAAACAATAGGACACGTTTGAATAAGAATAGAGCTAAAGTCCCATAGGAATCGTTTCGGACACCAATAGGCCTTTATCACGCGGCGGCCATGTTGACTTCCCGGAGAATAAAATGCTTTGTTTTTGCCCGCCCAGCCTCGCAGTGAAAAAGTTGAAAACGAGGTTGGGCGAGCAAATGGAGGGGCGTGATAAAGGCCAATTTGTCCTCCATTTCATTGTTTTGGGACACCAATATAGCCGCCGTGACGTCACGTGCAAACGCTCTATAGGGATGATATCTGTTTACAAACATTCTTTTTGTTATTCAAATGTGCCAGCCACTGGAAATCAAAAAGAAATCAATAAAGGCCTTAAAAGTAGAATTTGAGTTATCAATGAAACAATTTCTAACCATGACATGGCTGCAACTGAAATGCAATTGCCTGGTTCACATAAATAGGAATTTCAAAAAAAGAAATTGCGTGGTTATAAGTAACAAAAGGGAATTTCCAAGTTCAAAGGAAAAACAAATTTAAAGGTAATACTATGTTTCAGTCCAAAAACGCAATTCGAAGGTCGAATTCGTCCTTAGCCTCTTCCAGGCGTTCAGTTAGTGGGGCGCGAAAGAAAAATCGGGCGCAGGAGAAAAAAACCGAGGGTCTCCTGCGCCCGATTTTTCTTTCGCGCCCCACTAACTGAACGCCTGGAAGAGGCTAATTCGTCCTGGACTCCTGTACCATCATCAGTGTATATTTCCGGATTACTAAAACGTCTTCCATACCTGTTTGTGCCTCGACCAATGGTGGGACCTCCCGTACGGCACTTGATCTCACACTGGAGCACAATCCACCCTCTACTTGCTTTAAGAACATTCAATGTTCTTAAAATCAAGCTTGTCTAAGCATTGCTAAGTTAGCAATGCTTACACAAGCTTGATTTTTACCTGGAAGAACAAAACCATAAAAAAATGGATTAAACAAACCAAAATGATCCAACTAAATCAAAGGAAATAAGAGTTGTTGGAGCGGAGGAAGGAAGCTACTAAAGACGACGGATGGTAAGTTTTGGGGAGCTGCTACCAGAATACCACAGATCAAATTCGAGGTATTGGTGTATGAGGAATATTAAAATCTAAGTGACAATTTTAACCAACATTTTTTAAAATAACGCTCCAAAGTCAGCCGGTGCCTTGACAAATCAATGACCGTTGATGTACTACTACTACTACTACTACTACTACAATCTTTATTTCATCACGGTGTCACATTCACTATAAGTGGTCTTCCAGTGAGCCGTAAAAAATTAAGACGACTTTTACAAAAATTACATAAATATTTAAAACTATAATAATTGGTGATCCTAAAATACAGCAATGGAAGCAGTAACAATGAACTTAATTAACAACATTACTTCATATTATGTGGCATAATTCTAGGGGAAAATAGGTATTATCATATCAACCCCGGGTCGTCATTGATTGAATGTTTCTCAAATCAGTGTTGGGTGTTACACATCATCTAAAAGCACCGCAACTACTATTTGCTAGAGCGGTTTTCAGTTGAGTATGGAAAGTAATTTCGCGATTGCTTTGGTTTTGCATTGCTGTGCTTTATAAATGGCTAAAAAATCTCGCGACAATTTGACAACCACTAATAATACCAAATCCAAAATACTCGCACGCGTTTTCCCACGCTTGGCGCCGCCTTCGAGCTCTGATTGGCATGAGCGTACGGGGAAAATTTTGCCGGGGGGGGGGCTGAACTTAAACTCGTGACGTCATGATGATGATTCTAGCACTCGTTGACATTTTACTTTTCTACCACTGTGAACGATGCGAGAATGAGCTTCTACATCTCGCATTCTTCTCACTTTACACCGTATCGATAAGATATATTTTACGAGACTTCGACGAAGACATAATTTGAACGACCAGATACCAACTATACATACTGTCCTAATGAGTAAGATGGTCGCCAAATGTTATACTTAGTTTCAGTCCCTGCGCGGTCTACAATATCATTCCCACCCTTGGCGGACCACAACGCAAATTTGTCGTTCTATGGCCCTATTTACATAGAAAGAGGATGCTAGGATCCTAGTGCTAGGATGATCTTAGAAGGTTCATTTGGTTTACATGCGTAAATACGGCATCCAGGATCAACTTTCCATTTGGTTTACGTGAAAAATTCGGCAGGATGACCCCAGTACCTTTGAGTTCGGCGCGATTGCAAAGCAAGACGGTGGGCGACAATAACAAAAGCGAAGATAACCTTGGGGCTCCCGAGGTCATTTACATGGAGCTCGGATGATCCTAGCGCTAGGATCATCCTACCTTTCAACGTAGGATGAACCTAACGCTTGGATGATCTTAGCGCTAGGGCCAAATGCAACCCTTCGCATGTAAACTGAAAGTACTAGAAAACATGTTGCGCTCGGATGATCCTAGCACTAGGATCATCCCCTTTCCATGTAAATAGGGCCTATGTCTGCTCACGCAGTTAGCATCTTATGGAGCTATCACATCAATGACATGATCGATGTAGTAGGAGCTCGGTTAGAAAGTTAAGTGAGTAATGTGAGTTACGAAATAAAAACAATTAATTTAAGACATTGAATCACAAACTAATTCGGTAATTTTTTCTGTGTCTGTCGTGCCCGAATAGTCGACCAGTTTTGCCAGAGTAATACTATATTTTTTACGACTGGGGAGGCTGCAGCCCCGCCCCCCAGCCCCTCCCCCTCGTACGCCTATGCTGATTGGTTCATTTGATCATCTGCGTCTGTTGTGGTTGGTCAGAGTAAACTTTGGTTTTTGTTTTGCAATACTCGAGTGAAAACCCGCTCTATTATCGGTTGTCATTGGTTTTAAGTTTCTGAAATGGTTGGTGATTTATATACCCTGCGAGCAGTGGTTTCTTCTACGCCGAACGAGAAAGAAACCACTGCGAGTATCCGTTTATACTTCCTTTGATCGAGCCTCCATTTCGCCATTTTCGCCAGGGACGAATAAATTAACTTTGAACCGATAAAACAAGTTTGCAAACTTGTTTAGGGTTATTGGGTTAAATATCACTTCTTTTTCTTTTAAACAGTGAAATATATGACCAGTCATTTTCACTCTCGTATTGCAACTATGGAAATAAAATGCCGACGGCGGAAATTTCCGCAGGCTTTTTTCGTCAGTGAGTAAAATGACGGCGGAAAACTCCGCGACAATTTTTGTATGTGACAGTATATTCGGTTATCGACGATAGCCACAATTTTAACAGCAAATTTATGAGAAAAACTGAGTTAACTTGTTAAAAATGGTCAAACTCGACGTCCTTCACCGTTTAGTATCAGTTTTTTGGGCTTTGATTTCAGCATATTTACAAATTACCTACACGGGTCACAGATGAAACCGAAATTTGCATTTCTTCGTGTAAAAACTATGTGAAAAATAATTTAAGTATTCGAAAAAACTGATATTTAGCATGAATATTCCTCAGTCTGTTCATTTTTAATGCGAGTTTGTCATTGTAGCGAGAAATATTTCAAAAAGCGAAGATCACTTCCGAGTACGATGTCCGGAAATTAGGACGACCTGTCCGTAAATAGTATGTGTTAAAGTAATACAGCGTTGTAATGTAAAGCTTACCCGGATATGAACGCAGACCCACGGCCTTTGGCACATATTTTTACACTAGTTCAGAGCCATTTTCGCCGTTTCCACCCATGTTGTAGTCGCAAACAGACTTTTCATACAGGTGATCGAACGGAGTCGTCCATCATTTCCGCAGACTGCGCAGACGCTTTTCAAACGATTAATCCACGGGAAGCGGTTTGAATAAGTGTGAGGGTACACAAGATTACATAGTCACATGATCGATGAAAGGTCACTTATCTTCCACAAAAATGTTTTAGAATATCCCCTTTGCTTTTAAAAACGTGTTATATATATAGGACTAAAATACAACAAAAATAATAAATAAATGACAGCGAAAAAATCTAGAAATCAAAGTATAAAAATTTGAAATCAAAATCTGCCTTATTAGCAACAAGAAAACAACACAAAAGAATCAAAAGAGATAAATTTTTCCGTGACCTTCTGGAACGTTGAAGTTAGATTACATGAAGTGGACCCTAACATAACAGCTGTGATGACAACAAAAAGAGATCTCGCACTCGCAATAAGATCTGCCACACGTGCGACTTTTAATTTATTAATGACAAGGCACGACTTATAATACTCTCTTTCCCAGTCTCTCTCGTTACGTGTAGAGCTTCTAACTAAACAAAATGAGGGCTCTGGGTACGAATATGGATTAATAGCACCTAGCGTGGAGCGCGCGAACAACAAGTTCTGCCGCTACCTGTACAACCTGTCACTTCTAATCATATACTAAAGAACCTGGAACGCGTTTTGCAGGTTCAAATTCATAACAAGTTTCCAAGTTTGAAAGGATTTTGGCAGCGCTTTGTTTGTTTGGCTTCGAATTCGATATACCAAACCCTTTTTTGGGACTGTGCATGTTAAGGTAAAAATATGCATGAACTATTTTAAAGTGCTGCTACATAAACAGCCAGTCATTGACCGCTTTTGTCGGCCAAATTCTGGCGAAGTGTTTCGGCGCCCAAGATGGCGGCGTTCATATTACGGAGCAAAAAGGTATGAGTGTCTTTAATACCAGCTGTTTTTACAGATTAGTTGCCAGCGGCTTTAAAACTCGACAGAAATTAACTTTTAAAATTACTAAAGACTGAAATATTTCCCACGTCGTTGGCTTATTGTAAGCCTAGAATATAATTTAAACTCATGCTGATTACCAAGCAGACGTAAGACTTATTTATTCAGTTTAAGTGCCATTTAGTAGCTAAAATTATTTGCGGCGAAAATCTTATAAGCTGGTTGAAACACGAAGATAAATTTTCATTATAAGACCCAAATATACGTCATTTTAGTCAGTTTTACAGCACACACAGTCAACAGCGGGAGAAGCATACAGTGAGAACTATACTATTATGATTTTAAAATCCCAAGCCGACATTTCTACAAGTTATCTTACACAGGCCCTTTCTCCTAAACTGCGCAAAGACAGTTCTTTAAGTGCTTTTGGAAATTTTATTCTTACATTTTTCTCGTTGAAATTCGTTCGCGTGTTATTTTCAAATTTGTATGTACGCTGGGTGGTAGTGCTTGCTATATCGGCGATACCAGTCACCACTTCTGGAACATTTTCCCTTGGACTAAAGCTTTCGTGTTTACAAATAACTGCAGGCTTCTGAGGCATTAGTCGTATTTCTTGTTTTCCGAACTCTCACATTTTCACCATCATGGACTCCGCTGTCTCAAAATTTCAAATCAAATTTAAAGAAGCCATGCATACATATTAAAAATTGTATTGTAGAACCCGTATTTTAATCAACAAGTATACATTTGCAATTACATCATATAAATTACTGTTTTTCTTCTAACGCATTTTTTATATGTTGTTGTTTTCTCACGCTAGTAATTGTAATCGTTCTTTTTATTCATGTTATCTCTATAATCTTGCAGTTATTTTATTGTAATTAGCAATCAATCAATCAATTTATTTACTTTACTTTATTTAGCAATATCTATTATCTTAATTCTAATAAATTATAACATCAATTTAATGTAACGGTTATTGGAACAGAACTGAAGATGTATTTTTCTTTAAAATCTCTTTTATAATTTGCTGTTACAGTTACGACCTTTTTATATAACTAAAGACTGGAAAAATTTCCAACGTCGTAGCTTATTATAAGAATATCATATATTATGTGTAAACTTTATTTAAAATCATGCTAGCGCAGCCCTATAAACAAACTAAAAAAATGCTGATTTCCATGAGGGTCGTGAACAGTACTAATCCTTAGAGGTAGGTACATCACCGCACTTGAGCCGTACTTGACCGATAGAAAAACTGAGGCCGACTGAAAACCACGTGCAGCGGCGCAGAAAATTGACAGTGGTTGACAAGTGATGTTTCAAGTAATGCACTTTATAATTTGGTGTGAATCCTTTTTTTCGCAGCTGTTAGTACACTTGAGTCAAGCGCTCAGTTACTTAAGATATAGACTTGGTCTGTAGTATGAAACCAACTAACCGCTATAAAGCGGTATTAAACATTGTTGGAAATTTCCGTCGAAGGATTACGTTTCGAGCGGTTTTGGAAGTGCGATAATTTGCAGGTTTTGTTAGAGAAGTACATTGTAAACTGAAAAAATCTGTTTTAGCTCCAAAAATGGGACTGTTTCAGTGAATTAAATACAGTACTATTTTTAGGGCTTTCTAGCTCTATTTTAACATAGTTGTTTTGGTCCTAATATCCATTAAAAGGGCTCTATTCTAATTTTTAAATGAGTTGAAACGGGCATTTTAAGGGCCCAAAATAAGTAATTTTTGGGCAATTCGAAGCAATAGTTAAGAGTTAGAATGGCCACCGTTTTGAGGCCGATTTAGCCTCAAATTATTCTGAAAAGAAATGTACATGCCAGATTTGAATCCGCACCATTGTGGGTGAAACAGCACTTCATATCTGATCACCTTTGGATCCCCATTGGTCTAAAATGAACTTGAAGGGTTAAATCTGATATTGCCCTTTCTCTAATATGGCCCCATACTGGAGCCATATTGGACCATTAACAAGGAACATTAATTGTTCACCTTTCGCGGTTCATTTGGCTCAACTTATACCAAAACAAAAGCATTTAATAGAGCGTTTGCACGTGACGTCACGGCAGCCATATTGGTGTCCCAAAACAATGAAATGGCGGTCATATTGGCGTCGTAAACGAATTCTATGGGACTTTAGCTCTAAGTCTTATTCAAACGTTTCTTATTGTTTTAGCACTCCAACATGGCCGCCGGGCACGTGAGTGAAAATATTCTTTAGATCAACAAGAGGCTCCAAGCAGCCTTTACTCATGCGCATGCGTAAGAAAATTTTATGATATATTTTAAACATGATTAGAAGATGTCCGACATGGAGAAGAGTTACTCCTTTCATTCAGTCATCGTTCCTGAAAACCACGTTGTTTACTATTGAATGTTGTGGACATGAAGGCTGTACCACAATGAAGCCAGTGAGTTTTCTAAGCCTTAGAAATCTTATATATACCAAACGTGAACATAGTAATGTATGTAGGGTTGTAGGAGATGCTGTCGTGACACCTAAGTAACGCTCAACTGGAAGTGCACAATTTAAAACATGCGTGCATAAATTTGCATGCAAAATCGTGACACAAAAAATAAAAATAATAATAATAAAAACAAGAAAAACGGAGCCGAAACCTTACCTCATGCCGCTACGCGCATGAGTAAAAATAGCTTTCCTTAAAATGGCCCTCTTTGAGCCATTTCAGACACATGCATTGCTTGTAAAAAAAACTAATCACGGAGATCATGCATGCTACCGAAAAAATAAACTAAATCAAGGCGGCGAGGTGGCCTTGCTAGCCTGCCCGCACACATCTCCTTTTAATAATTAATAATAAAAATAATTTAATAATTTATATTGCGCAAAATACATGAGTATGTGATCAGATGCGCTTTACAATGGTGGGCCAGTAAAACTAAAGAAAACATCACATTATCAAAAAGCATGATTCTATACCGGCGGAATATTTAACAATATGAAGCAAAAGTAGTCTTTGAACTATTTGCTTCTCATTGCGAAGTACTCTATATATAATAGTTGCTTACACGATAAAAAAATCTGTTTCGACAGTTTTCTTGCATTCCTAAACATACAAAATAACTATACAATGTGAAATAGCTGTTCAAAACAACGAACTTGCAAGGTTTAATGATACATATGGAAATCTTTTGTAATTTCTTTTTTCTTGTTCTTGTTCTTGTTCTTGTTCTTGTTATTGTTCTTGTTCTTGTTCTTGTTCTTGTTCTTGTTCTTGTTCTTGTTCTTGTTCTTGTTCTTGTTCTTGTTCTTGTTCTTGTTCTTGTTCTTGTTCTTGTTCTTGTTCTTGTTCTTGTTCTTGTTCTTCTTGTTCTTCTTGTTCTTCTTCTTCTTTTATTTTTGTCACGTGTGTTTACTTCTTAAATACTAATATTGTAAACTTTTTTTTTCCTTTTATTCCTGTAATTAATTAGTATTTGAAATATTTGGAATAATTAATAAAAAATAAAGAATAAGTAATTATCTTCACTAAAATAAAATAAAAATAAACATTTCAATATCAATTGCGTGAAGCAAGGAAATAGGAGACTTCGACGTCTATGCCAATTATGTATCCTTACTGCGCACGCAACTCATGTCGCAACGTCATGCCACGTCATGCACGAGCGCACAAACGAAGAACTCTGAGGCCATACCATATCGACAATACTAGGGAAGACCGATTTTTTTAAAATTAGGGTGGCATTTCAAATACCTAATCTCCGAAAGAAAGTAGATGGCCACTCGATTGTTTTTGCATTTCTGACACGAGTAACTCGTTACCGTAGCTGTAGCAAAAGTTTTATAAAAACAATCAATGTTAGACGATTTCGCGCGAACGTGACGTCAACGCGATTTGTGGAAATACTAGAAGGCCAGGCTTAACTTGCTTGCATGACCATTCTCGCTTAAGTTGCCAATCAACCTTCACGGCGTGAAGAATTGAAAAAAATAACCCTTTTCACAACCGTTATTAATAACAAGAAGTTTTGGAACATATGTACATGTTACGATTCCGCAAGCGCTCAAAATTTCCATTTCCAATTGATCAGTACTGTCACTGTTACATTGCAACAAAACTGATTGTGCCAATAATCGATGCAAGAGCATATAATTTTTTCTCTCTAATATGTATTAGCTCTTTAAGCTGCGCTGTAAATCCGAGGCGTTTTTTAAATAAACAAGAGGCTACCCGTAGCCTATACTCGTACCGGTAATGTACGTTACTCACGGGGAACACTTACGTAACACAACAACAGGCAAATAAAACCAAAATTAGTTTCACTTCTGCTTGCATGCGTGCGTATTCTCGTACCCAGAACTAATGCGATGCACAAATAACAGACGAAAACAAAAAGAATAAAAAAGAAAAAACGGAGGGCCAATTTTACCTTGTTACTGTATCCGTCACGAGTAAACAACAAGTACCGTGGGCTCAAAATGTCTCGCAGTGTATGCGTGCGTATCCTCGTACCCAGATCTAACGCAATGCACAAAAGTAGATACGAAAACACAGAGGGAAAGGAGAAAAACGCAGGCCAATCCTTGACTCGTTGCCGTACCGGCACGAGTAATTAGCTCGGTCAAAAAATAATAAAGATGTAATGTTCAGTATGTCATGAACATGGATTAAAGAACAAATCCGAGTCCCCGAAGGAACATGTTTCTTTCGTTATTAGCACATAGAATGCTTTCGACATTGATAATCCCAGCAGCCTGCTAGGATTGAGTATGCAGGATGTGTTTCACATATAAACCTATTAAATATTCAAGCTCGCCAAAAGTTAATTGACTGTTGATTGACTGATCGACTGACTAACAGATTGCCGACTGGCTGACCGACTAACAGATTGACTGACTGACTGACTGACTGACTGCAGATTGACAGATTGACTGACTGACTGACTGACTGACTGCAGATTGACAGATTGACTGACTGACTGACTGCAGATTGACAGATTGACTGACTGACTGACTGACTGACTGACTGCAGATTGACAGATTGACAGATTGACTGACTGACTGACTGACTGACTGCAGATTGACAGATTGACTGACTGACTGACTGATTGACTGATCGACTGACTAACAGATTGCCGACTGGCTGACCGACTAACAGATTGACTGACTGACTGACTGACTGACTGCAGATTGACAGATTGACTGACTGACTGACTGACTGCAGATTGACAGATTGACTGACTGACTGACTGACTGACTGCAGATTGACAGATTGACAGATTGACTGACTGACTGACTGACTGACTGACTGCAGATTGACAGATTGACTGACTGACTGACTGACTGACTGACTGACTGACTGACTGACTGCAGATTGACAGATTGACTGACTGACTGACTGACTGACTGACTGACTGAGGCTAGTTATTACACTAGAGCAACAGTCTCCGGGTTAGTTAGTGTTAACGGATTCGTCACGTACATCATGAGTAATTCGGATTCGTTAACCCTTTCTAATATTACACGGTATTCGGATTCCTGAATAGTTTACACTGCTGACTATAAACCGGTATTGTGTGGTTGCGTGGCGAGGCAATCGTCCACCAAAGTGTAAGAAAAAAGTTCGTCTTGGTCAGAACGTGGTAATTGGGCAAACTACGAAATGAAACCGTTCCTCGCGGGGAGTCCTCCACACAGTTTTTGTTGCAGAATGAAGATAAAAAGTATAAATTAGTCAGAATAAGACGATGTGATAAGATAAGTTAAGTAGAAATCAGTACCCATGTAAGATAAAACTCTTATCTCGAATAATATTGATTATTTGATCGAATTTTAAAACGTAAAAGTCGTAGTATCCAGACTCGTCGAAAACCCCGTTAACACAATAAAACGCTCCGGATTTAAACGTATTCGGATACAAAGTATCCAGATTGAACTTCGGATTTGTGGCGAAATCAGGGTACTATATTCACCCCGGATTCACACTTCTGTGTATAAAACGGGAAAACGAATCCGGTGACAAAAGAAAATCACCGGATTCGAGACTTATTTCATTTTTAATTATCGGGAGACTTTTGTGATCTAGTATAAACTTAGCCTGACAGACTGACTTCCTAGGTACTTGGTGTATCCCTGATCATAATGTATGGTACTTCATGTATCCCTTATATTGTAATGTATTTAGATATATTGCAGTGTTATTTAGGGTCCGATTACAGTATCTAGGGTTGAAGCACTGATTTTAGTATTTAGGGTTAAGCACTGATTCCAGTATTTCCAGTATATCGAAAGGGTTAGTTCTTATATATGGTCTGGGCTGGCAGCATATTATCTTAATTTTGCCTTCACTACACAACCGAACACACTCAAAGGTTGAGGCATGGGCGCGTTGGTCAGCCAGGCCCACGATACATTTTATTATTGACAAAGGACTATCGTATTACAATATTACTATAATATACTATACTATAATATCACAATAACTCTAGGTTGGCCGGCCAGGCCCACGATACATTTTGTCATTGACGAAGAACTATGATATAACGATAACTCTAAGCGCACCAGAGCCGGACACGTAAACCCCAAAAAACCAACTGTTGGAAAAAATAGGGACCGTGTACCCCCGACCTATGCAGTGGTGCTACCTTTGGGGTTTTAAGGTGTTTTTAACTAAGAAACAAACGACTAAAATGCGGCTAAAACTGCCGATAACAAATCTTAAGGTATTACAATAAACAACTAAGACGAAAGTTAACTTGTTTGAACAGTACTAGAGGCGGCGAGGCTGACCGTAGAATGACACAAATCTATCAACGAACAGTTTTCAAACTCACGAACCGTGAGCCCCTGCGCACTACACTAGTACCCGGTTCTCTGCTCCGTGTCGGCAAAATATTAATTTATGTCAATACCGATTATCACAAATTACATTATCCCTTGAAAATTACAACTTCCGGCAGCTAGTCCTCGGTGGTGTGGTGGATAGTGTGCATGGAGCAGATCATACGGCCCGGGTTTCGATTCCCCATTCTGCTGTTTTTATCTTCTTTTTCTACTGAAATAAAAACTAATTGTTTAAATACAAAATAATAAGTGATACACCAAGTACATACCACTGACTTGATGAAATGACTGCTCGACTGACTGCTCGACTGACTGACGGACGAAGACTATTTAATTGCCGTCCCTAAATGACGACGGACGGACGGTCTGATGAAATAATGAACAATTTTAATATAGAAAAATGTGGACAATCAATCATTTAGCAATTTAAAAGGTCGGCGATTAAAAGTCAGAATTGTATTTAAATCGTAATTAGTTATATCGTTGTACCGCTTATGTGAGGCCAACTTGACCTTTTACGCAATTATCGTTCTCCACAGGTCTTCATTCTCCTTGTAGTTTTTGTAGCAGTTGGCATTTATGTGTGGACTACTAAAATAGATGTGAAAGATTTCACTATGTTTACAGCAAAGACTGACCTTGCCCCAATGTCAGGTAACCAGAATTCAATTAACTTAAAATAGATTTTCTCAAGCCGATCGCAGATTTCCAAATCTAGGACATCCAGAACAATCATGACTTTGAAGATGACCCGCTCAAGTTGTCGAAACGTCAGCAAATTTCAACAACAACAGTTCTTATGAAAACTACCCTAAACCGGACGATCGCACGCGACAGACTACCGATATACTCCTGGGTTCAAACCATTTACAATAATACAAAAATTACCGCCAGCTTGTTCCCAAGAATATATCAGAACAGCAACACATTTGAAATACCTACTATGTGCCCTTCACTAGCCTGGGAAAAAACTATTTAATAATTTATATAAAATAAATTACACTGATTAGAAGTACATAATCCGGCCACCAAAGATCCCTTTTACCCCTATCATCAACTCTGTTATCGAATACAGTTTGTTTCATTTTGTTTTTGTTTTTGTTTTTGTTTTCATCGCCATTTTACTCAGTGAAAACTGAAGCTTTCTGATTCCGCAGCATATATACTTTCATGTCAATGCCTAGCTATGGAGTAACGCATTATTAACTTGGGATTGATAGTATATAACCGTGCGAACCGTAAGATTGCATGCATGAGGTGACCTAAGTCAAGTTTAAGCCCAGGTTGTAAAAGTGTCACTATCATATAGGCTAAATATTGCAGATCATCCATTAACTTTTCCCTGCCTTATGCTCTATTTTTATGAACAGATGTTCTCTCCAAAGACGAACGGCCATTAGCATTTTCTTCTGGAGGGGAACGACGGTCTGCCAAAACAGTAACATATGGCAAGTTATTAAATACGAGCTCAAAGGATGAACCGAGCAAACATCGCGAGGAAACATATCCTGAAATGATGTGGGTAAAAACGGGAAAGAGGCCTGCTGGCAAAGTTTCACAGGGAACCGCTGAAAATAAAAATAAAACATTTGAGCCGGCCCAGAGTAGCAAGTCAGAAAATGAACAAAGCTACAAAACGGGAACAGAAAAAACATCGAGCTCTTTGATCCTTGAGAAAACCTTACAGAGTGGAATAGCTCTGCCATACTCAGAGAATGCTAGTGACTTTTACGATGGTTCTAATGATCCAACGTTACTGGATAATGACAATCTTGATAATCAACAGGATGTGTTTGCGGCACTGTTCACAGAAGACCTCGCGGATTTGGGAGATTTCCCAACAGGGACACCTTGTCCATATATGGGAATAAGAAAACTTAAGAACTCGAACATAGAGAAAGAAAACGTGTCTTGCTTTTCACATCAACCAACTGAAAAAGATTGCAAACAAGCCGCTAAAGAATACGAGATTCACAAGAAACCTCTTCAATGCGCTCAAGAACCGCAAGAGGATATCTGCTCCATCAAAGAAACTTGGCGAACAAGTCCTGAAAGTGAGCTGAAAATACACTGTGATATTTCCCTCTGTAAGGGACATCCCGTTATTGTCACGGGAATCCACCCGTTAGAGGGTATAGTGGATAAGGAGAAGGAACAGCACAGTTTTATTACTTCCGAAGCACTTGAAAGCTTTCTTGCGCACTATATAATTGTCAACACGCTACGGAGGTTCAGCTTTTGTTTTCTTCGCTGCAAAACAGGACAGAAAAAGTCTATTTCGCAAATTTTGACCTTCCCTCCGCTTTTGGATATAGAAAATTCAGAATTTCTCCCCAATGTGAAAGACAAGGATTTCATCAATTTTAATATTGTCGTTTTGGATTCCGTATCGCGTGCGCACGTTTATCGCTCGCTGCCAAAAACTGTGGAAACACTACGAAACATTGTTTACAATGATTCTATAAACGCAACAGCCTTAGACTTCGAGTTGCTACAGAGTGCAGCACCGTACACTTTTCACAATATCCGAGCTTTTATGTCTGGGAAAACCGACTTTAATTACATCGAACATTCAAGCGGAACTTATGAAATAGAAGTTCTGTTCCAAAAACTCAAGAATCAAGGCTATTACACTCTACTACAAGAGGACAGCTGCTGGTTTGACGAGTGGGGTTCTCTGTTTACGAATAACGTCTTTCAGAACAAGACACCACGTAGTTTACAGGAATTTGAATTGCGATGGAGTCGCTTTCAGGATGTTGTTAGTAACTACTACATTGACGATTTCGGTTTGTCGCATGCATCGTGCGAAGTCTTCAAACAATACAACGTCACGAACCAATTCAATCGCCCGCGTAGAATTTGTTTTGGAGGAAAAGTCTATTCCGAGCTTTTCCTAGACTATTCACTGAGCGTTTTTCAAGGTCATATCGATTCTGGGAAAAGGCAACCAATTTTTGCTTATACGCATCTTAGTCCCGGGCACGAGGTGACTGGAACACGAATACGACAACTCGACGATGCTTTTTCGGGGTATTTGTACTCAATTGCTCACGAAGAGGACACGATGACGATCGTATTTTCAGATCATGGCCCGAAGACAACAAAGTTTTCTTTCCAGACGATGGAAGGGCGAGCAGAGGTATACGATTCTTTGCTCTTTGCGATTGTTCCGCAGAAAGTGGCAAATATTCTTGGAATAAAACGCATGCGTGCGATGGTCACAAACCAGAGACGCCTGCTCACTACTTTAGATCTTCACAACGCGATCATGTCCATTGGGGATTCAGAAAGATCTACTTCAGGTTCCTACCAATGGGAAGGTATTTTTTCAGAAATTCCCTCAAATCGTACATGCGCAGATTTATCAATCAAGCCTTCGGCCGTTTGCAAGTGCGAGGGCTGGGACCATAGATTCCCAGATAATGATCCTCAGTTTACTTTTCTCGCCGAATTCGCTTTGGGTTTTCTTAATAACAATATACAGCAAAGCTTTCTAAAAGAGCCTAATCGAACTGGTGGATTTGGGAAATGCCAGCGGCTGGTCGGTCATAGCTTTGAAAAAATTCGCCGAAGAAAAGTGGACAAGAACTATTTACTAACAATGGACATAGTCGTTTTTCCAGAAAAAGAGATATTTGAAGTGCAAGTCAACTATCCGGATCCTTTGGAATCTTTGGTCGGCAGGCGTAATAAATTCCCTAAAATAGCTAATACCCGTAGGGTAAGCATTTATCGCAGGTTCGAGAAATGCGTGGATGCCCGCGTAAAGGTAGAATCATGCGTCTGTGACTCGCACAATTATGGAAGGATAATAAGCCGTAAAAATCACTGGAAATGGTTTGAAATCAACAGTGCGTCAGACGTTCTGGAGACCGTCTTCCAAGCGAACAGCTTTGGTACAAAATCAGAAGTTAAAGACTTGCACGAATCTTGTCTGCTGCTTGTAACTAGAAAGCGTGAAAATGTGGGGGTGACATTCGAGATTGCAAATGCCTGCGATAAGCGAAGGTACAAGGTGCGACTAACGGGAAAGGGGAAGGGAACAAGTATTGTCACTAGAAAACTTCCTATTTCGATCGTTGTGCAACCGAGGACAGTTCATTTTGTTATGAGCGTTCATTACTTAAAAAAACCCTTTGGTTTTTATTTAAAGACATCGTTTGTGGGTTATCCAGTTTAGCAGTTGTGTATATACGGTTCATATCTTGACCTTAATTTTCAATATGAACTATTTAATGTATTCCATTGTTATTCCGGTTTGAATAACAGAGTACATAGGGGATCTATTTCAAAACTACACCAAGAACTTCTTTAAGTACAAGAGAACATTTTTTATCGTTCGCAGCAGGAATAAATATTACCATTTGTGAAAATCCGAAAACGAAAAACATAAGCGTTTTTCTTTGCGCTCAGTTTTGCCATAGACGGCACGCAGACTCGTAGGAGCTCAGCCTCAATTTTTTTTTGTTGTTGTTATGGTCCTATACAATATAGAATACCTGCCTTCAAAATAAAATATCGTTTCAACGACATGTAATTATAATTTTTGAACGCTTTGTGGTGTCCATACTTTATACACTTATTTTTTATAAGAACTTCTAATTTTGTAACTTGATTACAAAACATCAAGAACAATTAAAATGAATCTTGCGTTGTTTCGTATTCACGAGATGGCTATTAGAGTCCTTTGATTTACCGCTGGTATCACATAAATCTTGTTTCCAGTGCCAACTCATTGGCAACAGGAAGAAGCGTACTTCGCACTTAAATTGTGTTTCGCCTCACCGCGCTGTGAGCTTAATGCTAATAAATAATAAATAAAATAACTATTTAAATAAAACAGCTATTCGTGTTTCGTTTCATTTTGTCTTAAGGCTGGTTCTCATATAATCGTCCCGGTCGTCCCGGTCGTCCGAGTCGTTTCAAAAAGTGCACGGACGATCGGGACGATTATATGAGAACACTTCTGAGACGACCCGGACGATCGCAAACGACCCGGACGACTGGGACGATCGCGGTCGCTTGGATAGAACTGTGTTTTATCCGGACGACTGGGACGATCATGAAAAATCGGGGACGATCATAGGAGAACTACCCTCAGGCGACCGGGACGACTGAGGCGATCGAAGCGACCCAAATCTACCCCAGAATGCAGTATCATTGCCCAAAACATATTGTCGGACCCAGTTTACGACCGCGCTGTTGACGTTCGAGACGACCGGGACGATCATATGAGAACCCAGATCGCTTGAGTCGTCCCGATCGTCTGAGTCGTTTGCAGAAATCTTTTGAAACGACTCGGACGACCGGGACTACCGGGAGGATTATATGAGAAATAGCGTTTACGAGCAACAAAGACGACACTAAGGTGTAATATGGCAATCTTACTGTGTAATACGTTCGGATATTTTGCGTGTTCTCTTTCCCTTATAAGGTAAAATGACGTCATAGTCGAATTATCAATTCTGTTCATACCGAATTTCAATTCTCTATTTTCGAATTGCCTATAATACACTTTGTTTGCCCCCCAAATTTTGCATAAACTATTGTTTTTGAAATGCTCCCCAAGAGTATTTACAAACAATAGTTTATGCAAAATTTGGGGGGCAAACAAAGTGTATTATGGGCAATTTGAAAATAGAGAATGCCTGTTGTGCTTTGGCGTCTATGTTACTCGTAAGACAAAATGAAACGAAACACGGATAGTTGAGCTTTTTGAAAAACTCACTCGTGCAAACCATCGAATATGGTGCATATATTCTAGAAATCGCAATTTTTTTCTTTAAAAAAGCATAACTTATGCAATTTACGCAGCTGTGTAAGAGCACTGTCGATTGGCTAAAATAAATATCTGGAAAAAGGACAAGACCAAGAAGCTAAAAATTAAGGAAAGTGGATTTGTCATGAGACAGGCTCCTTCGAGAATGAACAAAAAAAGAGCGAAAACTAGGGACAATTACTTCGAGGTTTCCATGGTTACACATATTTCGACTAGAATGGAATTAATTTCTTCGACAGTGGAGCGCAAAAGAGCTGTCGCATAAACGATTGCAGTCGAGAGGTGCATGGTATACAAGCTGGAACTGGCTGAAAAATGACCACTGGACAAGGCGCCGCGTTTGTTGTGCAAGAAGAGCGTGCCACGATGGATGGCGTTGAAGTGGCGAAGAAAACAGTGATAGCTGCTACGGATGAAGGCGGGTTAGTTTGTGTGACATTGATACTCTGGCACTGTCAGAGAACACACTTCATTGTGCAATGTTTATAGTAAGTTTACATCGCTACTAAAACAAAATCATCCCCCACCTAGATACCTGTCGTCATTTAAAATGCCATACATGTAACACGCAAAGCCTATGGGCCATGCTTTAACAGGTATGTTCAGAAGCAAGCACTTTTTTTCATAGATGTGTGATGAGTGTCTCGATGATTCGATCATTTCAATCACGGTGTACTCTAAGCTATTGATCTGTCAGTGACAGAATATAAAATCCCTCTTTCTCAAACGGCTATCACTGATTTTCGCGTGATGTCGAACTGTAAAGGATCTGTTCGAAAGTTATTTTCGTTCGTAAATTCTTAGTATTTTAGCCTATTTGATCTCTCGGCGCCAACTCAGTTGACAACAAAACGTCCTTAGTTAATTAACACCCGTTTCCAGGAAAAATAAAATGACTGATTGCAAAAAAAAAAAATAAATAATGGAAGCTTTAGATTGCTGGTAACTGTTAAATAATTCGCTTTTATTATGAAACGCGTAAACGATAATATCTGATAATGGTTGCGGCGTCATACAGTATGATGCTCGATAAATCTTTAGGCGTCTCTGTTTATTTGACCTATCTCTCTTTCAGCGACTCTCTTCACTCAGTTTACTCCCCTTAAAAGAACGTCAATAATTTGTACATGCACAAGGAATTGCTTTATTTTTCCACTTTCAAGGTTAACATATCTTTTCTTTAATTTATCAACCAAAGAACATCATGTTTATCGATGACCCAACAAATCACAGTTGGCGATAGCGGTTTTGCACAATTGTCACCTGATTACAGAAGTATTTCGTATAATGTCAATAAGAAATAAGAAATACTGCTATTAGTAACTAAGCAGTCCAATTTAAAGATGTTAGCTGACTTGAGAACCATGTCTCTTAACCACCTTTGTAAGTGATTTCGTTTGGCGGTCAAACGTTTTTGAAACGTATTGAATTTGCCGTTGAACCCTCGTTAATATCTTGGACGATTTTACCATAGGAAGTGTTGTGAATAACTTCAGATTGAATAACTTTCATTAGTGGCTAGCCTGACGCCGTTTCGTCCCTGCCAAGGGACTCTTCAGAGACCTCTCTCGCTTTGCATTGCGCTTATTTTACCATTGTTCAAGAAAGGAAAAGGTTCGAGGGTTCGAAGGCAAATTAATTTATTTCATCGCCATCTATATGACACCTTATAAATGCATAGCAACTATTTTCAAAGAAAGCTTCATTTTAGAGTGAAAGTTAGGCTGTTTTCGGTTTTGTTTGTTTGGTTTGCATTTGGTGTTTGAAAATATGAAAGTTATGCATTTAAAAAAATGTACAATTAGTTTTGGAATGAAGAAACAAACTTTTACAGATTTGAAAGCTAGAACCAATTAACATTTCCCGGTTAATGATTGTTTTCGGGAGACACATCATTACCAACAAATGGAACCAAATGTTATTATGCGCATAATAACATTTGGTTCCATTTGTTGCATGCCGTTATCCTGGATGCATGATGCAATAAATTTATGCAGAAAATGAAAGCTGATCACGATGTGCACTCGTGAGGGTTTAACAAAAAAAAATGCGCAAAATTTATACCTGAAACTATTTTTTTCCCCTGAATCATCCGCAGCTCGCTATGGCTATAAAATGCGACCATCTTCACCTATAATGTAACATCACCAACTTGTTGGCTTGAAGGTTAAGCGAGAACAGTCCAAATAAAGGTCATTTGCATTTCCGCTTTTTCTCGGAAACGGAGTTAAACAGGACTGTCAGTAAAAGATCAAATAACGAAAACTATTAAGATGTGCCAAGCGAACTCGAAAAACGGTTTGTCATGAAAGTTTTCAGGAAAAGTACACTACGTTTCGATGTTTCGATGTTTCGTTTCGATGTATCTGGAGGACAACATTATGAAACAAAGAATGACAGTGACAACGAAAAAGCTCACCGTTCTTTATTTGCGCTTAAGTTATTTATGTAACTTAGAACTGAAAAATGTTGGTTGTTTTCACTAATTTATAATCGCCTTTCTCTTCGAACAGTCATTATTCAAGTCGATAATGAAGTTGGATACATCGAAACGGTTATCGCCATAATTTTTGTATTTTTACTGAATACATGTGTAAATAAACTAAACACTTTGTTCATGCAACTTTGATCAAAAGAAACTTTGACAGTGTAAAACGGCCCAGGTTGTATTCAGGCAAACCACATTTTGGATGTTACAAGATATATTTTAGTCTTTGGCTTTACTGGAATATACATTTCAGTCAGACCAAATTGTAACATTTCAAAGTGTATTTTCATTCAGTTAATTGCAAAAGCAAGTAAACAAACTAATGAATTCTTAACTAAAAATAATCACAGCCTGGATTATTCAAATTTTGGCCAATCCAATTTGGAATAACAAGAAATAAGACGCATGGGTGATTTTCCACAATCCGCGGCAGGAAAAAAGATGGCGACTGGTACATTTACCCATAATTCTTAGCGCACAAAAATCTTAACAACGTTCATAAAAATGTAACGAAAAGTTATAAAATCTTCAAACCTAGTCTACACATTGTCCTTACTACTGGAACAAATATTGTAAAAATTTGGCTTTCTTTGTGCCTTATGTGCTGTGTTAGGTCCGCAAGGTATTGTGGTAAAATGAACAGCCGCCATCTTTTTTCCTACGGTGGATTGCTTCGAGATTACAAATTTCCAAGAATATCGCAAATTAATTAAGGGTTATTTCCTTTAGTAAATGGCTCGTATTTTCCGTGTGTTTCTGTAAAGTTAGAGGTGGAAAAACCAAACTAAAAAAAGTCCTTCCACGGTGTAAAAACCAACCTAAACGCCTGGTTTTCAGGCGCTAAAATGTGTAACTCCGTCTTTGTGTGGACTTGACAAATATTTCCCTCATGATAGTTATCTGTTTGATATATATTATATTTTACCATTTCTTTCTCAACATGATGTGCACACGTCAAGAAAGTACGATAACATAGCCTGCCTACTTTAACTTACCTGAAAAAACAAACAAATAAACAAACAAACAAACAATTACAGAAAACAAAAAAATAACGTTTGTTACCATTTATAAACGGCCTGTTTCAGTGTTACTTTAAAAAGGCAAAAGACATATTTATCTCAGTGGAACCCTCCAAAAATGGACCAGTTTTGTTTAAAATTATTCCAAAAGTACACTTAGAGTAAAACTAAGTGTCTTGGGCTACGGATGGCCAGGATGGAAATCGATGGCAACTTGAACAAATTGCCTTGTACCTTGGAAACTTTCTAAAACTCTGATTATGGTTTGGTCTTGATATATATCTTCCTTTTAGTGTTCCATAAGCATTTCATATATATTAAACTAAGTCAAGTTTTAATTTGGGGCATTTTAATTTTGAACTTAAAACATCAAAATCCTCATAACATGGCTCCTTTAAACGGTGATTTTGATTTTCTGCCGATAAACGGACCTTATATTAAGTGTTGCATTTAATACTTAAAGTGATTTAACTTTTAATTTTATTTCAGTGTTGTTTCAACTGAAACAGTTACTTTTGAGACGATAACAAGGTAAGCTTACCGTTATTTAGGTATTTTTATTGCTAAACTTATTTTAGCACGCTACCATTTTATAAAGAAGATCTAAAGTAAAGCTTTTCAAGGCAAATTGTAATATTTTAACTTTTTTGCCTTTCTCGCATCTTCTCAATCTTCTTTGCGTGTGCATCTGTAGAAAGGATGTGGGTGAGAGATTGCGATCTTCTAAAGAAACTTCACAAATGCCTCTCTGCTCTATTATGTTTAATGTCAGCTTTTAGTGTTTGTTTTCGACATATTAATGTCTTTTTAGCCGGATTAAGAATTCAAGCTAAATTTTCGAAGGTAAACGTTTCGCAATATTCAACGAGTGAAGCACAACAAACAATCATAGTAAGTGGACTCAAAAAAATCAGGGAATTAATTTTGGAAGACATTATCTCTATAGACAACCCTTCCTTTCTTAGAACTCGACGCTGAATGTTAAAGGGGCTATATGTCACCAATTAGAGCATCACATTGAAAAGCACAAAACATATTTGGGTTGTTAAGAATGACGACTATAATTAGTGAACTGAAACTATGAACAACTATCCATGGCTTTCCATAACCAGTCAACCAGGATGAAAATGAATTGCAACTTCAGAAATTTAATCGATGAAAAAAAATGTCTGTGGTTCGTTCTCCGTTTGTTATGCTAATGTTCACAGATAATTTTGTGCATGAGTAAAGTACTTTCCAATAATTATATAGCACAGTTTTGACCAAAACAAAAACTGCCAGATTTTCGTGCTAGAGCCCCTTTAAATGTTAGTGTACCACTCTCTAGACATCGTGTTTGCACGTTTTTTGCACTTTAATTATTGTGTTCCATTATATCTTTTTATAAATCGTGATGTAGCTTTCTTTCCGGATCACCTAAAAGAAGGGATGCTTGTACTAGACGTCACTCAAAGTGTAGAACAAACAATTCAAAATGCAATGCAAGTATAACGGAAATTAAAAGTAGATTTAATGGACAATATGTCGAATAGTAGAACCAGTGTTCTAGGGGAGTGAAGGAGTCACCCAAATGAAATAGTTAATTTAATACAGTTCTCTTCGTATCAGGACCTCGTGTCCACGTTTATGCCTTTCCCTTTAAACATATTCCTTTTCACAATTGCATTTTTTCCTGTCTATTTCAACAAACTCTAAAACAGTAATTCTGCAAAGGTGAAAACAATTACTTATTATTTTGGGTTGTAGCGCTCCAATCATCCAACAGCCGGCTGTATTGCCTGTGCCAATCATACCAGCTCCACTCATTCAACCAGCATTTCCCGAGCCCGTGGTAATGCCGCCAGAAGAACGTAACTGCGTAGACATTTGTTTTGAGTGTGACAGCGATTACAAGTTCTACCACATAAAGGGCAAAGGTAAATAAACCCACTATTGCTTACCTAGTTTTTGTTTGCATGCACGAGTAAGGTAATAGAGAAATCAGCCAATCATAACCCTTATTGTCCGACATAAGTTATAAGATATACGTATGGACTTGCTCAACACGCAAAAATGTCAGTGATGATGGTGGTGGTGATGGTGATAGTCGTGATGATGATGATGATGATGGTGATGATGATGATGATGATGATGATGAAGAGAAGGAGCACGGAGAAGGTGTAATGATGATAATGATAACAAGGGTTTGTTTATCGAGTATCCACTAAGTGGCTCTTCACTCGCCTATAAATTTTAAATGAACCTTTATAATTAATAACATTAAATTTAAAAAAACCAAAAGAAACTGCTGAAACTATGCAATAGAAAACATTTTAATTAATTATAATTATAATTATAAAACATCATATAACAAACTTTACGATAATAACATGTATTAAACGCCACAGTACTTGCAAAACTATCATAATTGTTTTTTTCAAATTCTTTGAATTTCCTGGTGTCAGTGCAATTTCACGGTTTTACTTTCTGTTGTTAAAAAACTACGAATAAAACTACCGACCCTATATTTTTCTAGTAATTAACAGGAACAACCACAGAATAATGTTTTGGGGTTTAACATCTAATGCTCATTAGGAGATAACTTTTTTTGATTTATCAGGTATCTGTTGGATATTGATTCTTCTCCTGTGCTACCTGGTTGTAGGAACAATTGCCATCGCCTTAGCTGTCTTTTGGATTTGCTGCAAATGTATGTTGGTTTCCTTGGACAAACAACAAGCTGCAGTGTACGGTGTACCCCGACGCCGCAATTCGTGTGCAGTATCTTAATTAAAAACGCGGCGGACTTGAAAAATGCCCTTATGTGCAGAGTTTTTATTTACAGAGGTCCAATTGTTATCATGGATCAGTTTAAAAAACAAAAACAAAATGTTATAACCTTGTGGGCTAGTTTTTGCCTAAAAGGCTGTCAACGTTCGACTTATGACTCGATAGAACTTAATGATTTGAAAAGTACCTTATTTTTAGATCTGAATTAAGTGATTAGATCCTTGCAGTGTCTAGAATTATCAACTCAAAGCTAATAAAGGACTAGAAAGTCTCAAATTCTAGGTAATGTTATTTTAAAAATGGTTTCTAAATGTTTCATTTTCTTAACCAATCAGAATCACGTACCGAGATTTCGGAAGTTCTACGTCATGAGTGTGTAATGTTTCCTGTTGTTAATCAGAAGTCATTTCTCAATTCAAACCCGGTGGTCTTTTTATAAGAACAGAAAACAGTCTCTTACTCGGCTCCTCGTCAGTGAAGAGGCCTCGAGACATCAGGTTTTGAGTCTCTGAGTTACTTATCAACTCACTGCAGCTGAAACTACATTTTAGTTTTTCACTAGCCCCGCCTAAGCCGCCTAAGTAAAATGGCTAGTGAAAGCCAAAATCTACTAGCCAAAACTGAATTTTTAGTCTACTAGACTATGTCTAGTTGGCTACCGTTAGTCTCTAGCCCTGTTAATTTTACAGCATTTACTTCTCAAAGCTTTCATATTTTGTTTGTTTAAGTCAGTTTTCCTCATACGAGGCTAAGTATTAAAACAAACACATTCTACAAAAAGCGTGTCCCACCGGAACGGTTTCTTTTGTTTTCCTCGATTTTTGGACAGGCTAATTTTTGTTTCTGACTGTAGTGCGACCAGGCCCTTATTACATAAAGAAAAAAATTAATGTATTGCAAAAGCGTAAGAGCTAAACTGAGCTAAATGTAAATGTAAATGTTGGTAAATGTTTTACCTACCAATTTTTAATAGACGTAAAGAAGGAAACAGATACACGGTCCGTTTTCCGTCGCTTCTTCCTTGTCTCCTCCACTTTAAGAGGCCGTTTTAACGTCGAAAGCATGACCAGCAGAATGACAACTCGGTCCTCACCGGGTGGTAGGCGCAACAAAAATGACAGGTTGACAAAATTGAACGTTCCCTTCCCTGTGGGGTTTGATTTTACTCTGGTACCCAGTGTTGACCGCGCATCCGTGGTCTCTTCCGTTCTTCACGCTCTCTGGCGCCTATTTTGCAGTGCTATGTGATTTTGTGGAGGGGCTTGTTCGTCATAATCAACAAGGGATGTTCAAGTTGTTCGAAGAAATGCAATTTAACGTTATTCTACTGTGAGGACGACCAGTCAGAATGGGAGCAGCACCTATTTTTGTGCGAAAAATGAGCCATTTGTGGACACGTGTCGAACGCCGAAAGCGACCGAACTCTCCTTCCTTTCAGTTATATTATACAAGGTAAGATAAATGGACTAAACATCGTTCAAATAGCGTAGAAACACTGAATAAAGATAGAATACATCACCAATAAATGTTTCAACGGTTTTATTCAGCAATTTTGATTTTATGTATTGCTTAAAACGTTGAATTCGAAATTCCATACAATGTCTTATATTTTCAAATATCATTAATATGCAAACATTACGCTTGGGTTTCCTGTGCTGTCACGTCAGTGAACAAGTGTCACATGACCGCTTTGCAAATCGAAAGCGAGTAAATGCCAACAAGCGGCAAGATCGAGAAGAATGTTTCTTTCAAAAGTAGTTTCCTTTAAAATAAGGTCGAGAAGAATGTCAAAGTTTCAATAAGTCTTAACCGGACTGGCCAAAATGGTTATGGATTTGAACATAACAACTGTGGAAATTATACTGCGGACGAGGAAAGATTTGCCCGCCCCGTGCCACGTGCCATTTTTTTCCGCGACGAGCAAAACAATTTTTTTTCGCGTAATTCGTCATCATTTTTCCATATTTTGGCAAATTAACCAATAACGACTCAGATCGGTAGCGGTGGGACCAATCAGAAATCTAGAAAATCATTATCGAGAGGTAAAAATTTACTAATCATAGTTATTACCTTAATGATCTATGCAGACTAGTATGTGCTGAACTTGTCAATAGTAATTCAGGCGAAGATGTAAGATTGTTTTTTGTTTGAGGATCGATGAATGCAAGGCTCTTTGAAGATTGAAATTGGTGAAGACTCGACTGACATTCACCCAGTCTGGATTTACCACACGCTAGGATAATAGCGTCAGTGAAAACTGCAACTGTTGAGTGTTGTTGAGAGTTCGCGTGTTATTGAAAGGTGCAGTCAGAATAAACGTGGAATGCACAGAAAACTAGAAAAAGAAAACGACATCAGAATGCTTTAATTCTTCAAAACTCTGTACATGAACGTCAAGGCTTCCTTGGGCATGTCATCGCTTTCAAATAGAGGAATTGTCTTCTTACTGACATTTTTCCATCTTCATTCTTTCTCTAGTTCCAGCATTTTGCCTTGGTAGTCATCAAGCTCATTACACCGGATGTTAAAACAAAGAAGGCCATCTTCAAAAGAATCAACAACAAATAACTACATAAATATTTATTACAACTGAGTGTACTGGCAGTTCAAACAGACCATTCAATTAACGTTGACAATAATTTAAAAGGGCAATGTGGTTAGTAATTTAAAGGAGCAAAATAGGCAGTGCTATGAAGCTTAGACTCAACATAGTATACCTTTAAGTGTTAATAATGTGCACAAGATAAAGAGAAAATTTAATGTGATTTGAAACAGTGATGTGTTTACTTAATTTCCAGGTTAAATAAATAAAAAACTATATTTAGAGAGGAAAGCTGGTTTTCATGCAGACCCTCTTTCCAGATCGAATTGGAATTTACAGTGTTGGTTTTTGAGGAGAGATGAAAACCGGAGTACCCGGAGAAAAACCTCTCGAAGCAAGGAGAGAACCAACAACAAACTCAACCGACATAGGACGCCGGGACCGAGGATCGAACCCGGGCCACACTGGTGGGAGATGAGTGCTCTCACCACTACACCACCCCTGCTCCCCTATATGATGCCACCAAATATATAACTAAATTAAATAAAAAGATTCTATAGAGAATGTCGATTACAGTTCACCAATTTTGATTTTGTGACAGGCGGTCAAGAAATCAAAGTTTCCATTCTGGTGGAATTTTGAGTTTTTTATTGTTATTGTGTCTGTTTAGTTCATATTTTTTGCGTTTATCACTTTTGGTGATGTTTTCTTCATATTTTAAGAAAATAAAGCAAGCTTAAAGCAAGTTCCTGGCCATAATCATGAAAACACGATATTTCAGCCAGGACACTGACCGTTTAAAGTGCCTGAGGGTCTTTTCACTAGCGGGGTCCTGGAACATTCTTCCCCAGAAAATTTTTAAGTTTTAGTCCTGAAGAGATGTATTTTTCTGTATTTTGAAGCACAATAAAAAACATTTTTAATAGCCTAAAAGCACTATAGGTTACTGAACCATGATTTTTAACACTTAATGAAAAAAGAAAAACGAAAACTCGGAAGTTTCCCCTAAAAAAAAGGGGGGGGGGGGGGAAATAAGAAGACCTCAGAAAAATAGGCACTTGACACCCTGTACTTTGTAAGACATTTCAATTGTCTACAGCCTCACAAAGCTTTCTCATCTAAGAAAGGGTCATTTTTAACCCGTGAATACGCGCATGCGTAATGAACGGGTTAACGGAGACAGATATGCAAATGAGTCACTCGCTCATTCCTTCCATCAGCTGTAAACTTAGTGACGTAATGCTTTGTTACGAATGCGTTTCGTAACAAGAATAACGTGAATCCAGCGAAAACAACAACTAAATTGTTGTAAACTAAGATAAACAACAATAAGCTCAAAGATGTTTCGCATTTGGAGTCTTTAATGAACATTAAAATCGATGTGAAAGGATTTTTCAACCGAGACACGCGTTTTGATGCGTATCTACCTTGAAGTAATTAAATTTGTCCTGTTCAGAGTCAGTGATCACGGTGGCCGAGTGGTTTAAAGTGCGGAATGACAAGCGAAAGGCGCGAGTTCAAGCCTCGCTCGGGACGTCCTTTTTCTTTCTCTCTTTTTTCTTCGGACTGAACATTATGAAAGTGATGTACCGTATTTTTTTGCGTTTGTCAAAAATCTTTACGTTTAATTTAAAAAAGATATTGAACCGTGTCAGTGTGAAAACATAAGCTTACCGCAATATTGCGTTACGCGTTAGCATTTCTTATTCACGGGTTGGCTCTCAGGAGCCTTTGATATTAACCTGTGCCGTGCCAAATAAACTTTTCTAAAGAGAACGATTATCGAATATTTAACTTATCGGATCGATACTACCAAAGGTAAACGACCTACAAACATGAACAGCTAAAAGGTCAAAATTCCACAAAAATGGTAATTTTTATTTCTTGACCGCCTGTAACAAAATCAAATTTGATGTACAGACTGTAATCCAATTCCATTCTTGCAATCATGGGCCGGGTTGTTCACAGCGCGGTAAGCTAATCCAGGGTTAGCATCAATTTTGATTCCAGTTAAATAATTAATCAATGTAGATTTTTCCAAAGTATTTTTGCCTCTTAGTTTCGTTTCTGAATTGTCTTCGCATGTAACTTGTAATTAGCTTTTGAAAACACTTCTAACAAGAGAAATTAAATCCTCGGTTTAGTTTTAATCCTGGGTTAGCGTTAACCGACTTTCAAACAACCGGGCCCTGCACTTTATTTCCAAACTACTGCTTCTGTTTTGCTGTATAGAAACTGTTTATCCAATTAAGTTGTTATGTTGTTTGGTGGCAATATTATGTACTTATTGACTAAGTGGGAGGGCCATGACCGGTAGCCAACGATTTTCCCATCCTGCAAAAATCAATAAGTGTTTTATCATACGACCAATTTGGAGACAAAATTACTTGAAATTTTAAGGCGCGAGGCCGTCCGCTTTTGTAGTAGGGCCGCACGGTTTTTTCCGGCCCCGCTGGCGCAAATGCGTAAGGCCCTCATACGGGACTTTCATCAATGGTTTTGCAACGTGTAACACCCACTCGTGCAACTGAATTTTTGTTTTTCAAGTCGAACGAAAAGTTGAAAAGTTTTCTACTTTCTGCAACAAATTTCTTCAAGTTGCCTAGCATGTGTAACATGCAACTTGTTTCACGACACTTTTTAAGTCAACCAATCACAGCCCAGCATGGATATGACGTTTTCATTAACAACTTCCTGTTAACACACTTCCCTTTAAGGCGGGACTCAACCTAAATTTGAATGAAATTTGAAAAGGTTTAAAGAAGGGATATAGAAAAACGAAAATGATTTTTGGAACACCAACAGACAGTTGATAACCACCCAAGAGTACCCCAGGTTGCTAGCGGACTAACATGGTGTCCGTCTATTAATTATTAACTACAAATTCTAATTTTAAAACTTCACAAAATCTTCATTATTTCGTATTTATCTAAATTTTACAAATCCTTTGAGAAAAACTATCCAAAAATACCCAAAAATCACCCCAAAAAATAAAAAACATCCCATAATATAGATTCATGAGATGAGCATAGAGTTTTTGGATTATTTGAAACGTGAACGAGATATTTCTATTTTAAAAAAGCCATGTTAAGTTGCGGGAAAATGACGTTCAGGTCATTCTCGTTCCCAGAGCCGCTTGGCCCTCTTAATCGCCGGAGCCTGAGTACTAGGACCACTTGGTGCTCAGGCTCCGACGGTTCAACGTGTCCTCGAGACGAGATTATCTCATATCAATAATTGCTATTTGACACCGAATTAACGATTATAGTTAATTCCGAACACTGACAGTCTGAAAGGAATTCTGGGAAATCAGCATTTTTGTTGAAAAAGAACAATCCTTAGTGTTCGGACAGGACTCGAACCTACGACCCTTCGACCCTTCGCTGACTTATCCTCTCGTCTAACCACTGGACCACCACGCTGCTGGTTGAGCAAACCTCAATTTTTTAACATAATAAAATACATGCGCTTATTCTACACCCTGTAGTAAGCTTATGAAATCACTCGCTTGAAAATAATTTTAGAAAGTAAATGGAAAAGCTTGATCACCAAATCTCAACAAAAAGCTAACCATTTGAAATCAGCGCTTAGGCCTAATCACTGTAGATCAATGATATTCTATGCAAGACTCAAATAAATATCTTGCAGATAGAATTTCCCATCGCCTTGTTGTTCGGTAGTCTAGTGGTAAGAAGACGTTCCCAGTAGCGATAGTTCCGGGTTCGAATCCCGCAGTCCAAATAACATGTTTTTTTTATTTCTTCTTTTCTGAAATGTCCTGGGAAACAGTGTTCGGAATTAACTATAATCGTTAATTCGTTGTCAAATAGCAATTATTGATATGAGATAATCTCGTCTCGAGGACATGTTGGACGGTTAATAGGGCCAAGCGGTAGCTTTGGGGGCTGGGACGAGAATGGCGAAGTTGAAGCACTTGAACGCGCGCGAAAATCACCTGTCACGTGAACACTTCACGACTGCGGTCTGTCCCGCTGCGTGTTAATTTAACGCGCAGCACGGAATATTCACTCGGGCTCGCGTATTTTTATAGCTTCTAATTCTACTTCTTCTGAAAAGCGCATAGAAGATGTGTTGCGGTCGTATAGTAACTCTTCTGTTCGCGTTCTCAAAAGTCTGGCCAGATAAAGCCAGAAAATAAGGTCTGAAAAATCTGAAAACAAGGCTACAAAATCTTCTACAAAATTTATCTAATTCAAATTGACCCTCCGCTGGACCATTACAGTGAATCAATAGCAGGTCTATTCATCTTATTTGTTTCAGGGTTCACATGGATTTACAAAAGACAATGACAAAACGTGACATTGCCGGTAGTACCTGTTGAGTCACTGGTCGGTGATCGTGGCCAAATTTTCTGTCGTAGTTTATGACAAAACCGTGCAAAAGATTGCAATCATTTTTAATGCTGTGGAGTGGTGAATTTGGATTCAAATCACGTTAAATCGGCCAAGCTAAAGCGAGGGCATGGTGTGCTAATCATTGACGGCAAAGAAGTGCTCGTTTTTGTTTGATTGGAATTCGTTGTTGTCAATAGAATATTTGTTGGTCTGAAAATGAGGGCCTCTGCGGCAATGGGATTGTTTGTTATAAGAAGCAAAAAGGTATTTCTTTTTATTTTTTACATTATTGCCTTTAAGTGTAAGCTGCATTTGCTAAAACATGTCGATTGAGGGCACTTAGTAGTACCGATTCCAATCAAGTAGTTATCTTAAACTAAACACCATTATAGCAAAGAAGAAAATGGGATTCCATTTATTGGACGATTTCCAAGTCGAATCCTTAGGCGATGCATTATTCAATCGATTCGAGTGTAAGATGGCGTTACAAATGTTGACCTAACTGTTCTTCAGTTCAGTGCTTTCATTGTTGTATCAAAAGTTAAGGCGGATCGATCACGGACTAGATCTAAATCGCTATGTTTACTTCAATTGATTTTTAAAACCTTTTGAAGCGAATCGTCACTGAGTTATGTTCTTACCCTTTTTTAGCATTGACTAAAGACAAGATGATTCTGTAAAATTGAGAACTTGCGGCCTGCACGAAACTTCGACAGCGGACCTCGCGAAATTTAATATTGAAATTCAGACTACGGACATGCATACATCCCCCACCCCACCCCACCCCCCCCCTTCCCCCCCCCCTCCCTTAACAAGGCCTTGTTAATCTATCTTTATGTCGCGTTTTCATCTCAAAGGGAAAGAAACATCAAAGTATTATTGCAAGGTTATGGTTTAAATAAACGAAGCGCGTAATCGCACTGGCCTTTACTAACAACCTGTTACACATCTGACTGATGTACATTGTAAACATCAGTGCATTTAAAACAATTTTAAAAAGTAACCTGTGTTCTACAGCAGGCATTAAGTATCTCAACGATTTAAACCGTATCAACATATGATTTACCCCGAAAGCAGACAAATGAAGCGCGCAAATCCCGGTTGTGTCCGATGATTTCTTTCTCTTATATTTATAGCGGAGCACTTGCCAGGCCGAAGGCCTGGCTGCGCAGCCCCATACTCATAGAACCAGAACCTATGCCCTTCATTTTTCATGGTCATGGCTAGCGGAATGTTTTGCGGGCGCGCGTGTGCCCTCCGTCCGCTGTCGCACAGGACCGGACTGCGCAGGACTAGCTCGCGGGCGCGTATGACGTCGCAAAACATGCGCATACGACGTCATGTTGAAACCAAGGCGAGGCTTTGTTTTTCGCGCGGTTACACGGCCGAATGTCACGTCAGCTAGAAAAACACTTTGATGTTTTGCTGTGAATTTACTAAGCGGAGAAAACCGTTTAAATTAAATGCGTTATTTCCCTGAATATTTCGCGGTTTGCTACTCAAGACAAGGAAGCTAATTAAGGGATACTTAGAAGCCGCTTTAGTGGAAAAAGACGAGCTTTCATGGATAAAATCTTGCTTCGAGGAACTTCGTGTATTACGTTTTTATCAAATGCGGGAGACTGGTTTGTTTTCTACGGATTTCAGAACCAGAAGCGGAGATTTGAATTTCCAAGCAAGCGAGGGACATAAAGGTAAAACAGATTACAGTTTTCGATGAGAATTTATGTTGATATCAATCTGTGAGTGTCTTTTTATTGGTGTTATTGTTAGTTTTGGAGAATTGATTTTAAAACGTGCTTAAATTCAGTTGTATCGATCTCTTGAATTTCATCGAAGAAAGCTTGAACTCTATGAGCTTTAATTAAATGGTACGCGTTTTGCTTTTAAACGTAAACTAATGGAGATTTGAATAAATTTTTCGAAAGAAGATTGTGTTGTCCATTTTTATGTGTTTGTTCATTCATTAGATAGTTTGAAAAGCGATTTTAGGTAAACAAAACAAGACTGATTTTATAGTACAGTTCTATCTTCACTCGCATCGCCTTATGCAAATATGTTTGTGTATTTTTGCAATTTTTGATTTTCAAATCAGTTTCTCGGGCAATTTTTGACAAACAAAAACTGTATTTTATTCGGAAACTAGTGGTACTAGTTATTCTAGACAGAGAAAAGTTGTTTTTGTGAACTTTTGTACGGTCTATAAAAATGTACTGTGCAGACGGTCGCGTAATAAGCTTACTGTTTTTGAGAATTGCTAAAATTGAAAATAGCCCGTTCGTCAATCTTAATTCTCTTGCTTCCAACCTTTCACCTTAGTTAAGTTTCACCTTAGGCCCAGTTCAAACGTCGAACTTCACATGTGCCGAACCTAATGCAAATGAGCAAAATCTATTGTTCTTGCTAATTTGCATTAGGTTCGGCACATGTGAAGTTCGACGTTTGAACTGGGCCTTAGTTAAGCTTGTTCAAAGTGCGACGCTGTTAGGCTTGGGCTATCTATATATATTACCCTGCTCATTTGAGTATAGGATTTTTTTTTCTCGCATCTTCCTTCCGTTCAGCGACCTCGGTTATCTCCAAAATTTCCGGCTCCCACTATGACGACCGCTTATCCAAAATTAAGTCATAGAGTGTTGAATTTATTACTATTTTACCTGCTCGTTATTGCACACACACAACCAAGCACCAAGAGGTGAATAAAAAGAAAATATTTCAATTAAATTCTGAGGAATCGTCAAATTACAAAATACATTATTCAGTTGAAAGTGACACTGAAGTAGGAGAAATTGTTTTTCTTCAGTTAAGCTAGCAGTTTGAAATCGGTGAATTGACCTTTTGTTCTGAAAACACTTTCTGTTACGGTTGGTAATTTTACATGTTTAAGGTCTTTATAGACCTCGGTTCGCCATATCAGTCCACATTAAAAGGGCAGAGCAATGCTATAATACCTATATTTATTTACAAAATAACACTAAAACACCAAGAGAACTTAACGAAATCAACCAATTCTTGAAAGAGGCCACAACTCATGGTCTGTCGTAGCCCATTTTTGAAAGAAAAATGTGAGAACTTGAAAAGGTATGCTTACTTTTACAATTCATTAAGACCAATACAGTCTGCCTGTGACTACAGAGACACTCGTCGACAGTTTTAGTGGTATAATGGGGTGGTAGTTTATTAGACTGAACTCGACCATATTCAGTTTACGGTATCTGTTAATTAAAAAAAAACATTTTTTTTAAGAAAATGACACCACGTTTCGAACAGGCTGAAAAAGTAAAGAAAAAACGTATTACCAAAGTATATCCTGCCATCTTGCTCGACTAACACCTGGACCAAGCTTAGTCAAGGTTAACATGAATATGTTTGTAATTGCTCTTCTTGAAAAATAAGTTTGCAGCTAAAATTTTATATATGTTATCATGTGAGGTGTGTTCTTTTACTAAAATGATCTTGCACATGTCATCGGTTTGCCGCTGTGGTTTTCCTTATTTCAGTTCCTTTATTTATTGCAGGCGTTCTTTCTCACTGTAATCGCTGTTGCTACAGTAATCTATCTCGGCACTTTCAAGGATTACTTTAGCTTGGCACAATATGCAATGATGACACCGAAGGAAGAATTTCTAATCATTGGTAAGTCTGATAAAATGTAACCGATAGGATCTGCAACTTCTAAGGGGATCGGCTTATTATGTCGTTTTCATCTACGTATAAGCAGTTCGTTTTTTTCTGGCTTTGAGAGCAACCTCTCTCTGGATAGCCGATAGTGGTTTCCGCTCGGCTCGTTCGCTCGCTCCAGTCTCTCTCTGGATGGCCGATAGTGGTTTCCGCTCAGCTCGTTCGCTCGCTCCAGTCTCGCCGAGCTTGTCAAGTTTTCGTGATTAGCTCGCCCACTCGACTGACTGAATAGGTTCTCACGTTGTTTACGAACGTAAAAACAGCCTTGCTCGCAGCCGTCCTGCAACCCAAAAGAAGGAGGACTCTAAGAACGAGGGCATGAGTTCATACTCCCTAAAGTACGAAATGCGAGATTCAAGCACGCTTTTGTAAACAGATGCCTTTTTAAATTTGATATTACTATACCACGGACTATACATTTGGAATTATCCATTTTTATTAAATTAGTTTTTACTTAGTGTACTTACTTTTTGTAGAGAACCTCTTTCTTTTTAATAAAGCTTCAATCAATCAATCAATCAATGTCAATCAATCAATCAAGTGATATAGGTACTTTTCTTCTTTTTACAGAAGATAACAACTCACTGGATAACAAGATAACTGATCTACAACCCAGGCACGAGACTCACAATGCAGATTTGAAATCTGCAGATGGTGAAACTCGTTTATCAACAAACAGAACTGGTGGAAAGGACAAAAATGTATTTCAGAAAGAGGAAGTAGAACGTGATAATGCTGAGGAAAGCATAGGTAAGACTACTATGGTATTTACGAGAGATAACGATGATGACAAGGAGGATGATGATGAAACTGGCGATGATGATGATGATGATGATAACAATGATGATGATGACGATGATCATGATCGTGATGTGAAGAAGTTACGAACTGGTATCGATTTTAAACCTCGTCATGGATATGATATTGAAAGCAATGACGAAGTTAAAAGAGATGATGATGATGACACACCCATCGGTCATAACCAAATTTGGTCATCTTTGTTACCAAAAGAGGAATCAAGCCCGCATAATCTTCTATCGACCACAAACAATACCTGGAAGCAACCTCCATTACATACGGCAACAAACGAACCAAAAATTATTCTCGCTAATCCTGAAATATACGAAAAAGGAGATCGCATTTTTACGTTACCTTTTGAAGAAGTAAATGAAGTAGATAGATCTTCTGGATTATCCGAAGAAAAAACTCTTAATCTCACAGACGTTAAGACGTCAGTTGTTAAAACTGAGCATAAAAACTCCAGCCAGATCTATCGAGCATTGAGATTCCATCCCATCAAGCCAGTTCCACCACCAAATGGGTTTTCAAAGACACCGATTTCCAAACTGACGGGTTTACTATCCTTGGTGTTTAACGACACATTAGATGATATGAAATATTACAGCAACTCATCAGAGTGCCCAGTACTAAGCATTCGAAAATCAAGAAACTGGAATCAGAGAAATGGGAGTTGCGTTCAACACGAAGTCTCATCTGATGCTTGTATCAGAGCTTCCAAGGAATACGATCTCAACAGTGAACCTTTAAAATGCAGTGCAAATAGATCAGGCCAGCCGCTGTGTTCCTACAAGGTAATACGCGAGTTCTCAAACCCAACCAGAACAACTGTTGAATGTGATACAACAGCTTGCGGGACACATCCCGTCTACGTCCTCGAGCTCAGCCCTGTTTTCGGGATTCTTAAAGAGCGCTCTTTGTGGAAACGCTTCGTTACGTCCGAAGGACTTGAAACGTATTTGAAGAAATACATAAATGCGAGTTCTACTCATGGTTTTAATTTCTGCCATCTTGCATGCTTTAGGAAAGACAGAATTGGTTACATTGAGCAGTTGTTCACTTTTAATTCACTACATCTTCACAAGACCTCTGATAGTATGTTAGATGACATGATCAACTTTAACCTAAACATTTTAGTGCTCGATTCCGTATCACGACCTCACTTCTACCGTTCACTCCCCAAAACAGTTAAGACCTTACGGGAAATCGTGCATTTTGAGACGTACCACGCTACTGTTCTTGACTTTGAGATGATGCAGAGCACTGCAGCGTACACTTTTCATAACATCAGAGCCTTGATGTCGGGTAAGATGGATTTTCATTATTCTGGTGGGCATATAAATGAGACTTATGGCATCGATGTTCTCTTTGGCAAATTTAAGCAACTTGGCTATTATACATTACTGCAAGAAGATAGCTGCTGGTATGACTCTTGGGGATCTTTATTCACTGACAATAAATACCAGGGTAATAGACCGCAAGACAAAGCTGATTTTGCTAGACGTTGGCAAGAGTTTCGGGAAAGGGTAAAATATTATAACATAGATGATTTCGGTTTATCGCACGCTTCCTGCGAAGTTCTTAAGCGTTATAACACTACAAACCAATTTAACCATCCAAAAAGAGTTTGTTTCGGAGAAAACGCATTTGCAGATTATTTCCTAGATTATGCTGAAAGCATTTACGACAATTTAAACACCGCGGGCAAAACGTCCAGAGTACTAACATACACACATCTTAATACTGGCCATGAAGTCAGCGGTACTCGCATAAGGCAAATCGATGAACGCCTGTCGCGATACATGGAGAAAATGGCTACAATGGAAGACACGTTGACTGTTATCCTTTCCGATCACGGCCCGAAAACAACAGGATATTCATTTCATACAATGGAGGGCAGAGCTGAAAAATATGATCCCTTTCTATTTATTGTATTACCCGAGAAAGTTGCTGGATCCTTAGGTCTGGAAACAATTCGAGCATTAGTGCAAAATCAGAATCGTCTTATAACCACGTTAGATATTCATAAAGCTTTTATGTCACTTGGAACGACAGGGTTACATAACAAAGGAATATTCGATCTGATCCCTGCCAACCGCACATGCTCCGGTCTATCAATGAAACCGCTGGCTGTGTGCAAGTGCGATGGCTGGGAAGAGAGATTCCCGGATGATGACAAACGATTTACTTGGCTAGCAGAGTTTGCTCTTGGAAATATAAACAATAATATCCAGGAGCAATATTTAAGGGGCACCAAGGAAATTAAGGGTTACGGAAATTGCCAGCGACTTGCTGGAAAACGTTTATCGAAAATTCGCCAGCGCTCTGAAGGAGGAAGTTTTATTACTACGATGGACATTACCGTGAAGCCAGGAAACGAAATTTTTGAGGTTCAATTCAAACATTCTCAGAGCCTAATGAAGAAAACGACTTCTATAAAATTGATTCAGCGCGAGCGAATTACAATTTACAGACATTTTAGTAAATGTGTGGACAGTACGGTGCCTTTGGGATTGTGCGTTTGTGACCATAGACCCACGAAGCGAAAACGGCATAAGTGGGTAAAAATAACAAGCAGAAAAGATATGCTTGATATTATATCGTTATCAAAGAGCTTTGGAGCAGAAACAAAAGTAAAAGACATTCATGATGACTGCCTTCTTCTAATGTACAGAAACCATGGGGGAAGAAGCACAAGTTTTGAAATTTCCAACATCTGCAACGATAGGACATACAACGTCACTATCTCAACCATTAACGCTGGTGAATATTTCTTTTCCCGAAGCATTCCTTTTTCAATTACAATACAACAGAGAACAGTTCATTTTCTATTGGTTGTTCAACGAACTGAAAACTCCAGTCGCGATTTTAAGTTGAAAGTCAGTCATTTAGTGAAATATTTAAAAAGAAGCTAAAAGATATATAACGTGTGACAAGTAATTATACATGAAGCATTTCTGCTTTGGCCAAACAAAAAATACTGATGTGATAACTGTGTATTAGGATACTTACTTGAGTTAAACCTCCCGTAAACGAGAGGGAAAAATGCTATTTAGCCAAGTTAGTCGCTGACACTTAACCCTATTCAGACTGGGCTTTTTTAGGCAATTTGTGACTGGGGCGGGGGGGGGGGGGGCTCCTCGGACCCACCCCCTTCATATCTCTGGAACCAGTAAGGCTAGGACCACGAAATTTTCACACAATGTTCATCTCCATACAAGGAAACCTCACACCCAGTTTTGACCTGCCACACCCAATTATGACGTCACAATGACGTCATTTTTGTTTTTCCGACGTTTCTTTGACATTTTTCCATCCAGATACTTAAAATATCAAATATAACTGTAAAATCATCTTTTTAATATTAAAACATAATAAATACAAACAAGGACACACTTGTAAAGCGAGAAAAGGCAAAAAAAGGCGATAAAACTATAATGTTGAAATTATTGTCCGCCATCTTGGATCCGCCATCTTGAATCCGCCATCTTGGATTTCCTATTTTTTCGTTTAAATTAAAATTTAAAAAATATCTAAGAGAGAAAAGGGTCAGAATGTATAAAACACGTATCGAACTAATGCCTATTATCCAAACAATGAACTTAGAAGCGTTATTTAATAAATAGTACAAAATTTTTCTCTATAAGTAAAAGTGAGCAAAAATTTGCCTACCCCTCCCCCCCAAATATTTGATGTTAAAAACTTTTGATGTCTTTCAAGAACTAGTCCCAAGAAAAAACTATTCTAACAAGAAAATGCACTATAAGTCAAAGAACAAGATCTTAAAATAAAAAATTCACGATATTTTAATATTTTGAAAACCTATGTGTCAAAAACCGGTTGCCATGGCAACATGGTTAATCACACTGACATGTTATGGATACCAAAATGTCCCTAGATAAATTTTAGGAACAGTCAGAAAATTTCAGCCTCATAGCTATTTCGGTGTAAGAGTTATCACAATTTTACTGGAGAGGGGGGGGGGGGGGGTTCGAAAAGCCCCTCCCCCAGTCTGAATAGGGTTAAAAGGGCAGACCGCAGGGAATTATCGTAATTATCTTGCACGCGAACCTCTACTAACGATCACCTCCCTACAACGGCCGAACTGTCTAAAATGGCCAGGTTTTTTCGTTCGGCCAACAATCCACGCATTTTCTTTATTTAAACCTCCATATCCAGACTTTAAACCTCCATATATAGACTTTTTATCATACAACACTTGTAATGCGCATTATAGATAGATGCATATGTTTGTTTCGTTTTTCATGAGGGATGTAACTTTTGATATGTTGTTTGTCCATTGAATAAAGACATTGTTATTATACCTTTGGCTCAGATTGCTTTATAAACGTAAAAAATTATCCCATATAGCACCTAAGAGCTCAGTAGCTCGTTTAAACGTACACATGGGTTCCAGATCGAATTGAAATTTAGAAAGTTGGTTTTTGAGGAGAGGGAAAAACCAGAGTATCCGGAGAAAAACCTTTCGAAGCAAGGAGAGAACCAACAACAAACTTAACCCACATGTGATGATGCCGGGACCGAGGATGGAACCCGGGCCACATTGGTGAGAGGCAAATGCTCACACCACTACACCACCCCTGCTCCTCCTCTTCGCCAAGAACAGAAATTTTCCCTGAATGTAAATCTTGACATGTCAGGTGATCTATTGGAAACTTAAGCTTATTACACTTCAAAATGTTAAGGACGGGAACACGTTTTTAAGTGTCAAACTTCGATTCAGTTTCATTCCTATTTTGAGTTTTTCATTCCCTTACAAATAAACCATTTTTCCTGGTTAAAAGTCTTGAGCCAGGCCAGGGTAGCACGGAAACCCCTAAAAATCTAGAGCAAAAATCCATCTTCCAAATCGGTACTCTCAATCGCCACAGAATCAACGAACGTTTTTTTCATTTTCTTGTTTTTCGTGTTTACCATGTTTCGTCAATAGCGTAGCTCCACCGTTCGATATGTAAACCACACACAACCCACAATTCCTTCATTCGCTCTGACCAAAGGCTAGCGCTCGAAACGTCAGGTTATTAATCTTAATTTTTACGGTGGACAATTTACCTTCTCAAATCAGTTGATAAAATCAAAAATACATGCTTCATTTCCCAACCGACGCAGCACCACAATTTCTTTAGAATCTAACCATTTTATTCATTCTTTCTTATTGATAATACAGTTTGGAGCATTTCAAGTCACTATGATATTTTTTTTCAGAAAAAAAAAACGATCTGCAAACTTCTTCTCGTAAACCCGGTAACAAGCGCAACTGGCGAAGGATCGTTTTCCGCCGCTCGAAGGTTGAAAACGTGGCTCCGTTCGACAATGACGCAAGATAGGTTCAAGAGAGAAAGGACAAACTTTGTCTTATTTACGTGGCTAACGAGTTTGTTGGTTCAAATGAGAATCGAAAAAGAAATTTCGGCATCTTTAAGGAAACTGATTATAATCTGTAATGTTATGATACGTTATCACACTCAGTCGTTATTTTTATCAATAGCTCCTTCAGAAGCAGTTATTTTGTTCGTTGTGTTTAAAACAATGTTTATAAAAGGCTCAGGTCAGTTAACAATAAGTTACAGGTGTTGCATGAAGCTTCTGTCTGTTAATTTGAGTTTGAGATGCAAGGATATGTTTGGTTATTGTGATATAAATGGCAGTGTTACGGATGGGTTAAAGTTAAAGTGCCCATAACCTAATCTTTTTTTATCTGAAACTAGACGTTACTACAAGAACGTCCGTGAAAAAATTTTGCGATTAAATTAAAATGCGATTTTTTTAGATTTTTTTTAAAACGTTCAAATTTGCCGCCATTTTGGCACACCATTCGCATTAGTCTCCTCTCGGTCCCTCTTGGTTAACAAAAGATCCGTGACGTAGATTAAGGAACACGTGACTTCAAACAAAGGAACAAGTAACTTCAAACAAAGAAATTGTGGCGTAGATTAAGGAACATGTGAGCCCGTTGGCCTTCTTAACAGCGAGACGGGTATACCGCAAAAAAAATAGGATTTTGAAGATTTGAAATATTCATAAAAAAAATTCGCGTTTTGTGCAAAGCGCGAAACTGTTTCGCAGAAGTTCCTTGTATGATGTTTATATTCAGATGAGAGAATAAAAATATAAACGTTATGGGCATTTTAAATACATTGTGTCATTTTTGTCATTTGCCATACGATTAACAATTGTTGGTGTATTTTCCGCCCATTTTAGACGACTTACATTTAAAATTTTCCGGAGGAGGCATGCCCCCGGACCCCCCTACATGGCTCACGCTGAGCGTTCGTTTTAGGCCCCCCACTTTAAAATATGCCCCGCGGGCCCTGTTGAAAAGCTTCAAGAAGTAAAGATATCCCACAGCATCCCCAGCCGTCAGCAAATCCCTGTTGATCGGGTGCCATGCCAGTCCCCATATCCCAGAAGCCGCGTGGAACACTTGAACCTGGTGACCAACATCGCAGTCCCAGATGCGGATGGTTTGGTCCAAGGCTCCGCTCGCTAGGAACTTGTCATCGGGCGAAAAACTGACCATCCTGATCTCAGACTCGTGTCCTGCCATCGCACGGATCTCATGCCAAGTGCTGGTGTCCCACAGCCGAACCAGCTCATCCTTTGAGCAAGTGGCTAATAGCTGCTCGTTGTGTGAAAACGTAGCACAGGTCACCCAACTAGGTTGTTTCACAGTGCTCACGTGCGCGAGACTGACGCTGTTCCATATTCGTGCTGAGTTGTCTATGGAACTTGTCAGGATGAACTTCCCTGAAGGCGAGAATTCAGTGTACTGGCAGAAATGCTCGTGACCTATCAAAGTCGTAATCATGCTCCGCGTTTCTAAATCCCAGATGATTGCGCCGTTGGTAAATTCTCCAACGGAGATCAACCGCTTGTCATCCAGGGAGAATCGCAGGCACCAGGGCAGCATCGACTCGCCGCAGTGTAATACCATGTTGTCCTTACCAGTCTCTCGCGACCAGATACGAATTTTGAGCTCGTCTCCACCGCTGGCGACCTGGGTCGAGTCTCGTGAAAAGGTACAGGCTCGCACTCCACAGGAGAATGTTCTCTTCTGTTCGTGTCCCTTATAGATCAAAAGAGTCTTGTATGTCTCCATGTCCCATACACAAACCTGTAATCAACAACACGGTTAGATACATGTAATACTGTTTCAGCTATTTCAAATTTTTACCAGCTCTGTTTACTGGCTGCTGATTTGGACGTCGAAAAAAACTTAAGACGATATTGATGTATAAACACCATGAACAATTGTCGTTTGACCACATTATGTCGACCAGTAACTTACAACTTGCACTGAACTGGTCTTTATCTTTACCTTGGAATTTTTGGAAAGGACGTTAGCTAAAACGTCCCACCCTTCGCCCTACAAACATATGATGAATCCGTTCAGATGAAAAGTAAAAGTAAAATGAATTTGAACATTTCTTACCTTGAAGTCATCTGAGGCGGAAGCCAGCCACTTCCCGTCATCAGAGTACGCCACGCTCCAGCAGCGTTCCGAATGAAAACGTGCATCTCCCAGTTTTTCCGCGGCCGTTGCGTTCCAGACGCGGACAGTTTTGTCAGAAGCCGCCGATGCCAGTCGAGTGCCATCTCCATTAAATGCCACGTCCAGTACCCAGTTGGAGTGGCCGCCGAGCAAAGCGAGGGTCCTGGAACTGCTGCTGACGTCTTTACCACTTCCGTCATCAAAGGTTGCATCAAACAGGGTGACAGTGTGATGAGCTGAAGATCCCGCGGCCAGTCGCGTTCCGTGATCAGTTTGGACGAAAGCTACCGTCGAGGCGTCATTCGGGAGATTGAAAATCCAGATTTTCGCGCCACTATCAACATCCCACAAGATGACGTCACTATCCACGCACGCGGAAGCGAGGTACTTTCCATCAGGAGAGAAGCACACCGACCAAATAATCGATTTGTAGTCTAGATCTCGAAGGCCCTCCAGGGAGTCTTTCTCGGGAAAATTTGGATTATCGTCTCGCTGGTGCCCCTTCAAGGTTAGTCTGATGGACTTGTTACTAAGGTCCCATATGAAGAGCTCCCGTTGATCGCCGCACGAGGCAGCAACTGATTCATCCAGCGGGGACCAAGCGCACGACATGGGAAAGTTTTTGTGTCCCAAAAGGGTTCCCAGGGTCTCTCCGGTGTTTAGATCCCAAATTTTAAGAGTCTTGTCTTTAGACGACGACAGCAGTTTGTTGCCTTTTTTGGAGAAGGAAATGAATGTCACTCGATTTTTATGTCCCTCGAGGATCCTTACAACAATAACAATAACACGATAAGTATTAAGTTGAAGATTATTTTTAATTAGAATTAATGGAGCATTGGTAATGCTTTCAAAATAATACATTAGTACCCTTACCTAGTCTTAGTTATATCACTGTGTTACAGTCACACCTCTATTAAGCGGTCACCCTCTATTAAGCGGTCACTTGACAAATCCCCGGAATTAAATCGCTCCCCATACATTTTGCATTTACTGTAAACTTGACCTCTTTTAAGAGGTCACCTCTATTAAGCGGTCAGTTGGGTATTCCCCGAGGCCGGGTGACCGCTTCTGAAGCTTGCAGCAAAATTTTACGTTACACTGAATACATTGATTCGATTTTCTAGCGACTTCGCTAACCTACCTAATGTAGTCGAAAAGATCAGCGAACGATCAAAAACTCGAATGAAATCTCTCAACCATTTCTCAGCGATGGAAAAGGTGTGTAATTCGTAGGTTATTTCTGACCTTAATTCCCCATGTGCTGCTACCTTGACGAGGTGGGAGGGGGGGGGGGGGGGGCTTGTGTGCCTCTAGAAACCTGTGAGCTATACCGACGGGGGCTCAAGCCCCCCGCAGGTTTAACCAAGCCGGGCAGGTTACAGGGGAGAGGTCTGATGAAAAGCAGCACCTGGTCCTCCAGGTTGGGGGTTGAGCGTGGGGCTAGCAACCCAACCCTGGACAACAACATCCTGTTATTACAGAAATCGCAACAACACAAACTACAAGAACCAGGGGTCGAATAGGATACTCTTGCCAAACCACTGGCACCATGACAGCCCCAGATGAAAGCCCATCTCTAGAAGTCAGGAGCTTGAATAAGAGTTTTCTAGGACCCCGAACTACGATCCTTCTTGGAACATGGAACGTCCGCACCATGTTCGAAACGTCGAAGATAGCACAAGTCATCAAGGAAATGCAGAACTATAAACTGGACATCCTCGGTGTGAGCGAGTGCCGATGGACTGGTTCAGGATGTAAGGTGACAAGCGATCGCTCAACTATCCTTTTCTCTGGAAAAGACGATGCATACTCCAATGGTGTAGCTCTCATTGCCAACAAACAAACAACGAAATCTCTTATGGAATGGGAACCCATCATTGATAGACTAATCAGGGCAAGGTTTGACTTCCATTACTGAAGACTGACCATCATGCAGTGCTACGTACACCCCTACCAACGAGGCGGAGGAGGAGGAGGACAGGGACGACTGGTACGAGCAACTGCAACATGCAGTCTCCAAAGCCCCATAACACGACATGCTACTGATAATTGGAGATATGAATGCAAAAGTTGGAAGTGATAACATCGGGAGCGAGGATGCAATGGGGAGGCATGGATGTGGAATCATCAACGACAATGGCGAGAGGCTTGTCGAATTTTGCCTTAACAACAGCTGTATGATAGGTGGTTCTATCTTCACCCCAAGCTACATCCACAAACTAAGTTGGAGATCTCCATATGGACATGCTATCAACCAGATTGACAACGACATCGTTAACAAGAAATGGCAGCGATCTCTTCAGGATGTCAAAGTCCACCATGGGGGAGATGTCGGCAGCGACCACCTTTTGTTAATAGCCAAGGTTAGGCTGAAACTGCGAGCAACCTCAACCACCAAACAGCAGCGCAAAGTGTTCGACATCAACAAGCTTCGTGCACCAAAGGTCAAAAGAACACCACTGCTAAGAACACCCAAATAACGATAACTCGCCGAAATCGCGTTAAATCGCCCCGAGGAGCAGGCAAACAGCAGAGAATACAACACAACAACAGGGTAAGTCAATTTTATTCATATACCATTCGAATTTTTAAGTTTCGATGCAAAACCGTTGCGTTCTTATACAAACCTTTATAAATCGAATCTTTGCAACACAATACCTCTCATAAAGCAAGGGTCACGTCCCGTTATCTGATAGTGAGCTTGGGCCGCCTGTGCTTCAGTGTACGTGAAAGTGAAGATGAAGATAGAGATGGGGCAGATGTCGGCAGCGACCACCATCTGGTAATAGCCAAGGTTAGGCTGAAACTGTGAGCAACCTCAACCACCAAACAGCGGCGCAAAGTGTTCGACATTAACAAGCTTCGTGCACCAGAGGTCAAAAGATAGTTTACCATTGAACTTAGAAATCGCTTCAGTGCACGTGAAAGTGAATATGAAGATGAGAAGACCAGGACATTGTTGAAACAACGTGAGATAACATCACGAAAGTGTACAAAGAAACAGCGGAGAGTGTCCTAGGCTTAAGAATGAAGAGAGATAAGCAATGGATAACACCTGAGGAAAATCGGTGACAGAAGAAAAGCCAAAGACAAGCTGCTAAGTGCAAAGTCCCCCAGACTGACTGAACGTGCAAAAGAATAGTACAAGTCCAAAGATAAAGAAGTAAAGAGAAGTGCTCGAAGGGACAAGAGAGCCTTTGTTTGGTAATTGGCAAGTGAAGCAGAGGCAGCTGCAGCTAAGGCAGAACTGAGTATCGTATACAGGATCACTAAACAGCTAAGTGGTCAAAGCAACTCTTATACTAAGCCAGTTAAAGATAAGCAGGGAAAATTAATAACAACTGAAAGGGAACAAGCTGCAAGATGGGTTGATCCTGATGAGTCTGAAGATCCAGAATCAACAGATGACATTGCTATTAGCACTGGCCCACCTGCCAACCTGAAGTAGAGACAGCAGTCAAGGCAATGAAGAACGGGAAAGCCCCAGGACTTGATTCATTACAGGCTGAATTGCTGAAAGCAGATGTCATCACAGCCTCCAAGGTGCTTACCGATCTCTTTGCTAAGATATGGAAATATGATGTCATACCAAAGGACTGGAGCGAGGGCCTCATATTTAAGCTTCCAAAAAAGGGCGACCTCAGCAATTGTGACAACTGGCGAGGCATAACTCTTCTTTCCGTTCCCAGCAAGGTCTACTGCAGAGTCCTCCTTAAAAGGATCGATAGTGCCATAGATACCAAACTAGAGCAGGAACAGGCAGGATTTCGTAAAGGTCGAGGCTGCATAGATCAGATTTTTGCTCTCCGGAATATAATTGAGCAATGCATCGAGTCCCCTTGTATATTAACTTTATTGACTTCAAGAAGGCATTTGACAGTATTCACAGTGAGAGCCAATGGAAGATCCTAAGGGCTTACGGAATACCGTCTAAAATTGTCACCATCATTGGGAAATTCTATGAACACTTCGAATGCAATGTCATCCTGGAGAACACTCTGACCGAGTCATTCCCCGTGAAGTCTGGAGTAAGGCAAGGCTGCATTCTCTCTCCAATTCTGTTTCTAATCACCATCGACTAGGCGATGCGCCAAACAACATCAGACCGTCTCCGTGGAATCCGATGGATCTTGTTCTCATACCTGGAAGACCTCGACTTTGCCGACGATCCAAAAGTCATGTCATACACTCGTTCTCGCCTCCAGAAAAAGACTGACCGGCCAAACAGTTATGCAAAGCAAACAGGTCTGCACATTAACCAGAAAAAGACACAGGTGGTGTGCATCAATGCCCCAACAGTACCCCTATTCATCATCGACGGAGATGCACTCGAGTGCGTTGAAGATTTCACATACCTCGGAAGCCTCATAAGCAGTGACAACGGCGCCTAAAAGACATAAAGGCTCGTCTTGACAAAGCCAGAGGAGCTTTTAGTCGACTCCGTTACATCTGGTAGTCCAAGCAAGACAGCCTCAAAACTAAGATCAGGATTTACAACAACAATGTTAAGTCCGTCCTTCTGTATGGCTCTGAGTGCTAGAGAGTAACGAAGAAAGACATGAGAAAGGTCGATCTTTTTCACAATAGCTGCCTAGGTAGGATCTGCAATATCTACTGACCAAACAAGATCCCTAATGAGGAACTTTATAGGAAGACAGGCACTTGGAATGTGTCCCTTGAGATAAAGAACAATAAAGAGACACAGGATGCGATGGCTCGATCATGTTCTGAGGATGCCCAGTGAAAGGATACCAAAAGTTGCCTTGAGATGGACCACAACTGGAAGGAGAAAGAGAGGCAGGCCAAAAACCACCTGGCGAAGGACAGTGATGACGGAAGTGGAGGAGATGGGTCTCTCATGGGGTGAAGCACAGGCCAAAACACAAGACAGGTTCAGTGGTGCCGTATGAATGCGGCCTCCTGTCCCAGCTGGGACGAAGAGGATTAGTTAGTTAGTTATTTCAGACCTTAACAAGCAAGGACACTAATCACCAAGTTGCATAAGGTTTTAAAAACTAACCGAAGTAATGAACAAACGCAATAGCAATACAAGCATTTTTAAAATGTGCTTTTACAATCAATTATACCATGCTCTTCGGAAGTAACGTGCTAGACGTAGACAGCTGTTACGTTTGAGTATGATATACTAACCTAAAACATTCATTGGCTGGGAATCTCCATAATCGAATAGTCGTATCCGCAGAAGCAGACGCCATTACTTTACCATCCTGGGACAGTCGTACGCACGTGACAGGCCCTTTATGATCCTCAAGCTGGGCTTGCAGCTCCCCTGTTTGACTGTCCCAAACTCGGATGGTCCCATCGGCTGATCCAGATAACAACGTCCTGTTGTCCTTTGCAAAGCACGTGGAAAGAACGCTTTTAGTGTGACCGTTGAGTTCAAGCTCGACGGCTTTAGGAACTTGATCATGAGGCTTATTCGTCCACTCTACCCAGCCCTCTGGGACGGGGATGTTGTTGGGATCTAGATGATCAAAGGCCTGACGTATTCGATGTGCGTCTCGCGCAACCCAGTGGCCATGTGGGTAATTGGCGGCTTGTTGAAATGTCAGGATTGGTGATCGGCTTAAAATATGGATCTCACTACGCAAGAATCCCAAAATATCTTGCAGATCATTCATGATCTAAAAGAAGAAATAATGCAAGGTGGGTTAAAACAGAATCGGTATATGTTAGTAAAACAGAGGAACCTCCATCAAGGGAACACCGTCGGGACCAGAAAAAGTGTCCCTTTAATAGAGTTTTTCCGGCCAGGCCGAGGAGAAATCTCCCCTTAATGGATCGAGCTGTCTCCTGAAAGGAGGTGTCCCCTTAATAGAGGTGTCCCCTTAATAGAAGTGTCCTCTTAATGGACTAGGTGTCCCTTTAATGGAGGTGTCCCCTTAATGCAGGTGTCTCAAAGAAGAGGTTCCACTGTAAAACATAGTTTCAGGTTTAATCAACTAACAATGACATGACTATTTATTAACCAGAGAATTTGGAAGTTAACTGCTTGAAGTTATTTTGATCATATAAAATTACTCAGAATCAATCAGTTGTACTGTGATAGCTATCGCATCAATAATCCACACAGAATTGCAATCTGCGAAATGGGCGTTTTTTTACTAAAAGTTTGAATCGATTCTACATCTAACCATAGAAAAGGCGCACGTTGCTTTTCAGCTGTTCACGATTTAGTAGTTGCACAGTAGTTGACCAAACATGCACATTTTATACCGAAACGTCTTGTTCAATTAAAAGTCAACAACATTTTAAATCTTTGGAAATACAAAGCCACTAGCCTCTTACGGAGACGCCCTTTGGGCTCTTAGCGTGTATTAATTTAGGTTATTCAGCTTTGACTGAAAAGTAACAGACGACAAACAAGCGATTGAAGAAAAACAAATATAATTTTATTTTGTTCAATGTGGATCGTGAAAGTGTTATTTTTTGCTCTTTAAATGAAACAGTGTTAGAGATGTGAAGACGTTTATTTGTTGGTCATTTTTGTCTGTGGACCGAGAATCCATTTGAGTGCAACGCACGTGTAGTTAACCACAAAAGAGTGACCCGATTGTTTTAGTAACAATGCGCTGATTTCTGTGAAATCACTAATCAGAATTTCACGAAGTTTGGCAGAATACTAGTACCGAATAGGCGTAGCTTGCCTATCAACCAGTATTGAAATCTGACGGAGGACATTTTGGCAAAACATTAAAATGTTAAACAATAAATTACGGAAGATTTCTCTGTCAAAATTGCATCTTACTGTTAACAGGAAGGTATTTTCCTAGTTTTCTGGAGACAAGTAGATTTCCTGAAAATAAGCCAAAACCATTATTTAAGGCCGGTTTATAACCAGTCATGTTGCCATAGCAACGGAACGTATCTCGACAAAAATATCAAAATACAAACATCTCAATTTGAACTTGTAGCTTGCCAAGTTTGGATGTCCAAGGCCGAAGTTTTTGGTTTGAAAATAGCGAAGAATAACGAATAGGTAAGTGTTCGGCCACCTTTAACGAAATAAATTAATGTTCGTGGGGAAGGATTGAAGAGTACAAAGAACGTCTGCGCTGGAGACTACAAAACCACTCTTTACACCTTACCTCAGATTCAGCTTGCTCATCAACAGAACAACTGACAGCCTTGGTAGCCTCCGCGAGGAGTTCATATCCCATTCCCGCCATGCACTTTGCCTGAACAAACTTTAAATCCCCCAGAGTACTTCGAAGCCTTTTAAAGTCACGTGCCTCAAGTAGCGCTGTAGGGAGTCGGTCCAGTTTCCTCAGGTTTAGAGCGTCAGAGGAGTAGGCGTGGGGCTGGGCCGGGATGACCCGCTCGTTGCCGTATATCTTGTGATATTCTCCAGAAAAGTAGTCGGCGATGTTGTTGTGAGTTCCATTTTGAGGATTTCCTTTGAGATATCTTTCTCTTGCGACCTCCACAAATTGTCTAAAATTTAATCATAAGCGATTTGTCTGTTAAAATCTTACCAGGACTAGGGGAAGAGGAGGACACTTATACTGAAACAACCAAGATGGAATGGAGTGTAGGTAATTCGGATAGGGATCAGGAAGGGAGGAGAGCGACATGGTCGTTCTTCCCTTTATGAAGAAGAATATTTTCGTGTGTTAGAGGCTAAGGGCGAAAGGAAAAAGTTTCTTTTTTAACCGGTTTAACCAGTTTTTGTTTTAAAAAAAATTGAAAGCTATACCGGTATTGCTTACCCAATGTAGCTTTACTAGGGATAATCAAAGAGTACCTGTGATAAAGCGCCAGCAGTGACACACCGTACGCACCCCTCTCCACTAAGAAAGGACCAAGGTCGTGCTTTAGACGAGCCAGCAGTAGGGGTGGTAAGCGGCGTTTCGGAGGCTGGTGATAAACTAACACGTCTGTTAGAAGATCATCATTACAACTTAAAATATTAAGAATATCGTCTGAATTCATTCCATCCTTCCCATGTCCGATCGCAGCAGCAAGCAGGCTCAGGACTTTCTCCACCAGCATTTTACCGTGGTAGTTTTCTAGGTCCTGATACAGAGAGCTGATCATCCCGACTACATCATTTTCGAGCATGACGTCAGTGGTTTCCCTATTTAAGAAAAGAAAGCGAATTTGAAGTAAATGAACAATATAAACATGTAAAATAAACATGTAAACATGTATAATAAACATGTAAAAACCTATTCATTATTTCTGAATGCATATAAATACATAAATACCCGCCCGCTTGAACTCCTTAATCCGATGAAAGATCTTTGAATATAGATTCATTGTTATGAAGTTATGGATGACATGTTTGTATAGTTGTATAATTCGTGAAGTTCTTTAATTTATTTATTGTAGTTAATATAGCTCTTGTGGTAGCTTCAGTTACTGTAGTTGTTGTATTGTTTTTAGAACCTGCAGTTCGTGTAGTTCGCGAAGTCCTATAGTTCGTGTAGTTTGTGTAGTTAGTGCAACAGCTTTTGTAGTTGCTTTAGTCCCAGTAGGTCTTGTTGCGGAATATTCACTTGTTTGAGCACGGTTAACACCACGACAGTGTTGGGAATAGATTATGCTAGATCCACACGAGGAAGCTTTCCTTGACAAGTTTCCATATGTTAGTTTCATTTGCTCACGAGTACTACAAAATTTGCATGGCAAAGGCCAGTTTTTGAACGATAAGACTGAAGGAAATTTGCTTGCTAAGCAAATTTCCTTCAGTCTTATCGTGGTGGCTCTTGTTCATGCACTGCTGTTGCTCTTGTTCACGGCACTGTTTTGCTGTCACCAAGGAATACTCGACAAGGAAGTTTGGTATTCGTCTTCACGAGCAAATCGAACTTGTCAAGGAAAACTCAGTTCACCCTTTACGCACGAGCAAGTTAACTTATCAAGAAAACTTGTCAACAAAAACTGCTTTACGATACCAGAATAACTTATTTAATAAGCAAATCCTAACAGACTGTTGTCACAAAGCAACTGTACCATTGTCTGTTTATCTTAATAAAGCCGCTCTTACTTGTACGAGGGCCAAGATCGGCATTTGTTGAAAAGCAACTGTAAGTACAATGGCAGTGGGCAACAACCGAATTTCTCTAAAATAAGCTCCCGCTGTTCAGAGGTCAGCTTCCTGTTAACTGATCGAAGCCAGTCATCTAAAATAGCAGGTCCGTCATCCTTATCGAGCCGTTTCACCTGAAATCACCAAGGATAGAACTTTATGACTCCATGTATTCTTTCTGATTCTTCAAGATATTGGACAAGCCAAAACAAAACTGGCTGTTTATCGTGGGAAGTTCCTTCACTGTTTTGTTATCACACATCACTTTTTAAAGTTAAAACTAATTTTATTTCCAACATTTCATTCAGCATGGACATTTCGGTCTGCTGAGGTACCAAGACAGCTCACCTTGTCAAGTGTAAGTCCAAGCTCACGCTCTTGCTTTTCCAGGGAGTTTAAAGAAAAAGGTGTCATCAAATAATTTATTTACCTCCAAGAATTGCTCAACTGGCATTCCAAATGTGTTCAATCGCTGCATACAGCCGCCTTCCTTGGGTAGAGTAGATATTATCATGTGCACATGCGCAGGTAGTTTGCGTGGAAGCCATTCCAAAAAGCGCCTCGCGCCGTCCTCATCAGTTAGTTGATCTAAGGAATCGATCACTATGCACAGCGGTTGTTCTTCTGAGGCATACGCCATAAATTTAGGAAAAATCTCGCACAAGCTTTTGTAGTCATCGGGAATCTCGTCGCTAATGTTGTAAACATCAAGTTTAAGTTGTTTACAGAAGCTCTCTGTTAGGGCTCGTCCTGAGAAAGGGAGAAAAATATCAGATGACTAGGATCATGTTAATTGCAACTACAGCAGAAATTACAGTTAGAAAAATACCGCTTTGCATAGCCAGGATGACAAATATGAAGTTTGGAGGCTTGGATGAAAACAGATACAAAGCACTTAGGCTCATAGCCACAGACCTGTTTCTTTATAAAGTGAGATATGACTTAATCCCTGAATGCGATGACACAAGGGCAAAAACTACAACAAATATTTTTGAGCTAAAAAGTCAAGGAATAGGCCGGACTGATTTATACTCGCCATCCTTTAACGAAAATGCATATCGGAAAAGGCTCATGCTTGTGACCAGGCATCGGTTAACTAGTGACCGGACCAACCGGAAGGCACCTTTAACTCACGGTTATTATGATTAGGGGAGAGGGAGGGGAGGAAGGGGTGAATGACGGAGCTATCATGACGTCATACCATTAGATGAGTCCGGGGTTGTTCCACAAAACCGATACATGACCGCGAGATTTCTGCCCTTGCCCTTTTCTTGTGTTTCCATGGCAACCTTAGCCATCAGTGACGTCTTACCAACTCCAGATTCGCCATAAATCACTAAAGGCATCATGGGATTTGGTCTGCTCACGTACTTGTGGATGGCCTGTAAAATATCTACGCGGCCATGAAAAAAGTGTGTTTTGTCATGACAGAAGAGTGTGTGACGCGTTATTTCCTCCTTCAGAGGGTTAGCAGGACCAATCTTTTTCAACACTCCATCTATATGGGACGTTAGAAGTTCTTTTACTCGACAACACAATTCTGAAGAGAAAGGAATAATAATGAAGTTATGTAATCTTTTCTTGTGCAAAATTATACCCATTGTTTTGCTGCACGCTTTGTTGCATAGTTGATTTCAGGTTTGAGAGATTTTATGCCGTGTCTGCAGGTGCTGCATTTTTCTAAAAAAAAATCAACACAAGCGACTTTTGCTTCGATTGGTAGAACACAGGCGTACTTACAGTGGCCCACAAGGGTCAGCTGCAAACAAATAAAAGTTGCTGCAAACAAATAAAAGTTGCTTCAAACAAATAAAAAGTTGCTGCAAACAAATAAAAGTTGCTGCAAACAAATAAAAAGTTGCTGCAAACAAATAGAAGTTGCTAACCTTAACCCTAACCCTATCCCTAACCCTAACCTCAGCAACTTTTATTTGTTTGCAGCTGACCCTTGTGGGCCACCGCACGTACTTGAATTCACCGGCCGCCAAAAAAAACGCTACCAAATCACACCAAAAATCGTATTTGTAAACGTACCTTTAAGTCATATACGCTTGTAGCTAAAAACCCTCTTGAGCTTCCTTACACGGTTCGCCAGATTTACTTAGAAAGCGCCAAAACTGAATCAAAATTGAGTTAAATTGTAAAATTTATTTCAAGAAAGATAATTTTTTTTTCGTTTAAACGTTAATTTAAGCGGAAAAATCAAAATTTGGATACACATAAAAAATACTGTTGCCATGGAAACGTCACACGACAAACGAAGATCTGTCGCATTGAAACCTTTCTAGATAAATTTTAGAAAAGTCACGAAGTTTGGTTGGCATTGAGTTAATGCTTATTAAGTTACAAACATTCGAAGTGATTTCCCCACCCCCGGTTTGAATAGGATTAAAACTAGCAGTAATCACAGATTATGGACACACGTTCGAAGGAATTTCCGGCGGAAATGAGCCCCTGAAAAAAACAATAGGGGCGGCCATTTGGAAGACCGGCTACCAAAAAATCTCAAATTTTACTGCACATAAACCACAAGACAACCAACACGAAATTAGGATTGCGTTCTTCGAAAGCGAAAAATTAAAATTCAGATAATGATATAGGCCATTGCCGAGTTGCCTTTAGCCTCTCTATCAGAGCGAGGCTAGGTGCGAAACCTTTCATATGAAAATTAGTTTTCATTCACATGCAAATAAGTTTTATTTGCATGTGAATGAAAACTCATTTTCATATGAAAGGTTTCGCACCAAGCCTCGCTTTGATAGAGAGGCTAAAGGCAACTCGGAAATGGCCTATTAATATTTGTTCTCTTCTGTTACCTTTAAGGTATTTCCCGTGTTCATCTTGTTTAAGTCCTTCGTGGTGCCAGCGCAAGGTTGGAAACTTTAGTATTCGTCCAACTTCAGGTGAAGCTAGCATTTGAATTCGCCTTTCTTTTAAATCCATCAAAAGCTGCCAGCATTCTGGGTCTACTACTTTCTTCCCATCCTTAAAGACAATTTTTTTTTAATAACTCACAACACAGGCGTATCAAACGTGGATATAGCTAGAAAAAAGGCCATTTTTTTGTCTAGTTAGTCCTTGTGTCTTGAAAAAGATCGCTTAAATCTGGTTATGGTTTAATTTACTTTCGAGGAATCACTGAATACTTTTGCTCGTTATCGTCCTCTAAGAAAATATTTTAGAGCAAAGGTACATAGTCAAACTACATATTTGGTACGTACAGTTTTAACCAAATAAAGCAGAATCCCCATGACTTTGCCCCATTAAGTTTATAGTAAACTATTTTACGATGGCTAGACAAGCGAGAGGTTGAGACCCTACTCTATTAAAGAAACGTTGTGTTTTCTACCTCGATCAGTATGGGAAGGTAAAGCCTTCACATGCCAAGTGCCCTACAGCTGCCGGGAATTATCCCGGACTATGTAGCTTGAAGCAATTAGAGCTAGTATTAGTATTCCCTCCTGTATGAGATGGTTACCTTAGTCCATCGAAAAGTTGTCTCCCGCCATTATATTCGCGGATGTTGAAGCTTTGTTTAGTTTATGAGCCTGTGTGCATAAGACCCGCGGTAGTGTAGCAGCCGCTCAGAAGAGCTGTCAAGATTGGATAAAACAAACAATAGTTTTCATTGTCGACTCGTTCTATTGTTTTGTTTTCTATTGTTTCTCGTACTGTTGTATCGATCCAAATGGATCAGATCTTCTGAGAGCTGCTACCCATAAAATGCCCACATATATTATCATACCGTTGATGCTTGTAAGTTTATAAATTTACTGGCCGCTTCATCCTTTTCATTAATGCGATCAAACCTTCGATCAATAACAAGAGAACGCTGGCATGCTTCAGGATCAGTAACCACTCCTCTTTCTACCTCCAGCTGAGTCACGGACACCGTGTACTTTTGCTTCTCTTCTTCCTTTAGACCAGCCTTATCTGCAGCTGACCGTAAAATACTCCATATCCTCTCCTCGACTTTCCACCATCCTTTCTTAGCCTTGGAATTATTTTCTTTCTCTTTTGAGGTTATGTCGGGAAACTGCTTTGAAATTGGCTGTAGCACATAACAAGGTGGATCGGAGTTGTCGTCGCGAAGATACCAAGAGGTGATTAACTCTTGATGTGATTGGTCATCAATCAAATGAAGAAGCGATTCAAATTCGTTAGCGTTGACTGATGGAGGCAGCGGTCTGGAGCCATATTTGTCTCCCAAAATGGCGATGAAGGAAATTCCAAGCGACGTTTCTTGACAGCGTATTATTTCTTCCATGCAAATGTTGATCACGCGATGTTCGTCCACAGATTCTTCGCGCACTCCTAGGGAGAGAAAAAAAAGCTATAAAAATACAGATTTAAATAGATCGGTTTAGAGTGCTGGTGAATAAAACGTTTAGGTCAAGATATTTTTTAAATGGGACTACAGCTGTAGTTGATGCAATTTAGTCTCTTGAGCGAAATAATAAGAAATACCGCTGATCTAAATTAGGTAGAGTGCTCATACATCGATGTTTGCCTTCCCAGATCTATTTCTTAAATTATCCCAAAATCTAAAAGTGTTGCGAACTTCAGTGTGGCTTTTCAACCAATTAATCCCTGGTTTACTTCTGAAATCAAAAGTATAACCTTCAGCCGACAATTCGTGTTAATTTAAACCATTTACTGGAATTAATACGTTCAATTTTCTTCAAGGTGCACTTTTGCCCACTTCAAGGCTGAAGCAAAAGAAAACACAAACACGTGTCACATGTATCAGAGGTGCTAAGCATTTTTTTTAGAAATTCTCACCAGTGATGCGCGGTTGTATCTTTTTCTGTATTGTAATATTGTAAATGTGTCGTTATTCCTTCAGCCACCCATGGTACAAAGTATAAATTTTTAGTTGGACTATCTGAGAACCGAAAATAGCATTTTTCATCGTCTCGAAAATATCAGGCGTAGTTTTGTGGGGAGTTTGAGAACCTTGGCTTTTCACAGTCTAGTTGTAATCCAAAATTATGAGAGCGTATGAGAATCCCTAACAGAGTATATATTCGGCGAAACAATTCGTTGGGTGCGGCCCCTGACTGGAGATATTAATAATATGTGATAATACTCTCTCTTTACCCCATCGCAAGTCCACCACTTCAAACTCAACACCACGCTTTTGGCAAAATTCCCTGACTGGCTTAAAGACTTCCTCCATAAGATTATTTCTGTCCAACTGTGTATCGGTAAAGGTTGAGCTCAGAAAGACACGAATAGTTTTCTGCATCAGTCTACGATCTTCGACCTCAGGAAGAACCTCTATTGCATCTGGAGCCTAAAGGCAATTGCAAAAAATGTACTTTAAATTTCTTCAACTCTTGCTACCTGCATAGAATGTCTCTACGTCTGCACTCATTGTTGTTGTTAGGCAACATGCGTGGGCATCCGTATGTTACGGCTAACCGAATGGTGTACTTTAAAACGAATATTAGCCACTGAATTATCCCCCCTGATTTATCCGGTGAATAGCGCTATCCGTGACCTTTTGAAGAACCGCGGTCTGAAGTGGATTTCGTTTAACTATCAACTAAAACCTTCAGGAATCATGCGAGGTTAATTACATTTTACATCTTTTCAATATTTTTATTTTAAAAGCTTATACAATATAAAAAACGCACACGTATAAAAACTCGGTGGCTCAATATAAACAATACGGGAGAGTAACTGATTATAAGTGGACGTTAAGGAGCGGGGGAGGGGGGTGGGGTCTGAGCTTAAACGTCTGGTGGACGTTAAGCGGGGAACAGAGGAATATGTCGACAACCCCTAAGTCTTCACAAAAAATCATTTTAAACTGTATCCAAGAAGCTGCACAAATTGCCAATCAGTTGTCAGAATTTGCTTACTGGCATGGAATGGAAGGACTGTCGTCTGAAGTCTTCCGAGTACGGGAGGAACTGTTGGATGCTCATCTATTAAGTCAGCGAAACAGTCCACAATTGATCGTTTTTCAAGCTTTCAACTGTTGAACATTGAACACTGAAGTACGAGTTATCGTTTATATTTTTCATGGTTATTAGAAGAGTACACGAGATTTCGTGAGTCGATCTCCACAAACATATTTACTTGTTTATCATCGTAGTTTTAGAAATCAGGTTTTTTTATTGATTGTATGAAAGTTTGATTAAACATCACTTAAATTTGGGCTTCCCGTGGAGTACCTCCTATGAGAGACCACCTCCCATAGAAGACCACTTTTTATTGCACGGATGGTGGTCGCCTACCAGAGGTTCAACTGTATATACTAAGATGTCTTGGAAATTGTATTGCATATCGTTGTATTAATACAGCTATTTCAATCAACGTTGTCGGATGAAAGCTCAAAGCTAAGACCGCAAGTTAGTGTGGGTAGTTGTAAATAGCCATTGCATAAAAATCCCATACTACCTTGCGGTCGTGCATCACAAGCCAGAGGGTCGATTTTAATGCGCGCATTGGGGGTCCACATTCGCCTTGGAGGTCCACGCGTTTGAATAAATTTTAATTAGTTTTCACACATTCCTTTTCGCACCCAATAAACCATATCTGTCTAAAGCTGTCGTTTTCAGAGGGGAAAAACAGACTTATAAAAACCTATTAATAGGTATTGTAGTTAATATTCAGCAAAAATAAATTTGATCTCTTTGCGGCAGACTAGACATAAATTACGAAACCACGGGAAATAATATTTTGCTGCGTACCTTTCGCGCTGTTTAGCAATGGATTTTTCGATGTTTATCGCGTTTTGTCGCCATGCTTGGGCTCTTATCGACTTGATTAGCTTTTATTAGTCACTTGTGCGTCGATCCATCCGGTGAAAGTGTATTTGTATGATGTTTCGCAAAGAATTGCAAATCCAAACGAGGAAAACTGCGGCCGTGGCGGTAAGTGACCGACTAAGAAATAGAACTGAGGCTTCAAAGGAAGGTATGTAGATGATTTTTTTGCTTTTGACCGTCGAAATTTAAGCAGATTTTAGGCGAAACCTCTGCTGTAGGGAAATTCACCTGATCAGGCACAATTAATTCTGCAGTGCGGGCGGACGAAGGATATATATTAGGTCGGAATACTTGTACGCTATTCAGTAGCAATTCGTACAAACTAAACATCATTTTATCGATGCTTCAAGTCCGCGAATAAATGAAGCGAAATTCTGTAAGTTCTTAGTATTCGATTTTACAAGAATTATTTGAAGTTACATACGACAGACGACAGATCCTTAGAGTCAAATACAAGCCCTCCATAAATCTGGGAATTCCCGCCAAAATGTATCACGCTTATGACACCATTTATGCAGATTAGTATTCTGCTCTAGTTTGATTCCTGGATAGACTTAAGCCTTACACAGTTACTTTAAATTCGAAAAAATCTGATCAAATCATTCTGTACATATCGATATAAAACAATAGCGGAAATCCCAAAATGAAATACTGATTTAGCTTTTAATCGGCGTGCTTCAGTTTCTGGCGTGTTGAGGAGATCAAATCTACTCGTGGTAGCAGACTTATAATAATTGTAACTTAGTTTGTAGACTAGGAACACTTTCGCAAATTAGTCTTTAAGATCTCTACTACCTTAAGTAAGCGGCGCGTTCAAGATTCTAACGTGATGAGATCCATTTGAGACAGTAAATTAACATTAACTGTAACTCTGTTTGTCGTCTAGGGAAAATTGTATAAATTAGTGTTTTCAACATAGGGGTCTCCGCTCCCTCATGTAAGCTTACAGGCGGCACGCCCACGCTGTGAGGTGATGAGATCCATTCGAGACATCATTAAATTAACATTAACTGTAACTTTGTTTGCCGACTAGAGAAATTTGTATAAATCAATAATTTAAACATATGAGTCTCCGCTCCCTCATGTAAGCTTACAGGTGGCACGCCCAAGCTTCTGAGGTGATGGGATCCATTCGAGACAGCAGTAAATTATAACATTAACTGTAACTTTGTTTGGCGACTAGAGAAATATGAACTAATTTTTAAATTTGAACATAGGGGTCTCCGCTCCTTCATGTAAGCTTACAGGTGGCACGCCCAAGCTTCTGAGGTGATGGGATCCATTCGAGACAGCAGTAAATTATAACATTAACTGTAAATTTGTTTGGCGACTAGAGAAATAGGAACTAATTTTTAAATTTTAAATTTGAATATAGGGGTCTCCGCTCCCTCATGTAAGCTTACAGGTGGCACGCCCAAGCTTCTGAGGTAATGGGATCCATTCGAGACAGCAGTAAATTATAACATCAACTGTAACTTTGTTCGCCGACTAGAGAAATTTGTATAAATCAATGATTTGAACATAGGGGTCTCCGCTCCCTCATGTAAGCTTACAGGCGGCACGCCCAAGCTTCTGAGGTGATGAGATCCATTCGAGATAGCAGTAAATTATAACATTAACTGTAACTTTGTTTGCCGACTAGAGAAATTTGTATAAATCAATGTTTTGAACATAGGGGTCTCCGCTCCCTCATGTAAGCTTACAGGTGGCACGCCCAAGCTTCTGAGGTGATGGGATCCATTCGAGACATCAGTAAATTAAGACTGTTACTTTTTTTGTCGACTACGGAAATTTGTATAAATCAATGATTTGAACATAGGGTTCTCCGCTCCATCATGTAAGCTTACAGGCGGCACGCCCAAGCTTCTGAGGTGATGAGATCCATTCGAGACAGCAGTAAATTATAACATTAACTGTAACTTTGATTGTCGACTAGGGAAATTTGTTTAAATTAATGAGATGAGTTGTCGAGATCCTTTTAAGATAATAGACTAATATAAATGCAACTTTGTTAATTTGTACGGTAGGAAACTTTTGTTTATTGACCGTAGCATATTCCTTTTTCGGGATCTTGGGTGGACGTATGAGACAACAAAAAACGCGATTTCATGTTTTCTGGTCTAGCTACATCCCTTAGAATTCAAAAACAGTACGGAAAAGAAAACGAATCTCTCCTAAACTAGATTTCAAACTTCGCGAAATAATTGTTTGATATCAAAACGGGTTTTCCCTGTGGTGCATAGAAGTCACACTCGCAAAATGGATGGAAGCTTTTTGAAAACGTTTCTGATCGCACCAACTTAGCTAGGCGTTTAAGTTGACCGAGCGGTTTCGTAAATTTTTGAGCAATTTATTCGGGGTTTTAAACGGCAAGAAATTTTATTAGCAGTGTTTGCATGGTATAGTGAAGTGTATAGATCCCTGTACATGTGTATAGATATTTTTTATTTTTTTTTGCCATTATTTCGAACGTTTAATGAAGTAGTTTCTTCCACTTTTTAAGTCGCCAATGTTCTCGAGCACTATCCTACCGGATTCGGTTCCATTGGCGTTCGATTTTGTTTGAATGAGTTCGATTTTTTTCAATTGCGCTCGATTGTGTGCGATTGGTTCGATTTGTTCGATAATCGAAATCACACAAAATTAGATGTTCGATTGTGTTCGATTAGACACCCGGGATTAAAGATCACCGCTAAGAAGTGTCTCACAGCAAGTCCAGGAAAACTCCTGGAACTGAAAGACGTTTTAAAAGAAATGGAACTTTAAGTTATCATTGCAGAACTGATAGAAGTTTCATTTGTGAAAGAAAGGAAAATTCAGCGTAAAATAGTTTTGTTTTTGGATTCATCGAACTAAAGTGCCGTAAAATTCGACTTGTACCAGATTTGTACAATTATTCTTAATTTAACGTGGATCGGGTTTTGTCAATGATGACAGAATGTAATTAAAAACCGCAACTGCTGACAGCTACAATGCACGTTTATGATTTAATGCGAGTTTCCTGGCGAGCTTTAAACAAAAGGCTCCCGACAAAGCCGGGATTTTAATCCACCACAAATATGCGAAGCACGCGTCTTTGAAAGTCGTCTAGTACTTAAAATCGGGGCTCTGGCTTGTTATGCTTTTCGCTTTTTCATCCGACAACGTTAATTGAAATAGCTATATTGTGAATTGTTAATTGTTTACAGCGACGACAGTGTTTGTGATTTATACGGGTCTCAGCCGCATGTAAAACTGGTGCCGGCCACGTGAAACTTTGATAAATTGTAAAATAATTAAATTATTATTGTGAATCAAACGAATTGCATTTTTATGACTGCTACGGTATAAGAAATTTTTTTTTTTCGAACCAAAATCCATTGGTCATTCCTTAGGTAGAGAGCCCTTTAAGTTTTAATATCTTAGTTGTTGAAACTGAAAGGCTATTGAAATCGCAGACAAATTTCCGTTTTGGAATGATAAAGTGCCAAAATTTGCATAGGCAAGACTGTCAACTTTGTTTTCCGGGAATATTTTGAAACATATTTTTTTAAAAAGTGTAATTAGTGTTACCGGCTGTATGTAACTTTTTAAAAGACTTATATTAGAGGGATTTCAAAAATAAACTTTCATTTTCCGACTTCGACTGAAAACGAAAAGGAAATCTACCGAGAGACATGTCTGGTATACATGCAAATGAGCTAGAAATCGGGATTTCCAAAACAGTAACACTTTCATTTTCTATTTCCGACTTCTGGGTCGAAAGCGGATTCAAAGCGAAACGGGAAGCCAAATATCTAAAAAATATACAGTTAAGTTCGGAAAACGTCTGTACTGATCTTCAAAAGTTCATGAAAGGCTTTTTTTCTGTTTCTGAAAGGTTGTGCTTATGACTAGAGAAAGCGGAAGTGGCATCTTTTTACTCTATATTTAGAACGGTAAATTTCGCGTCTTGTTCTCAAGCGTTCTGAATCTCAAATGAAACAAAGCTCCCTTAGTTATTATGTGGTAAAACATTGCCAGAAATATTGCTTACCTCAATTTGACCAGCTTCGTGTTCTGCTGAGCGAGGCGACATATTCGCATGACCAATCAGCAGACCTTCGTCATCACCAGAATGAAGAACGGTCTGCTTGACCTCTTCTCCACGTTCTTCTCCCGAGGGAGAAAGCATGATTTCTGTCGTAAATCAATAAAAGTATGGCAAACCAACGGATTCACGTTTGGCTACTATAGCTTCTGTCTGTTCTCGACTCTCTCGATAATGAATCAATTATTATTAAATAACTGGATTCTGAGAACTGGAATAGACTGCGCATGTTTTGCCACACCCTCGCAAGCGCCACCATTAAGGAATTTAAGAGAAAAATAGAGTTTAATTCCCAAAGAATGAAAAATTCATTGTTCTGAATACCAACGTGGCCACCGTGCACGCAAGCGCCGTATGTCGTTTCATTTGGCATTCCCTGGCTGTGTTTTCACGAGGCGGTTTTTCTCGCTTAACATTCCTGTAGGTAATTTGTTTACTGACCGCGTTAAGCAGCTTAAAAAATTTATGCGCTTTCACGGACAGAACTTTATTCATTTTTCTTATACCATGCGCGATATATTTTCTTTTGTTAAAACAATAGAAAATTAGAACACAAAAGAACGACAATACAATGCCCTTCTTTGTTGTTTAATTGCCGACAAGCTTAAGCGACCTGGTTTGGTGGCTTAAATTTAATGAGAATTCTATTGTAGTTCGCCAACTCGCTTAACTTTAAGCGAGTTGGACAAGCAACTGTTTTCACGAGATTTCCGACTGTCAGTCGCTCAGCGACTTGAAAAATCGCTCGTGAAAACACGGCCCCTGAAACTTCGGCTCATCCTCGGTGTAAGAACCTGTGAAACTCATGAGTGACGTAAAACAAAGAAAACAAAAGGCATAAAACAATAGAGTCAACTGGGAATGCAATACTACAAAGGTAAAAAACAAAGGAAAAAGTCACAGGTTCTTACACCGAGGTAAACCCGAAACTTCTTACGTATCTCAGTCGGGTGTTGTTCTCAAATCCAGAAAAACAAACTGCTTACATTTGATGAAAATGGCCATAGACTGCCAGCTGTCCCTTTTCAGTAAGTCGAGCGGGTGAGCTCACCACGAAAACAAGCTACTTTCGGTCGCTCGGTCGATAGATGATCACGTGATTTGCTCGCCTGCTCGACTATCCAGAGAGAGGGACCACTAGTCCAATGAATGTACCGCTGAATACAACCATTGGCGTATCGCCCAACACGCAACATCGTCACACTCTTTTTATTGGCTGTATTTTCATGGCGCGTGATAAAAATAATGTTGCCAAGATCACGACTTTTGTTATATTGGTAGCTTGTTTTATTGAGCTGTATTATAACAACCGGTCGCCTAAGATAATTTTGTGACCTTACATACAAGATCAAGACCATTGTTTTGTTTCGTGGTGGTGGCATAGGTAATTACCTGCTGTTTTTTTATATATAAATAATAAGTCAACATAAAATCCATTTTCTACTTCAACAAGTCACTCATTTCAACAATTAGGTATTGAGAATAAAGCAAAGTACAAGAGAAATGCGAATTAGAGTAAAAATAGTTTCTAAGGTATGCACGTAGTAGGGTTTTCCGATTTAGCGGAAACGGAAAGACTTTTTCCACCTTGCTGGTTAATTGACGATAAAAATGTGGTGTTGGGTCATTTTGCACAATGCATTTTCAGTTATTCATTGTCTATTTTCTGTTGAGATATTTGACAAGTGAAAAGACTTTCTAAAGCAAATACAATAGGTTGTCGCAATTTCAAAACAATTAAAGCCCACAAACCAACAGATCGATAATACGTCACGTGCACTGACTTTATATCTGATGAAAACATTCATATAAACTAGCAGTAATCACAGCTTATGGAGACGCGTTCGAAGGAATTTCCGGTGGAAATGAGCCCCTGAAAAAAACGATAGGGGCGGTTATTTGGAAGACCGTCTACCAAAAAATCTCAGATTTTACTGCACATAAACCACAGGACAACTAACACGAAATTAGGATTGCGTTCTTCGAACGCGATTAGTATGTGGTGTTTTATTAGATATAAAGTCACTGCACCTGGCGTATATTAATTATCAAAATCTCAACTGACACAACAAATGGTGACTGAATCTTTAATATTCTTTCAACAAACTTTGAACTTCACATGTGCCGCATCTAATGCAAATGAGAAAACGCCGTTGTTCTTGCTCATTCACATTAGATTCTACGGAAGCTTGTAAGTGCCATCCGACATCCAACATGCGACATCCGACATCCGACATCCGACTTCCGACTTGTTGAAAATCCGACATCTGACTTGTTGAGAATCCGACATCCGACTTGTTGAAAATCCGGCATCCGACTTGTTGAAAATCCGACATCTGACTTGTTGAGAATCCGACATCCGACTTGTTGAAAATCCGACATCCGACTTGTTAAAAATCCGGCATCCGACTTGTTGAGAATCCGACATCCGACTTGTTGAGAATCAGACATCCGACTTGTTGAAAATCCGACATAAGACTTATGAAACATCCCAGACGGGTGACCCTATTCCGTGGAAGTGATAGAATGGAACGGTGGAATGGAGGAATATCCTAAAACACGGAATAAGAGATACATCTAAAACTTCAGGGCATGAAATAATTTCCTTAGAGTCTCCAATCGCGATGATATTAATGTTTCTGGCCGGTGAAATAAATATGAATAAATAACTCTTAAAACAGGGGCCCATGAAACCAAAATGGCGTAAGGTTATAAATTTCCAAAAAAGTCATCGCTCAAAGCCTGTAGCACTCCAAAGCGCTTAACAATCAGAATTAGAAACTTCGATTATATCACTCGGGAACATAACGATGCATTGAAGGGAATCAAAGAAGTTGACGATTACCAGCATATGGTGCGGTTCCTGTGACGTATCCATATAAGGGGAATGTATTTTCTCCTTTTTTCTGAAACGCGTTTCATCCCGTTTTTAATTTGAATGTTTTTCATTAACATAGAGAATGTGTGGCAAACGCGAGAACGCCCACACATTTGATGTTCATTGTTCAGTTGTATAAACTTTCGTGTCAGTTTATATTACGCAAGCCGAAGGGAAAAAAACTGCTAAATGCCACAGTAAATACGCGAATTGTAAACAAAGTAGAGGCGTGTTTTTAGCAAAATTTTACATTCTGCCGTTGCATCATTCCGTGGAATAGGGTCACCTGTCTGGGATGTTTCACAAGTTCAGAAGTCGGATGTCGGATTCTCAACAAATCGGATGTCGGATTCTCAACAAGTCGGATGTCGGATTTTCAACAAGTCGGATGTCGGATTTTCAACAAGTCGGATGCCGGATTCTCAACAAGTCGGATGTCGGATTCTCAACAAGTCAGATGTCGGATGGCACTTACAAGCTTCCGTAGCCGCGAAACCGGGAACGGAAAGAATACTACAAATTCATGATACAATTTAAAATTGCCTGCAGCCTAAAATGTCTAAAATAAAGTCAACATACAGCTATGCAAACTGTCAAGCAAAACAAAAACGGTACGTTTTTGAAATTAAGAATACCAGTACATTTAGCAGTGCCCGGTCAGTCGTTGTGTGTTTGGCCTTGTTTACAAAAAGGTAACTCTAGCTGTCGAGAAAAAGCTACGCCGGGCTTACAGGTCTTTACAGGCAAATTCGCCGCCAAAAATAACTTCAAGCATCACGCTTTAGTGAATGTGCCGACACCTATAGAACGAATTGAATTTCATTGTAATAATATAATGGTTAATTTGTATCACTTATATATCCGGAAAAAATCCTTCCGTTTCCGCGTTATTTCCGCTAAATCGGAAAACCCTAGTGTGCACTTTCTATTTAAGTAACAATCCTTGTAAGAAGTAGGCAACCCAAATGCACGGAATGCAGAAAGGTGTGCCGTGCTATTGTTGAAACCGTCCACCTCATTGGCTAAAACATGAAAATCGACCATAACTTCATCAGGCAGCGCATTTATTTATCTCTAGTTTACTAATTGATTCTCTTTTGGTGAAAACTATTGTGATTTTTAATGCACCAAAAATTCTATGTGGGGAACATGGAAAATTAGAAGTCTTTCTTGGCCATTGTTTTGGAGTCTCACGATTGGATGAAATCTTGTAACACAAAAGAAACATCGCTTAAAATAAAGTTTCAGTAAATTTTATTTCAAAACCATGTTGTCCATAGGTTGACGTATTCTCAGTACGAAAATCTAAACATTCTTATGCGGGGAAAGCGAAATGCAGCGGAACAATTATAGAGAATTACCTACTTCTTACACGGATTGTTACTTAATACACTACATAAGTTACCTTTAGTTATTGGTTAGGCTGATGACATCGCTCACAAACGGCCATATTTATCTTTAGTATAGGTTGTCGCTTAGGCCCGGTTCAGACGCCGAACTTTTCATGAGCCGAACTTAATTCGAATTTGGACCGACCCAAATTAACAAAAGTACGCCTGTTGATTCAGACGCCGAACTTAATTAGCCGAACTCAGACTATTTTCTTTTAGGAAGAATGTATAACGCCTTACCAGCACACTGGAAACGTACGTTACGTTGTCGCAATATGGAGAACGTTTTAAATACACCACCAAATGGATCTCCCTTAAACCCAGGCACTTCAAAAAAATTGATATCAAAGAAAACTTATTGGGATAAAGTTGACACTATAGCTCTCAAACCAACGGCGCAAATTAAATTTCAAGAACTATACCAAAATTTTGATTTTAAATGGAACGAAATATATACACGCCCTTACAAGACAACAATTGATTGTAAAACTAGAGAGTTTCAGTATAAAATCCTTAATCGAATACTTTATACTAATAAAATATTATTCAAAATGAAGCTGGTAGAAACCCCGCTGTGCAATTTTTTGTAAGGAGAACGACGAATCCCTCGAGCATTTACTATCCCGCTGTACTTATGTCAGAGACTTTTGGCTATCAGTAATTAATTGGCTCAATACAATTCTTGAACCTTCTATTGAACACTTTAGTGAAACAGATATTATGTTTGGATATTGGAACAATAACAAAGAAATTATGTTAATAAATCATGTCATTTTATTAGGGAAACAACTTATTTACCAATGTAGGTACAACGCCTTTATTCCTAATATTCCATTGCTGATAGCCAAACTCAAATATATTATTAAAATTGAAGAACAGATTGCAAGAGCAAACGATAAGCTTTTAAGCCACTACAATAAGTGGGAGAGATTCTTACCTTTACGATACAAATAATTAAATCTATCCTTTCTTATTTATTTATTTATTTTATTTTATTTATTTATTTATTTATTTCATTTTCTTTTCATTGTATGTATGTGTTTTGTAATTACCTACAATCCTCGTCACATTTGTTGGGACACATCGCGTCTCCCTTCCTTCTCTCTCCCTCCTCAATGTTGGTTTGCCATTTAATGAGCACAAACCCGCAAAATTCAACATTGGGGGGAAGGACGGCGAATCTTAGGGTAAATATGTGTTAAGCGTGATGTGTCCCAACTAAATATGACGGGGATTGTATTTGGGAGATAATCGTTGAGGTGTTGATTGACAACAATTATGATGAAATGAAATCAAGGGCACGAATGACCCAGAGTTGTTGTGTGTAAATAGTATTTGCGTAAAATTGCTATTTTCAGGGATGTGATGTAAGAATTTAGGGTTATTTGTGGTTTTTGGGTTGTATATAAGGGAGGCAAGTAAATAGCATAGAATAATTAGTATAGTTCCACTGGCTAAGGACGACCGACAATACAATTTCAGATATGGCTTTCAAGTCTGTTATCAAGAGCGTTACAAGTAACTCAACAATCATTCCACGAATTTCAAGCTAGAGTTATAAATGCATTTTATGCTGTACCCACCGCTACTATTATATAAGCTAATTGCATCTATGCCTGGCCGTATTGATAAAGTGACTGCAAAAAAAGGGGGGCGAATTAAGTATTGAATATTTTTTCCAATTATTTCAATGATACCGTTTTCTAACATAATTAACGCAGAGTTTATTACACTTTAGAGAACTTTGAGACTACTTTGTATTAAGCAACGTTATCGCTATATTTTTGTTGGCTTTTAAAAAAAAACCTTTCCAGCTACATTTAGTATTCTTACCGCTTTTTTCATTCAGTTATGGCATGGTTTTCATTTTATTTGGATGCTGTATGAAGACATATTTGTGAGAACTCAACTCTTTGCGCGATTTTACGTGCATTGTAAAGGCCACAAAGCTCATGGCAAGAAAATCATGTTTACATTTGCTAATTAAGTTATGCAAAATGTTCACATCAACTGCTTTGTATGTGATCTAAATACGGGATTTGTAATCAACATGTATTACAACCTTTTGAAGTCAAGGGAGGAAAGGCTCTTAAAAGCTACAATATATCGCTATTTAGCACTTTTCTTTTCTAGGAAACTCAAATCGATGCCCGTGTTCAAAGTGTACACGAGTCTCCACCAAATATTAATGAAATTAACATCAGATATTTCAATTCAAGAAACTGTGGCTCACTTTGCACAGTGATGAAAAAACACCTCTTATCAGCTCACAGTCGTTAAAAAAGACTTATAATTGTAAATTTACTTTATTAGCATCCCATTTACGAAATTGGGCTGTTCTTACTCCGTCCAATTTTAGCATTTAAAGCGATTACAGTATGGTGACTCGTTGTGGAGACTCGTGGAGACTCGTTAGATAAAAATCGAAACACTCATTGTTCTGTTTAATTTCTGCTATCAACCAAAATGCACAACACTTTACGTATGAATTAATGTAACTTTAAAAATCTATAAATATACAGAAAAACATCATTTTCGTTACGTTATATTCCATCGATAACAATTTTCCGTCTAACCCTTCCTCCGCGAAGAAATCATCAACGCACTTCTTCCCACCGATTCAATACATTTTACCGCCACTTTTCACTTTGAGAGCACATACTTTAAATGCCTATAAAATACAATCCTCGTCACATTTGTTGGGACACATCGCGTCTCCCTTCCTTCTCTCTCCCTCCTCAATGTTGGTTTGCCATTTAATGAGCACAAACCCGCAAAATTCAACATTGGGGGGAAGGACGGCGAATCTTAGGGTAAATATGTGTTAAGCGTGATGTGTCCCAACTAAATATGACGGGGATTGTAGTTTGTATCCTGTGTCTCAAAATGTACCTTTTTTGTAAAAACGTAAAAAGTAATAAAATACAAAAAAAAAAACACTCTGTTTAAGTAAAATATATATTTAATAATAACAAAACGTATTGAGGTTTCATCAAATCATTTTGTCAACAAAAGCTGTTTTATTTAGAACAACTCAAATCCATATACTACACAAATGATAAGGAAATCAAGAACAAAATGTTAGAATGAAATAGCTTTTCGGACATAGCGCGAATTCACTATAAGGCCGTATTGCAGTCTTAAAGCTTTGCTGCCTTTTTTTCGAAAGCAATGGTTTCCTCTGAAAACGATTTTACGTTTGGTTCATCTCCGTGTAAGTAAATCCACTTTGTTTTATCGTTTGAACAATGTCTTAATTTAACTGGAGAACTCGGACGGAGGTTGTTAGGATTTTGGGAACTGGTATATTTCTATAACGCCGCGTTTTTCAACCAAAAAATTTTTATTCGAGGCTGTTTTCGCAAATCCTTGATCATATATATTAAAAGTAACTAGATATCCGTGTTTTCTGTTGTGATCAAATGATAGGGGTACAGGAGGGGTACAGGAGGGGTACAGGAGGGGTACAGGAGGGGTACAGGAAGGGTACAGGAAGGGTGCAGGAGGGGTACAGAAAGGGTACAGAAAGGGTACGGGAGGGGTACAGAAAGGGTACAGAAAGGGTACAGGAGGGGTACAGGAAGGGTACAGGAAGGGTACAGGAGGGGTACAGAAAGGGTACAGAAAGGGTACGGGAGGGGTACAGGAGGGGTACAGGAGGGGTACAGGAGAGGTACAGAAAAATTACAGAAGTTTTCAATACCACCACCACCACAATTCTATTATTTTCACGACCACCACCACAATATCGACCCCACATCGACCCTCCTCCTCCTCCTCCTCCTCCTCCTCCTCAATTCTATTGTTTTCCCTCTTCCTCCTCCACAATTCTTTTGTTTTCACCTCCTCCTCCTTCTCCTCCTCCTTCTCCTCCTCCTTAAGGATCTTCAGGTCATAGGGAACCCACGCGTTTATTTAGAATGATCATAGAATAAAGTTACAAATGGACTTACGTGATGTTGTGTTTCAATCCAAATGTGCTGTTGAATAACTGAAATCAGCTTATACCGGGATTTATAGCAGCCACAACAGTCCGATCAAATCCGTTGATACGATTTCGAAACGATTGTGTCTGTTATTAAATGGTCTCGCATTTCGCCTCTGTCGCATTTCGCCGTCATGCGGCATATCACATAACCGTTTGTTATTAATTAAATTAAGAGTTTAAATTTTAACGGTTAAGAGAGAGAGAGAGAGTGACAAGGGTCGAAACTCCAGAGGTTGTTTCGATATATCAGTGACTGAACTTGAGTGGACCGGGTCACCCACGCAATGCGCGAGGTACTCGAAAGCTCCAGGGAGCGAGTCTGTTAACATTCGCGAGATTCACGCGACCGCAACCGATAACGGCGGATTCAATAATGTTGTTCACTGGTAAGTAGAAAGCTAGCTTTTGCGTTCTTTTAACGTTCCTTTATAAATAAGAGAAAATAAAATTACTTTTATTTGATACATGGGCACGAGATTTATTTAGGTCAGGCTAACAAGTACGACTTGCACGGACCAGCTTCTCCTGTGATGAAGGCATTATGTCCCTGAAGAATCCGATCTGGCACCGATTTAGGACCCTGTACTGTGATAACATGTGATAACACAAAAAATCTTTGAGATAATGCCTGCATTTGATAGATTTGGAACACGACAGGAAAGACCGTGACATATTTAAAAAATCCACTTGCATTTTTACTCCCGAAGGTGTCTTTGTGGTCACATGGCAAACTCTAACTTGGATTTTCTGTTATAGACGATTGAAAATCGAATATTTAAACGCAGAGCGCGCACCAAGAAGGAAAAAGAAGCCCCGCGAAAGCAAATAAATTACACGCGAGAAAACCAGGAACATAGCGCGACAAATATTCTAGCATGTATTTAGCGCGTGGAAAACGTCACTTAAACAAAAGATATTGATTGATAAACAGAACGTCACAACGTGTATGCCAACTTCCGGTCCACTCAAGTTAAGTCATTGATGCTACGATAAAAGAGCTAAAGATTTCTGTTCATTTCACGAATGAAAAACGACTTTTCCACAGGAAATAAATGGTCTGACATCAACTTCAACCTTTCAGATACTACTCAGTGTGGTTTTGAGCTTAATTCCGACGGTTAAGAGACGGAACGGCTTACGAAGAAATTTGTCCTCAAATGAGTTTCGTCCCTTGTCAATTTTCTCTTCTCCCTATTTCCAGACGCCGAAATACGAGACCATGCCGCGTGACGGCTGACAAGTTAAAATTTAATAACAGACGGCGAAATGCGAGACCATTTAAAAATAACACTAGATCGTTTCGAAATCGTATCAACGGATTTGATCGGACCGTTGTGGCTGCTATAAATCCCGGCATAAGCTGATTTCAGTTATTCAACAGCACATTTGGATTGAAACACAACATCACGTAAGTCCATTTGTAACTTTATTCTATGATCATTCTAAATAAACGCGTGGGTTCCCTATGATAGAGTGATTCACAATCTAACAATTAGTGTGTGATAGTCCAAATTAAACAAAAGAAAACAATGGAATTATTGTCCAATAAGTGCGTACTATTCTACTAACTATTTCACGGGTTAACTGTAATCGCTCTAATATTCGAGGATAATAGAAACTGATACGAAGTACTACGGCGTAAAATCCTACTATCTATTTCACAGATGAAGTAAAACCACTCTATTTCATTGCAAACACCTTTCCACCGAGTTATTTTATTTTGGAATTTTAACCGGGTATCTAATAAAAATAACCCAGTTAACTCACCAAGTCAGCCACCAACACTGCTCGTTCTTCTTTTTTATTGCATAAAAGCTTTCATTAGTTCTTTTCATTCACATTTTACGTTCCTTTATGGTTTGTTGGCATCTTTTGTTAGCCGCAGCCAGTTGGATTGCATAAAAAACAATCCCCAAGAGTGGTCTTTTGTTTAGAAGTTTTTCCGCTTGTATTCTTTATCGGCCCGCTTGCGTATATGAATTAATTGCGAAGGTTAAATGTTGCGCGAAGCACTTCCCAACACTGAAATTAGGTCAATTTAGTGTTTTAAAATGGGTTGTATAGCCACCAAAAGATACATATTAATTTCAAGTAGCTATGGAAAAGAGGAAAAGAAAGAAAGGTACGTCTCAATTAATAAACGCTTGCTTTAAACAAGACGAGCTAAGCTTTAGCTCGATTATTCCGACTCAACTCGTTTAGAACATGAAGCACATCCACACATTACACCTTGCTTACCTATCTATCTGATCTTATTCCTAAGTTGGGTTCTTGATATGTTTACTGGTAGTAGCAAGTAGGTTACGACAATTTTCTTGGGAAAGAGAACCTTTTCGCTGGATCACAAGACTAGTTTGAGGCATGTTTAAACATCGCGGGTGTAACATTTATTTTTTTCCACTCGGCGATTTGGGCTTTTTTTTGTTCGCTAAAAAACGGCCTCATGTTTTAGACAGCTCTTAACTTCAATAGTAACTCGAATAGCATCCTTTGCAAAGATTTAAGTAAACCTTTATCCAAATTAGCTATTTTAACGTTCTGAACGCCTTTGAATTGAGTTCCGTATTTGCAAACTGTAATTACTGGGAAATTTCCGTTTGCGGTACGGAACTTCATAAATTATAGTTTATGTACCTGCAGATAAATTAGCTACAAATATTGCATTTATCAGTACGATTTGTTTTCTTACTTAATCGAAGAAATTAATTAATTGTACAGCGAGTTTTTTTTTTTTTTTTTTTTTTTTTTTGTACAGCGAGTTTTAAATCAAGTGACCTCTCAAGTAAATTTTAAAAAAAACTCAAAACATAGAGACGGTGTTGGTGTTTAGAATTGCCGAAAGATTTGTTCTAAACTGGCTTCCAAGCACCAGTATAAGGAAAACAATAAATGTTCTCCGACCTAATTCGCTTGCTTCGATAAGCAGAGAGTTACTTCAACTCAATGTGAATCTTTCTGCAGATAACGGAACACATTGTACCTCTATTGTTTGTGTTTGTATTTTAGTAGTCTTGTTTTTTTTGTTTGCTTTGTTTTACGTCATTCGTATTGCGTTGCCCACAGAAGGAACATTAAATAGCCGCGTCTTGTACTTATGGTAAAATATGCTTACCCAGGAAAATAAATTTGCCTTGGTTTTCCATTTTACTCGGGTAAAGTCGGTTACAGGTGCCAAGGCTTTTTGAAAGGTAAATTTTCTACGTCAATGATTTTAACGCGTGTGTATTTAAAAATTGAATAATTCAAACGTTAGTTGTACAAAACGATTTGATAAATTGCATTCATTAGCATGATAACGCACATGGAGTTAGCAACTCGCTGTCAAACAGAACTCAACATTTCATTGGTTGATAAACCTATCGAACTGGGGGAGGGGGAGGGGGTGGCGGGAGGGGTGAGGGAAGGAAAGGATCTCGCCCTCCGCTCCCCCAAACCCCCAACCCGAAACCCCGAGAGCTTGCTCGCAGGCCACATGAACCCGTTAAGGCTTTTACCTAAGAATTCTCTTGTTTTCCATGGCGTCGGACCATGAAAATTTAAATTTTACCTGGGTAAAATCGATTACACGTAGAAAACCACTTTGCCCAGATAAATATGTGATTTGCCTACGTTAAAGTTGACTCGTGTTAAATACCTTTTGTCTCAAGTCGGTGCAAGTTACTAAGTACGTCACGCGAGGGAGTCGACATAGCGAGTAGGCGTGACGTCACGCTCCCCCAGTTCCATCGAGGTGTCGTTGACAAAACTCGGACGTTTTAATAGCTAGCCAAAAACGCGATCATTTACTACTTCAGATGATGCTTTCTCTCGATCGAAAACAAATCTCGCTGTTTCTTTATTCTAGCGATGAAGGAGGATTACTTATTGGTCACACAGATGTTCTCTCGCGGACAAAAGATCTCGGACAGCAAGTCGAGGTAAGCTGCTATAGTAATATTCTGCCATTTTAGTTGCGAGTCATGGATATATCTTTTGTGCTGAATCAATTGTATCGAAACACTGAATTATTACTGCAAATTATTTGATCTCAGTAACATTAACAGCTCGTTACTGAAAGGTCCTGCGTGTGTGTCGGTTATGTTGTGGAACACACTTTCGCTTCAGTTTCGAAAACGTTGTTTTCTTTTACTATAATCGGTAATAAACTCATCATCAACAATTCAGTTCCTCTAGGAATATCTCAAACAATCAATTACAACATGCTGCAGTTCAGTTATACCAGTTATACGTTATGATCTTAAAGTGAACAACGGAGTGTATAGTAAAGTATTTCTTTCTCTGCTTGCATGACGTCAGTACGCAGCCATTATTTTGTCGTCACGCGACGCTACGGCCTCCTCGGACGATGTAAACGGAGGGGCGTAAAACTTTAACTTATTTTTGCAGGGTAATTCTATTAGTTTACGTGGTTATCCCCGCGGGATAAATACTTTCTGTAAAATTCTGGTTATAAACCTGCCCGCCCTCATCCCTATAGCTATAAGTCCATCTGCCTTCGCTAACCAAAAAATATATATTTACCCGTTTTACGCACCTACAACTAGATATTAGCATGTGACATTCGCCTCCTCCCCTCAGAAAAATCGGGGAGAGAAGCTTCTCTCCCCGATTTTTCCCTGAGGAGGCGGGTGTCACAGTCTACCTAGATATAAGCCTACCCAAAACCTCTCACGAAGTTGTAAAGTAAAGCCCTTATGACAGAGATTTTGCTGTATTTTACGGTATAAAGGTGGCTGAACGCAGGTTCACTGTACCTATGCGTCATTCATTGTCATTTTAAAAGTACTTAAGTCTGAGCGCCCAAAATTGGTGAGGCATACGATTAAGCAACAAGCATAATATATTTTGATATTTTTGTTGAGCTTTTAGGGTGTTGCCATGGCAACATGGGGATTGTAAATCAGCCTGCAATATTTGGTTTCGTTTATTTTCAGAAAATCTAGTCGTTAGATTTTGTCCATCATTTGTCTTTGAGTTTACCGTCTCCAGTAAACTCGTAAAAATATTCGCATGTTAACACTGGTCTCATGTAATTTTAACAGAGGGATCTTCCAGAATTTGTGGCAGTTAATATGTTTGCGTTTTGTAAAAATCTCCTCTGATAGATTTCAAATTTCTGATGGAAGGTGAGTTCGGCATATTCGGAACTATTATTGCGCCAAATTTCGTGAAATTCTAACGAGTGGTTTCGTAGAAATCAGCAAATTTTCGAGGAAAGTCGTTAAAATATCAAGTCACAATTTTTTAGTCAACTGCGCATGCGTTGCATTTGACTGGGTTCTCGATGCAAAGACAAAAACGACCAAAAAGGCATTGATTTAACAAACATTTTTACGAACAACAAATTGCTTGATTTTAAGACGATAAACAACACTTTCGCGATCCACGCTGAGCAAAATGAAATGATCGCTGAATAGGTGCCACGTTTGTTTTTCTCAAAACTCTGCACGTGCTGACTCGCGTAAGCAGCTGAAATTGAAGAGCGCGTGCAAATTGTGTTCAGCCACCTTAAACTGAGGTAGTAAAGGTACCTATTCCACGGAAAAGTCTAGATTCCATAGCTCAGAATGAGGTCGGACACCTTATTGAGACTTATATAACGGAGCAACTGGTTGGCTTTCAGTTGAGGTTAGGGGTAGCAGTTTATATAGTTAAATTTAGGCCTAAACAACCCGAGAAGCTAGGTGGTACAGTGGTACGGTAGGCTATGTAAGTCTAAGCCTAGCTGAGGTCACAGGTTCAATTCTGAGTGGGGATTTTAGATTTTCGAAAGTGTCAACATTACGTTATATAATTCTCAATAAGTGTCCGACCTCCTTCTGAGCGAAAGAAGGTAGACTCTACCCGATTCAACTAGTCCCCGGGGCCTCCGCATAGCGAGTAAAATAGGCCCTATTTATCTAATAGTAGTTTTCTTCATAGTACTAACATACACGAGAACAGAACCCCATTTCAATATTAGACACAGAACTGAGAGAAAAGAGCTCCAGTTTAGCACTGATCTGCAGTGTTTAGGGTTAAGCACTGATTTGAAAACGGTTAGGTTTCATTTATGGTCATGGGTAACTCTATAAAATGTTAAAAATTACACTTCCTGACAGCTAGCCCACGTTGGTGAAGTCGATATGGGTATTAGTCACTGGAAAAGTTGAAAATTTACATTGTATGTAAATAACATGTAAATAACATGTAAAGATACTGTAAATGATAATTTACATGCTAATTCCCCTTTTACATGTTATTGTCAAACCTGTAAATAACATGTAAATATTTTGAGTGAAACATGTAAATTCAAGAGAAGATCCTGTAAATAACATGTAAATCGAGAAAGGGAGCCTGTAAGGAACCCTGTAAATAACATGTAAATCGAAAGGGGTGGCTATCATGTAAATAACATGTAAATCGAAAAAGGGGGCTATCCTGTAAATAACATGTAAATCGAAAAAGGAAGCCTGTAAGGAACCCTGTAAATAACATGTAAATCGAAAAAAGGAAGCCTGTAAATAACATGTAAATCGAAAAAGGGGGGCTACCATGTAAATAACATGTAAATCGAAAAAGGGGGGCTACCATGTAAATAACATGTAAATAGAAAAAGGGGGGCTACCATGTAAATAACATGTAAATCGAAAAAGGGGGGCTATCCTGTAAATAACATGTAAATCGAAAAAGGGGGGCTATCCTGTAAATAACATGTAAATCGAAAAAGGGGGGCTATCCTGTAAAAAACATGTAAATCGAAAAAGGAACCCTGTAAATAACATGTTAATCGAAAAAGGGGGGCTATCATGTAAATAACATGTAAATCGAAAAAGGGGGGCTATCATGTAAATAACATGTAAATCGAAAAAGGGGGCTATCCTGTAAATAACATGTAAATCGAAAAAGTGGGGCTATCCTGTAAATAACATGTAAATCGAAAAAGAAAGCCTGTAAGGAACCATGTAAAAACATATTAATCGTAAAGGGGGACTATCGTGTAAATAACATAAATAGAAAAATAGTATAGAAAAATAGATAAATATATTTTATTTATCAATGCTATGTCAAACATTTTTGCAACACCATACCATAATTTCAGGACCTTACTGTTTAGACAAGTACAGCTGTTAGTCTAGCAATGCAATAGTCTCAATTTCTTTCGATTTAATGCTGATTCCTTATCACATAAAATATTTCATGCCACAAAAATGAATACAACTTTACAGTTTTAGACGGAATGTGCAAGGCATGTCAGTTTAAATGCATACATGTTAATAATAATCTTTTTTGAGGATGCCAACTTCACCACAGAGGGGTCCTCTAAAAGAATATAAGTTGTCAATTTTCTTTCACTTGTTGAAAAAAAGATCATGAACATCTGTGGCCCTGGCCAAATGGAGAGACAAGTCGACATCGGTAATAAGTTACATCAATAACTTTCATTCAATTCGAATAAGCATAGATTCTTGTGAAAGTTGATGCAAGTTTTTAATACCAGTTAATGAACCACAGCAAGTTATCGCAAGTTGCTGTCACTACTGTTTACCTTGGTTTGGGTGTATGTGCGAGACTACATGTACATTGAAATGGTTTGTTTACAACTTGGAACAACTTGCATCTAGACATATACTTGCAGTCAGTTTGGCCAGGGCTTAAGTGGGTATTTTTCTGCCTATGACTAAATAATATTAAGGCAAGTTTTAACAAGAATTTGTCAAAATATATTTCCATTTGTCATGTAAACACAATGGCTGCTGACTATGACAGTCTTGTCATAAAAACTAGCATTTTATGCCTATTATAACTATATAACTCAAATGCTATTTTAAGTAGAACCTATATGGCACAGTAACTGATCACTTTTTAGAATTTATTTGTTTGTTTGCATTGTTCCTTTCAAAGAGCTACATGTACACTGTACAGTGTACATTGACTGCAGCTTTGGTATCTTTTTCTGCCAGAGCTTGGCCATGGGGATGCTCTTTCTCTTGAACCCTGCGGAACAAAACAAAAAACAGCTGTAGTGAGCAGACGTGTCTTGTAGTAGTATGCCTAAATACAGTCAAACCTCTATTAAGCGGTCGCCCTTGGGGAATAGCCAACTGACCGCTTGATAGAGAAGATTGCTTAAATGCGGTCAAGTTTGCAGTAAACATGGGGAGCGAATTAATTCCGGGCATTTGTTAAGTGACTGCTTAATAGAGGGTCGCTTAATAGAGACTGTAACTAAGGCAACTGCCCTTTGCGTCCAGTTATTTTTTATCAAAGAAAAGTGGGCAGCACACAGCAGCTGATCTTGCTTTACTAGACCAGTTTCATCTGATACATTTTAGTACAGACTTCATCAGAGATTTTGAACAAGATTATGTGTGGAACTTATTTTGTATACAACATTTACACTTCAACATTACATACAAGTAACACCGACAAGAATTAGAATTATTGTCATTTACAGTAGGTAAATAAGAGAGCAGGTCCAAGGTTTTTGTCTGTTGCTAGGGCAAAGTTAATTTAAAATTTATCAGCCAGGTTAATTTAGCATTTCTCCTTTAATTAATAGGCCAGGTACCTGCAGCCTATGAATATAATTATGCCAAAATGGCATTAAAGATCTGACAAAAATGCTTTCACTTGCTGAACTGAAGCTACAATCTGTAATCAGTATAAATGTGGTCACTCAAAGGTACTTGCATGATAACATACTGTCACCTGCAACTGGCCTGTGCATAAGATTTTACATTATGAAAAACCTAGTGGAAACTACATGTAAAGCTCATTTTTAATAACAATTTAAAGGCCACAACATCCCAGTTATACATGTTAGTCCTGGGCTTATACAAATTTGTAAGAGTTTATTGAATGATAAGTACAAAATATTGTGATACAGTACTGTTCAATTGTTTCAGTCAGTTTATGTTCTTTATGTAACGAATTGTTGTGGAGGAGATGTGGAAGCTTAATCCAGAAGGGGATATTACTGGAAGAATTTTGTTGGCCTATTATTAACAGGGTGGGCTTATAACCAGGATTTTAAGTTAACAATAAACATGAGTATGGAAAATCCAGCGACAAGTTATGGACTTTGGATCAAAGGTTTCTTATTAACACAGTGATCACAATCCAATTTCTCCAAAGAATATCAATAAAACACAGCCATGAGTTTCTGAGAATGGGGAACTCACTGATAAAAAAAAAAATCAGTCACCAAGGGACAATGAATAAAATGCTGGTCCCTGAATAAACACCAGGTTCAAATTTTTCTGGGTTAACAAGACCAAGTTTTAAACAAAGACCAGGGACATTTAACTCAAGAAAATACACAATGTACGGTAAATTTAGGTGCAGTATTAAATTTAGGTGACCATGAATGTTTGGCAGGGTAAATTAATTGTGTCTACATCAAAAGAAAACAACACCAAATTATGTTATTCCATACAGTAGTCATGAACTAAAACACTGATTTTGAGATCAGACCTAAGGATCCCATTTGAATAATGTTTAGTGCTGCAGCAAAATATTAACACAATCATTGTACATGTAGGTGCCAATGTCAGTTACTTAGGTGCCTAATTGCTACCAGGCTCCTGTTAGAAAGCAGCCTTATAATATTGTGTACATGGAAATATAACATATTCAATAATTATTCTCTCACCATAAAAAGCTCTCCTTGAATCTCTTTGAATGCCATTTCTAATAGGAGAAAAGAAATCAGAAATTACATGAAATTACACAATTACATATTGTATTTGAAATTGAGAAAATATGAAGCATACTTCCACATCACTGCTTTAACATTAAATATACTATCCTCAGAGTCACTATTTAATATAACCAGTGAATAGATGGGTATATGGTTGATGTGAATAATATACATGAACATAGCCAAACCCGCAATATAAAAGGGGGCTGGACTGTCCAACTCGTGCAAATCAGCAAAATCTATTGTTCTTGCTCATTTGCATTAGATTCGGCATGGGGCTTTGCCCTTTTATACCGCAGGTTCATGTTTAAGAATGAAAAGTGACTTGTAAATACAGTGTACAAAAGGAGGATTTTACTATCTTCCCGGCATGCATTGCAAGCAAACTATATTATCAAAAGGCGGTGACCCGCAAGCAACTCATTTTACACAGATGCCATTGAGGTTGGAGGTCAGTTGGTCATAGCAGAAGAAATGTTAACCTTTTTATTGTGTTCACCTTTACAGAATATTTTCCGTTTTGGGTTATGTTTACATTTTGCTTTAAGGCCGCTTAAATTCACAGAGGGGTTGAAACCCTTAATCGGCATTGCATGGTAGATGCTTGAAATCTCTTCAGATTCGTGGAATCAATAAACCTTCTTGCCATTTCAAAACAATGCCGGTTTATATTAGAAGAAATATCCATGTATTTGCTTGCTTTGACTTATTGAATCTAACACTGGTTGTGTTGTTTTTAGTTCAAAATCAATCTTCACTTTTCTCGCAATTTTCTGAATTTTCTATGGTACAAGCATTAATCATTCAGAATTATTTCATTTTTTCCTGTGACGAACATAAAACTCTCATCAGAAGTCATTCACCTGAATTTTAACCAAAGCATGCTGGACAGATGGTGATATCCTCCTTTCAGTTTCAAGACAGAACAATTTACAGCTCTTATATAAATTTTGCTTTTGTCTTGGTGCATATTCACACTCTAAAATACTACAAGCAACAATACAAATAATATTTGATGGGCGATCAGTATCCATATATGATAAATGGTGTTTATAAAAACGTTGAAGCTGATCTAGATAAAGATTCTTAATTTAGTTTTAGCATATTACACTTGAACTGCATATTTTAGTTACTCTGATGAAGACCGCAGCTGCAGTCGAAAATTCAGTCTTTTAACAGTATATAATTTTTATCTAGGTCAGCTTCAATGTTTTTATAAACACCTTTTATCATAAATACAAATAATAATACAGTGTAAAGAAAATTTCTGTGAACCCAAAATTACCTAGCTTGCACTTTATACTGATACTAAAAATTTCAAGTTACACTGTAATGTAAACCTACAGTACACCACGAGGACCATACATGTACAGTGTATAAGAAAAACACCCTCACCTCTCTATACAGTTACATGTACACCTGGTTATTTATTACTCAATAATGTGTTTCTTTTAACTGATTAGAATATTTGATTTCACATTGGGAGTTTAAAAAGAATGATGCAATCCATTCACAATTACAGTGAATGAACATTATTTTTGAATAATGTGCAGAAAGAGGTGACCAATAATTTTTAACTTTAATACTCCATAGTACAATGTTCAAGTCAATCCCACTCAATACCAACAGGGTATTTTTATGAAAGGGTACTATCTAAGTGATCAACCAAATTACAATCCTGGACGTTATAAAATTCAGACTGCAGATTGCAGACTGACATAAGTGCATATTACATGTAGGTATCAAGTGCAGTCTGCTGACTGGGTACAAAATGCAGACTGACCAAAACTGTCACTTCATCCTAATTTATGACTTAATCTATCAAGTAATCTGCTGCAAAACTATCCTTCTAAGCCTTCAAGTAGATGTCTCATAGTTTCTTCTTTCTGACAGTATCCTATTTTCCACAATCACACAGGATACAACCTGTAACTGTGAACATCTTCACATTTTTAATCTGTAATGTTATGAAAATGAATTGCATGGAGTACCTATCAGAGATAGGTACACACAGATAGCACACAGCTGCACATGGCTGTAGGCACTACAATAAATTATAGTTTTGGTCTTACAACTGTAATATACATGTATTAACTATTATAGCGCAAAAGCGCACCTGAATTTATTGCCTAATTCTTAGGGATGGACCATTAGAAAAGTGATGGGGGGGGGGGGGGGGGGCAAAAGCAAAAAAAAAAAATTCCCAGTAAATTATTAAGGAAAAAAAATTCCCACGCATCATCGCAAAAAAAAATCTGCCCAAGGACAATTAAAAAATAAACTATTAAAAAAAAGAAATATTCCAGCCATCGAGTGAAAAAAAAAAAAGATTTCCACCTTAGGTGGACAAAAAAAAATTTTTTGCCTCTCCCAAAGTTCCCCCCCCCCCCCCCCCCCAATCACTTTTCTAATGGTCCATCCCTTAGCCGACTTGGCCTATGGCCTTGTCGGCTAAAATTAGGCGATATATCACGTAAGCTTGAGCGCAGTAATAGTTTTATAATTCAACACATTGATAACAAAGCACAGTTTGAAGAAAAAATATTGACGCCAGTCTGTCATTTTTGCATTCTCTTGTCAAAATGCGAAAATTTACCTCCATCATTGGATATACGTCATGTAGACACAGCATACCTCATGTATATAGATAACGTTTTTTACCATATTTAGGCAGTGTATCAATGTGTTGAATTATAAATTAATATAGTCAGCATTTTATACTCAGTCTGGAGTCCAAAATCTACACAACATAGCATTTGAGGGCACAAATAAGCAACAAAACCAGTCAAATATGCCATATTATTGCACTTGTCTGACTATAGGATAGGGAAAACATTAAAATTTATTCAAAAACTTATATTTGGGAATAGATGATTGTTGTATAATAGTACTAATAGGTAAACTATATAAAAAATAACATGCACATGTATAACAAACAATTTAATCAGCAGAAAGTTGTGTAATGAGGCTGGGCATTTTAACTCGTCAGTTTTTATTTTTTCTCACCCTATTTGTAAAAATACAAAGCCGTATTACACAACTTTTCGCAGAATGACCTCTATTTATACTGACCAGTGACCAGTGATGATGATGATGACCAGTCACAATACAATCTGCATATTTAAGCTTAATTCATACTTAATGTTGTTGTTTTAAAGACTTAATATTTCTCAGTTATACATGTAAGCTTACAAAACTGTATTTAAATGTACTGTATGGCCCCGCTGACGCAATCATACAGAAAATAGAATTGATAGGTGACGTGAGCGGGGCTGGACGGGTTGACGTGAGCCGGTCTGGAAAAAGCCGTCCGGCCCTGCTCGAGTTCAAGAGTGACCTCGCACTGCACGACTATTCTTGTACTTACTAGTCATATTATAAAATACTTATTGACTGAGTTTGGTCGGGCCAGATGGGAAAATATTTGGCTCTCGGTCATGGCACACGGACCTTGCTGCGCTCGGTCCATACGCCATGACCTTGAGCCAATTATTTTCCCGTCTGGCCCTTCCTCTCAGTCAATAGTATTGGACAGTATTGGGCATTGGACAGTTAGAAGCATTCAAGGCATTTCCAGGTAAAGGAGCTATTGCAGAATCCCTGGCCCACTTTCATCAACATAAACTTACTGCTACCATGGTCCCCAAAGTGGTTGACTGTGAATTTTGGGCAAGTACTAAAATGAACTACTACTGCGGTCCGCGGTCCCGAAGTGTTTGACTGTGAGTTTAGCCAAGTCCTAAAATCGACTGCTACCGCGGTCACAACCAAAGTGGTTGACTGTGAATTTGGGCAAGTATGCTCACCATTTTATATTTTTCGCTCTCACCGTTTTATATTATTTTTCGCTTGGCACACTTAAAGAACGAGAAATACACACAATGCTTTTGTTTCGCTGCGGAGGTCAGTTACAGTTGTTATGTAAATAATGTCGACTGCCAGACTGCAGACCGCAGTAGCAGCTCCAAAAAGAGATGGCAGGTTTATTATGTAAATTATGATTTGGTGACTGCTGGACCACAGTAGCAGTCTTGATTTATGTAGTTGAAGTATTCTGCCCCTTATGTATTGTAAAACTTTGCAGGTATAAACTTACATGTAAGCTTAAATTATTAAGTTAACTTACGTGTGCCATGAGCTGTGTTCTTGTAACCCTCTATAAACCCTAATGTACATTTCTCAAAACTGATCTTTTTCGATTCATTGTCTATCAAGTTGTGACGGTTTAAAGTGAAATATACCCCACCATTTTTGTGAAAATAAACTGACTTGAGTATTTAGCATTTCAACATGTACATGTAGGATTCGTGCCATGGTTGACAGTACAAATTAAATCGAAACGCTACCCAGCGTTAAAAACATACCTGCAAAGATGCGTGGGTTCTTCTTCATTTTTTTAGGGCATTTTGTATTGAGATTTCCACTGAATAAAGCCGTTTTAAGGCCCGAAGCTTCGCCAGTAGTCAAACTCGACCGCCATTCGACCGTTGAAAATACCCCGCCTTCGGCGCCTTCGGGTCAGTGGCATTCATTATTCAGCGGTGGATGCGTCACGTATAGGAACATAGATTGTACCCTTTCGTAGGCCCTGAGTTGCATGGATCCAGCATGTTTTAGCTCAACGGAGAGATTTTGGAGAATTAACTTTCCCGTTTCCAAGGAGTCACTGACGAGAATCTAGCTTCTGCTTATATAATTTTGCTCCTAGAATAACTGAAAAATTTATTGTTATATTTCCCCAGGATCCTCGTAAAGGGTAAACGTTTTCAGGTGCTCACGGGGTACCAGCCATTTACCCACTGAACTAGACTACGCAACTTTTACGAATCTCTCTTTGCACTTTAAAGTTGGCCTATTTTATTATTTTATTTTTGACATTATCAGTGCTAGAACAATTTCAATAAGGGGACCGGCCTTGTTTTGTATGAGAATTCTGACGCGTGTCACGCGTCACGCGTCACATGCGCGGCATCATTTTCAAGGAAAGTCTTCGTACTTTTATTATTCCGGTAAGCTATTCTACCAATACCGAACGCTAAGTAATCTTGACGTTGGCTCTGTCTGTTGTTGCAGTTTTATTTTCCGACTGGCTGCCGAGAATCAACAATATGCCCGAGTGCACACTCAAGCGCTTCTTTTACAGGAATTTATCGGTCTCGCTATTTTCATTTACACGACTTTTAAAAGGGTTACATGATATATTGTTACAGAGTATCTGGAGTCTCCCATTTTAATTACATGGTTTTTGCAGCTAGGGATTCAATAAGTATGTAGTTCAATAAGAGCATTTTTAATACGCTTTAAATAGTACAGATCATCGATGAAAGTTGGACTGAGTTTTGATAAAGTCCGATGATATGGTAGAAGTCCTATGTAATTTATCAGTGTTCATGTCTTTCACAGCTTCCTATTTTCATTTAGCTTCATTACCACGGTTCCGGTCGATTTCAGTGTTTCAAAAGCGCCCGCATTTTGGCGTGAGTTTTTAGAATCTACATAACTCGAGCCGTCAGAGAAAACTTAAAACAGTTCGAGTTAATAAAATTTCAAGTTATTGGAGGTAACGAATAATTGTAATAGAGTGAAGCAGGGGAAAACTGCCTTTAGTTCTAAATATCAAGAAGTTCGATACTGTGACTCTCTAATCCTCGAGGGGTGGCGCGAAGCGCCGATACTCACACGCGTGTTTCAGCTTTTCGTGCTCCTCCCTCCTCCCTTACATGTTATTTACAGGATAGCCCCCTTTTTCTCGAAATACATGCTATTTACAGGGTTCCTTATAGTCTCTCTTTTTTGATTTGCATGTTATTTACAGGATAGCCCCCTTTTTTGATTTACATGTTATTTACATGATATCCTCCCTTTTTCGATTTACATGTTATTTACATGGTTCATTGCAGGCTCCCTTTTTCGATTTACATGTTATTTACAGGATAGCCCCCTTTTTTATTTACATGTTATTTACATGATAGCCTCCCTTTTTCGATTTACATGTTATTTACAGGGTTCCTTGTAGTCTCTTTTTTTTATTTACATGTTATTTACAGGATAGCCTCCCTTTTTCGATTTACATGTTATTTACAGGGTTCCTTGCAGGCTCCTTTTTTCGATTTACATGTTATTTGCAGGATAGCCCCCCTTTTTTGATTTACATGTTATTTACACGATAGCCTCCCTTTTTCAATTTACATGTTATTTACAGGTTTCCTTATAATCTGTCTTTTTTTATTTACATGTTATTTACAGGATAGCCTCCCTTTTTCGATTTACATGTTATTTACATTGTTCCTTGCAGGCTCCCTTTTTCGATTTACATGTTATTTACAGGGTCTAGATACTGTAAATGTGTGTGGAATAATTTCCATGTTATTTACATAACCCTCTTTTTTCTCACTGTAGCAAGAACCATGTAAATAACTATTTACAGTAGATTTACATGTGTGTTCAAAGCTGTAAATTTCATGTAAATTTTATTTACAAAACCCTAACATGTAAATCGTAGTTTACAAAGTATGTAAATCCATATTTACATGTTGTAAATTACTTTTTACATGGGCATGTAAATTTTCAACTTTTCCTGTGAGTTATGAAGCAAACGACTACACCCTTCTGATCTTTTTCCTTCTTTTACTCTAAAAAAAAGAATTTTACTTTATGTAAAATGTTCAAGTGAAGGACAAAAGCCAGTTTGAGATCAGCTCGATTTTCGTTATTTCTCAGTAGGTAAATAGGGCCTACTTTAACCGCTTGCATGCGGTAATTTGACGTTAATTAGACTCGCTTATATGCGGTTAATTATATGCGAATCGGCTGCCGGGGCAGACGTAGAAACTCCTGGACAAGACTGGCAAAATAATCAAAGAATCGTGGAGTATTTTGTCACGTGGTTATTTTCATCCGTTGGTAACCGTGTTTGTTTTCTGGTAATCAAAAGGCGTTGTTCAAACGAAACGAGGACATTACAACGTGTTTTACATGACAATATACCATATGTTCTCGAATAATAGCCGTCCCTCGATTAATCGCCCCTCTCGAAAAATTCCCCCCTCCCCACTTTAATGGGAGTATTTGAATAGCCCAATTTCGATATATTAAAATTCAACTTGAAACAAAAGACATCACTGCGAGGCTTAGGGGAATGATAGTAAGGATTTATATGGTTTATTCCCCTAAGCCTCGTAGTGTTGTCCTTTGTTTCAAGTTGAATTTTAATATATCGAAATTGGGCTATTAATCGCATCCCTCAATTAATCGCCCCCCATCCCCCTCTCCCCTTTCTTTCTCATCCTCCCAGTCATGTTAAAACTCACTTCTTGCATAAGGAAACAATCGCTATAATTACAGGAAAATTACAAAAGCACAGGTTTCATAAGTTTTTCTATAGCGACATTCATATATTTGACTCTTACTTTTATTTCTTGGTGCTCTCTAATTATAGCACATTAGCATGTTAGCATTTCCAGGGAACAATATTTGAAATAATCGCCCCCTGGCTTAATCGCCTGAATAATCGCCCCCTTTTGGAGTGAAAGAGTTACTAATCTCCCCCGGCTATTATTTGAGGAAATACGACACTCCAGGATCTTTGGAGTATTTTGTCAGGCTTGTTCAGGGATTTCTCCCTTCACCATTTTGAACGCGAAGAGGTCATGGGGACGAAGTTAAGGCGGGGTTTTACCTGAATTTTAATGAAATTTTAAGAGGTTTTAAGAAGGGATAGGAGAAAGAAAATGATTTTTGGAACACCAACAGACAGTTGATACCCACACAAGAGCACCCCAGGTTGCTAGTGGACTAACTTGGTGTCCGTCTATTAATTATTAACTACAAATTCTAATTTTAAAACTTCACTAAATCTTCAATATTTCTTATTTCTCTAAATTTTACAAATCCTTTGAGAAAAACTATTTCCTCCCCAAAAATCACCCAAAAATTTACAAAACATCCCACAACATAGATTCATAAGATGAATGAAGGGCTTTTTGGATTGCTTGAAACGTGAACGAGATATTTCCATTAAACTGAGTCACGTCAAGTGGCGAAAACATTGCATTCAGGCAAAATCCCGCCTCAATATCGATTGTTCCTTTTTTTCTATAGGTTCCAGGCCCCACAGAAGTTCTCTCAGATATCATGGATCCGAGGCTGGTGCAAAAGACTATTCGTATTTTTTTGAGTTCGACTTTCACTGACACAAAGGTGGATAGAAATGAACTAATGGAGGAAGTGTTTGAACCAATCAGAGAGCTCTGTCAACAGCGTGGTATTGCCTTTGAAGTAGTGGACTTGCGATGGGGTAAGACCGTTGTCTTAGCCTCCTTTCTGTATTCTGCGCAGATTAGTCTCGAGTTCTATTAGACTAATCATTTTTAACTCGTGTATACACGAAGCGTTGAACGAGTTATAGCATACGGGGAAAATATGCAAATTTTCATTGGGTTGATCGACTGTAAACGTTGAGTCCGCGATTTGTGATAGTTACTTGCCTTACCCATGGTGACGGTGTTGGAGGGAGGGGAGGGTGGGGAGTTGGATGCAGGTGGTGGTGGCAGGACGGTGGAGTAAAACGCCTATGAAAGGAGACGGTCCCAAAGGTTGTTTCGTATTATATCATTCCTGATTCATTCATGTATTCATTCATTCGTTCAGGCGTTCGTTCGTTTATTTATTTATTTATTTATTTATTTATTTATTTATTTGCCAATGTGTTACATAACTGATCTTTGAGAGGCGTCTCTTATTTATAGCTCAGCTGTAGAATCCAAATCCTAGGTCCCAGTTGTTAAACGAACAGTTACGCTAATTAGGGAGAGTACCAAGTTTGAATTCAGCATTCAATATCTCTGTGAATATTTTTGTAAAACGTTTTCCTCCCTCATCATCAAATAACCTACTACGCTTCAAGTCTGAAGCTTAAACAAGAGAAATGAATGCCCTGGTGAGCGTTTATTCCTAGATTAGACCATGGGTTATAGGAAAAATGCATTCTGGCTGAAATTAAAACCAAAAAGCAACCATCGTAAACGGTGGGAAACAAGCATCGACTAAACCATATAAAATGCATGCACAATTTTTATAGCTGGCCAAAGCACGTTCACAAGTACGTTTACGAGCCATCGTTACTCATTACAGGGTTTCTTTTATACTTTAAATGTAACATATAATACATAACAGAGGCGGATCCAGGAATTTCTGAAAGGGGGTCCGGGTGCATGTCCCCCGGAAAATTTTCCGATTTTACCCTCTAAAACGCCATTTACGGCATTCCTGAGAGTCGAAAAGCGTTTGTTAAGTCCCAAAAACGTGCCAATCAGTCAATTGGTGGAAGTGAAACAACTACGTATAAAACAATTTTATTCTATTATTTTTATGAACCACATGGGAGACACAGGTCTGATCGGGGGGTCCGGACCCCACCCCGACCCTCCCCCTGGATCCGCCACTGCATAATACATAAACACATAATATATTATATTATCTTTATCTTTCTCAAACGTAATGAAAATAGGCGCAAAATGTTTCGAAGTCCACTTCTGCAGCCATTTTTGCAGGCTAGCTCAGCACTTTTCCCGCTGTCTGCGCTAAAATGAGCCGTGGGTTCCTAGCTAAGCTCCGATCAGCAGGATATGTGGCAGGCTTTTGTTTGCCGTCAGCAACTGTTCTGCTCAGCTGTTGTACCCTCCCTTTCCCCAGGTGTGCGCCAAGAGTCCGTGGATGATCACCGTGTTGTAAACATTTGCATGGAAGAAATAAAACGCTGCCAAGAAACGTCGCTTGGAATGGCCTTCATCGCCATTTTGGGCGACAAATATGGCTGGAGACCGCTGCCCCCCATCAGTGGACGCTGACGAATTTGATTCGCTTCTTCAACTGATTGACCAATCAGATCGCGAGTTGATCGCCTCTTGGTATCTTCGCGACGACAACTCCGTTCCACCGTGTTACCTGTTGCAGCCAATCTCAACGCAGTTTCCCATCAACTCGGCAGACAAAGACGAGATGTCCAAGGCTTGGGAAGACTGGGGCAAAGTCGAGAAGAGTATCTGGAGTCATTTGCGGTCAGCGGCAGAAAAGGCTGGTCTGAAGGAAGAAGAGAAGCAAAAGTACACGATATCCGTGACTCAGCTGGAAGTAGAAAGAGGCGTGATTACTGATCCAGAGGCAAGCCAGCGTTCTCTTGTTATTGATCGAAGGTTTGATCACATTAATGAAAAGGATAAGGCGGCCAGAAATTTCGTTAACTTACAGGTAGGACAATCTAGCGAGAAGAAAGAAAAATGTCTGCTGGATAATTAATATTTTAATATCTTTTTTGCTTTAAGTACATTCAAAACCGGTTGATTTCTTCCTATTTCAGTGCGGTAATCTTAAATCATTAAATAGTACGGACTGTTTTTAACATGTGACAAACAAAAAAACTTCACGGTTAACATCCACATCATGATGCCCCCCCCCCCCCCCCCCCCCCCCCCCCCCACAAAAAAAAATTGCCGCAATAATCAAAGAATATAATTCTAGTTATTGTAAGTGCGTCTTGAGCTTGAACAATTAGTAAACGATTTTAATCCTTTAACTGGCCATCGTACATATTCCTACGAAAATCACTAGTACTGGTTTAAAAATCTGCAGCTTTCACATGTCTACACAAATGATAGTAATGATCCCTTGTCAGACCTCTCAAGTCTCACGGTTTTGCCGTGAGACTCACAATTTTGAGGGCAATCTCACGGTCTCACGATGAGGCATAGAAATCTCACGGTAAGCAGATTTACAAGCCGATGGAATACACTTTCCTTGAATATTTTCATTTTTGTCTTCTGGTTCCAATTTTGTCGAAATGCGCAGTTCTAAGGCATATAATGATGAGCACTGACCCTAAACCGTTACGTCACTGATAAACAGAAACAATAACTATATTTTGATGAACACCTGGTTTTAGTTTTTTTTATACCATCAATAAATCTCCAGGTTTTTCCCCGAATCTCCAGTTTTTTGGACCTTGAACTCCAAGTTTTTGGTATTTTGGGGTTGAGAGGTCTGTCTTGTTAGGGCTAAGCGATACGTTTCATAGCTTTAACAACCAACTACTTGACTACAACTACGGATTTCTGCTGCATATGGTTGTTCATTCCGCAGCAAATCCAGAAATGCCCGTTTTCTACTTCCCAGGAAACAACAAAAAACGCACATCTTTGCATCTATTTGTTTTAATGAAAAAGTAACTCCAAAATCAGTAAATCCAAAAGTGTACATTTGCAGCAAACTTCGAACCTATTCCTCTGCATTCACTAAGAAAAATTTCCATCAATATTTCAGCAGACCGAGCAATTTCCATTCCATCAGAGCTATTCTTGAAAACTTATAATATCCTTATGCACGACCGAATGGAATTCTGGGTAATACAACCATACCGGCGGCATGCAAGTCTACCTACCTCTGTTTGATATATTTTTTATCAGTGCAAAGTACTGCACCGATTGCATTCTTTAGAAGTTAAAAGTCGTCCAAATTGCCTTGTTAAGTCTCGAAATCCAACCACAGAAGGGCCAGAGAGACCACTTAACTCATGGACCGCCATGTTTTGCTGCAAATACGTTTGGCGTTCCAGTCATCGTCGAATCATCTCTCACCTCTGGTTTCTTTCAGACGTTTCCCTCTGCCCACCGTACCATTCCAGCTTTTTTTAATGATTCCAGCTTGGGGGTTTCTGCAGTGAAAAAATTACTTGAAGAAGCACTTATAAACCAAATTCCTACCAGATTCGAGTCCATGTGATCGCTAATCGAGCGAGTAACGGCTGAATACTGACGTCACGATGAAAACTCGAGCCCACGATGATTTTGAAACAGCGTATATTTTTATGTGAGCTATTTATTTTTCCTATCAAAGGTTAGCGCGCGCGGCCCACCGGAAATGAAAATGCTGCGTAAATTCTCGCGAACCGGAAATAAATGCTGCATAAAATATTCCTCCTTATCTCGAAAGTTTGTTCGGTGACCTATCCTGATTTTCTGTATGCAAGCAGTATTCGTTATTTCCTATCTTAAACAAGAGTTTTAGACAAAACTATCTAGCGGAATTTTTTTCTTATATTACGACAACCTTTTTGGAAATAACTTGAATTCCACTCGATAGATTTTTGTTATAGCCCCAAAAGAAAGAAAACAAGTTGTGCTTTCCAAATTGAGAAAAAAAACTAATAGGTCACCGAATTAGTTTTAAAGATAATTAGCGAAAACTGGGTTTTGGAGGCTCTTTTCAGAGAGCTGTACTGTTGCCATGGTAATGGATATGATGTCATAAGCACTCTTAAAGTATTGCCTAATAATAGCGTCGTATACATATCCAAGAGTTGTCCATATCACCGGTTGCGTTATTTTTTTTTTAATATTTCATCATTTAGACATACATTGAAAGCAAGAAACCCTTACGAGCCTCCTTAAAGGGTTAAAGAAGAATTTTAATTCCTTTTTAAACCAGCACTCTGTAGGCGAAAATTGTTGTTGTTGTTGTTTTGCACTAAGATATAACATGGCACTTCCTGTTCATGTCTGAAGATAGGCGCAAAAAAAATTATAGCTATGAACTATTCCTTAAATTTAGGACATTGGAGAAAAGGACCCTGAATGTCTCCAGTTGCTTTCGGAACTGAAAGAACACCGCATTCCAGCTTCACTGGAGGTTGGACGGGTACTTAAGTTCACTGACTTGCGATGGCATCACGAGGGACTTCATAAAGGCGAACACGAGGACTACATTAGAGGTGATGAGCATATCAAATAAAAATAATTAAACAAACACCCTTTGAATGATCACTGGTGAAGAGAAGTTTTGCCTGAATAAAGGATTGGGCGAGGAGTCGAGTCCAAACACTTGGTGCGGGTAATACGCGGCTAAACCTGAAGGGGTTTATAGAGAAGATATCATTGACGTCACCAATTGTTATTAATGTGCCAACCAGAGCCTTATTGGCTGCCGAAACAAAGAGTTCTTTTGTTCCAGTGGTTGGCACATTTGAATAACAAAAAGAATGTTTGTAAAACACATATCATCCCTATAGAAACTGAAATGGCGTGGAATGGTGCGATGGGCCAAAAATTAACGGCTGGAAGCGGGCTCGAATGAGCATTCATGTATTTTGACCCCCGTTGATGTTTACAATAATATGCCCGTGAATTACTTATTATCTCGTGAATAGGCGAAGCGTTGAGTGAAATACAGTACACGGAAACAGATATGCAAATTCTCACTCGTTCCATCATGTGTAAACTTTTTTAATTCCCCAGTGTATTACTTCTTCACTTGTCTGGACAGTCTCATTTCACACAATGCATATATTATGTCACGCTAAGATGTTTTCGGTCCCGGTTTTGGTCGTTTCAAATCAGTTTTACTCTTCAATTCTTTGACTTCAAACTCAGAATGGAAAATTATAACCGATCTGTGGACTTAACCTTATGTTGTTTCGTATTCACGACATGGCTCTTAAGAGCCCTTTGATCAAATTTAAAACGAAGAAATCAGTTTTTTTAGTTTCGGTCCTCCGTTTCAATCAGTAGCTTACATTTAAAGTTTCCTAAATCAACATTTTTCTTCCTTTAAATGTTAACACGAAGAACCCATTAGGCCCTCGATTATTTTTCATTTGAAGTAGGATCTCGCTGAACAATTTATTGTCCATTGGAATGAGTGGGTTGGTTTTTGCCAAGAGGTGGTTCTGAGCTGTTGTGAATATTTGAGTGTTCCATTGTACGTATTTTAAAGTTTGGCATTGTTTCGTCCAAAGGATGGTAATTTCACATGGCTGCCGTGCAGTGTATAGCCCTATAAAGACTGGAAGGGCCCTATCCCCGTTCAAAATAATGGCGCGTAGAAACTCCTAGAAAAAGACTTCCAAAATATTCCGAGAATAATTTTTTTTTTCTTCTCAGACATGTGCAACCGAACCAGAGAACTCTTGACATCCCGCATCACGGAATTGTTGCAAAACCTCGGTCCTGCCAATCCACTAATGGAAGAGGTCACGCGTCACGCACTTTTCTGTCGTGACAAAACACACTCGTTCCAGGGCCGCGCAGATATTCTACAGGCTATTCACAAATACGTGAGTGGTCCCAATCCCATGATGCCTTTAGTTATCCATGGTGAATCTGGAGTTGGTAAGACGTCTCTGATGGCCAAGGTTGTCATGGAGACACAAGAAAAGGGCAAGGGCAGAAATCTCGCGGTCATGTATCGGTTTTGTGGAACAAGCCCGGACTCATCTACTGGTATGATGTTCATTGCGTATAGTACGTTAATATTTATAACTGTTCCAGGAAGCTCACGCAATTTAATTCGATATTAAGAACGTCCATCCGAAACTGGCTCCACCCGTGCATCGCTTTCTCGATAAACGCGCGCTGTACTACATAAGCGACACCGACTAAATAGCCAATAGCCACCTTAGTTCAGCAAAGAGAACCTTGACGTCCCAGACGTCACGTATGACTATACTGGTAGTCGATTATTTCTCTGTGTACGTGTTCTTATATCATGACGTCAATGGAAATCTGCTTGTTGTTTGTGACGTTCTCGATCCCTAATATATTTTTCAGGTCGAGCTCTTACAGAGAGTTTCTGCAAACAACTTAAACTTGTTTATAACAGCAGTGACGAGGTCCCAGAAGATTACAAGAGCTTGTGCGAGGCTTTTCCTAAATTTATGGCGCATGCCTCAGAAGAGCGTCCGCTGTGCATAGTGATAGATTCCTTAGATCAGTTGACGGACGAGGACAGTGCGAGGCGCTTTTTGGAATGGCTTCCACGCAAGCTACCTGCGCATGTGTACATGATAATATCTACTCTACCCGAGGAAGGTGGCTGTATGCAGCGATTGAAGACATTTGGAATGCCAGTTGAACAGTTCTTGGAGGTAAATAACTAAATCAGTTGCTAAATAACGTTTTTGTAATTTATAAAATAAACATATATAATAATCACTCTGAATTCAGGTGACACGGCTCGACATGCATGATGGACCTGCCATCCTAGACGCCTGGCTGAAGTCAATCTGCAGGACGCTGACCTCTGAACAGCGGGCACTTGTTTTAGAAGCCTTCAACCGCTTTCCATTGCCTCTCTATTTACATTTGCTGTTTAACAAGTGTCGCTCATGGCCCTCATACAAGTAAGAACTTTAATAGTCAAGTCACGATTATCAATCATTTGAGTGATGATAAGCATCTTGTTGTATGGAAAATGGCGGCAACTTAACTAACCAACTCAATATAAAAAACAAGAATAAAAGCTGTCTAGGGTTTAGTCTCCTGGAGTGATGTTTAGCAGACCATTAAGAAAAACACGAAACCGAAGCGAAAAATATTTTTGTTGACATGGAAAATGCTGAAATTAGATTAAAAATCCTCAAGCAGTCATGATCACAGTCGAGTGCTACGAGGCCATCTTTTCTTCCCTAAAAGCAAATAGATTTCATTTTGCCGTGCGTCTGTTAAGTTATAAGTCACAAAATGCGTGCCTGAGGCCAGTTGGCCACTTTTGTTCTATCCACATTTTGGCGTCATCTGTGATCTATAACTCAACAGACGCACAGCAAAATGGAATATATTTGTTAAAGTGTATATGACAGTGATTTTTTTATTTGCTTGATCGAATCTACATGATGTCCTGATAAGAAAATGGAAACAAATTTTTCGATATCGATTTTCCTTCTCCGCGTTTTAGCCGTCAAAACACGTGAAATTTCACTTCCGGTGTGTTACAAAACCGCGCAAGAAGAAAGACTGGAAATAGTCCGCTGTGACGTCAATATGGAAATGCCAGTGTCGCGGTTTCTCTGTTCCTCCGATTTTTGGTGCGTGTTGCTACAACCATAGACAACACACCTTTATAGAACCATGTTTCTTCCTCAGGGCCCACCAAAAAATGTGAGGAACCAAGAAACCTCGACACCGGCATTTCCGTATTGACGTCACAGCGGACTATTTCCAGTCTTTCTTCTTGTGCGGTTCTGTAACACACCGAAGTGAAATTTCACATGTTTAGACGGCTAAAACGCGGAGAAGGAAAATCGATATCGAATTTTTTTTTTCCATTTTCTTATCAGGACATCATGTAGATTCGATCAAGCAAATAAAAAATTCACTGTTATATACACTTTAACTCTATGCTACATTTGTATTTTATCACCAGAAACACCGCTGAAATCGTACTTGAATTTGACGTCATTGGGATGATTCACTCTTTGTATCAGGACCTCGAAAAGTACCACGGGAAAATGCTTGTTGAGAGAGTCCTGGGTCTACTTGCGGCAGGGACTGATGGGATGAATTCAGACGATATTCTCAACCTCTTGAGTTGTGATGAGGAACTTCTTAAAGACGTGTTGGTTTGGCATGAGCCACCGAAACGCCGCTTACCACCCCTACTGCTGGCTCGTCTAAAGCGCGACCTTGGTCCTTTCTTAGTGGAGAGGGGTGCGTACGGTGTGTCACTGCTGGCGCTCTATCACAGGTATTTACTTATCTAATATTTGAAGGGATGGTGAACCGGAAATGCTGTGTCTATGTTAGACCTTAAAAGGGATCGAAGGTGCTCTTTCATGCACTAAGTAACTTTTTATTTGGTCAGTTCTTTATTAATTGCTGGAATATGTACTTGATACAATGTGACTTAACATGAATTGCATGACTTGTATCTATTTCTAAAGCTTTTAAACATATTGGTCTGATTGCAGACAGTTTTTGGAGGTCGCAAGAGAAAGATATCTCAAGGGAAATCGTCACAAAGAAACTCACAACAGCATCGCCGACTACTTTTGCGGAGAACATCACAAGATATACGGCAACCAGCGCGTAATCCCGGCCCAGCCCCACGCTTATTCCACGATCGCTCTAAACTTGAGGAAACTGGACCGACTCCCCGTAGCGCTGCTTGAGGCACGTGACTTTAAAAGGCTGCGAAGTACTCTGGGGATTTGAAGTTCATTCAGGCGAAGTGCATGGCGGGAATGGGATATGAACTCCTCGCGGAGGCTACGAAGGCTGTCAGTTGTTCTGTTGATGAGCAAGCTGAAGTTGAGGTAGGTTATAATAATTCTCCTGAGAGCCACGGATTTAGTAAGTCAGTGTATGTTGTTCGGTGTCACACTCGTTGTTTACTTTACTTACTTTACTTTACACTTTCACTCCACGAGTCATAAGTCGTCTAATTTAGTTCAAGCTAAATTCTGACTCCGTGGAATAGATTCTGTGATGTGACCATTTCAATGAAAGTTGCCTTGTTGATATCCCCTTTGGATGTGCACACAATCAGACAACGGCTTTGTCTTCAGTCAACTGTCCCAAAGCGTATGCCCCTGTAAGTAGGACACTGCTCTATGACGGGACTTCAGTGGTTGGCTGGTCCTGGCCACCTTTCACGTGTTTGTCAGTAACTAAATAAACTCTATATAAGGCGGACACCTCTCTAAAGCGAACAGCTAGAGTTCATCCTGAGGCTGAGAGAGTTCCCTGTATATAGTATCTTAGTATAAATCTACTATCACGAATGCTGTTCTTTAATTGGCTACGCTACTCACTCTCTATTCTGTTGTAGAAAGTGAATAGAGTGAGTAGCCTAATGACGGCCGCGTCTTCGCGTTTTCGAAGCGTCTGTGAAGAGTATTTGTTTAAAAGTTTTGAACGTTTAGTAGATTTATACTAAAGCAATTAGAAATAGAAATCTCAAGGCAATAATCTAATTGTTAAATGTATCGTATATCGTATATACAGTATATCGTACTTTTTATCGTATTATATATCCTCTTTTCTCAAAAAGGTATTAAACAGACATGCTGAATTTACCGTGATGCCATAAAGATCTAAAACACTTCAATTTTATCCCTGGATTAGTTGCTTTATCAAAATATAAATTTCCTTGGTCGCGTTAATTGTTTTGCAGGGGATGACCAATGCTTTAAAAGAAACGTTCCCGACTGTGGCACAGTCGTTGTACTTCTCTTGAAACAGTTACTCATTGTGATAATTTTTAAAATAAAAAAGATGGAAAGTAGTTTTGTTGTACTCTTAAACGTTTCTTTTTATAGATCATTGAAGATCTTCAGGATATCTTAGGTTTCCTCCGTAGTGAGATCCACATCTTGAGTAAGACACCGATCCTGACATATCAGCAAGCCGCCATGTACCCACAACACCAATGGGTCGCACAAAAGGCACAGCACATGCGTCAGACATTTGATCAACCAGACCCCAACAACATCCCCGCCCCAGAGGGGTGGGTAGAGTGGCTGAATAAACCTCAAACTGCTGAAGCTTTTGAGCTTGAACTCAGCGGCCACTCAAAGAGTGTTCTTTCCACGTGCTTTGCGAAGGACAACAGGGCGTTGTTATCTGGATCAGCCGATGGGACCATCCGAGTTTGGGACAGTCAAACAGGGGAGCTTCAAGCCCAGCTTGAGGATCATCACGGACCTGTCACGTGCGTACGACTGTCCCCGGATGGTAAAGTAATGGCGTCTGCTTCTGCGGATAAGACTATTCGATTATGGAGATTCCCAGCCAATGAATGTTTTAGGTTAGTATATGATATTCAAACGTAACAGCTGTCTACTTCTAACTTCTTACTGCGCTTGTGCTGGTTACGTGTACTTGTTTCAAGTTCTGATTGGATTATTTGATTGTCTGGGTCTGCTGTGATTGGCCAGAGCGGTTACTTTGGTCTTGGTTTTACGCCACTCAGATGAACTGACCGCTCTACGGCTAAATGCCCGTATTGCTATAATTGCGTTTGATTATCACTGTAACTGTAACTGTTAAAACCTTGTACAAGTTGGCGATCAGTTTTCTTGGGTGTTTCTTGGTGTTGCGGAAGCCATTGTTGGTTAGCTTTTGTGTTGTGGTGTGGGTATTGTTCAGTATCTTTTGAATCTGTTGTTTTACGTCATTTGGTGATCACACCATCCGCAATACCAAGAAACTACCGTTTTCTTGCTTGTTCAGCACAGCATTAACTCACGAATAACACGCGATTTCCAGCTCTGAGAACTAGATGAGTGAATTTACTGGGTGTATTTAATTTGTTGAATAACATTCTGATATAAATATGAGACTGGGTAAGAGTAGTAATGTATCATATTGAAATTATAACTAATGCGCGATTAATTTTAATTACTATTAATTATCTTGAACCAAGTACTCATCGTGTTATTGTTATTGTTGTAAGGATCCTCGAGGGACATGAAGATAGAGTGACATTCATTTCCTTCTCCAAAGATGGCGACAAACTGCTGTCGTCGTCTAAAGACAAGACCCTAAAAATGTGGGATCTAAAGATTGGAGAGAGCCTGGGAACCCTCTTGGGACACAAAAGCTTTCCTATTTCGTGCGCTTGGTCCCCGCTGAATGAATCAGTTGCTGCCTCGTGCGGCGATCAACTGGAGCTCTTCATATGGGACCTCAGTAACAAGTCCATCAAACGCACCTTGAAGGGGCACCAGCGAGACGATAATCCAAATTTCCCCGTGAAAGACTCCCTGGAGGGCCTTCGAGATCTAGACTACAAATCGCTTATTTGGTCGGTGTGCTTCTCTCCTGATGGAAAGTACCTCGCTTCCGCGTGCGTGGATAGTGACGTCATCTTGTGGGATGTGGAGAGTGGTGCGAAAATCTGGATTTTCAATCTCCCGAATGACGCCTCGACCGTAGCTTTCGTCCAAACTGATCACGGCACGCGACTGGCCGCGGGATCTTCAGCTCATCACACTGTCACCCTGTTTGATGCAACCTTTGATGACGGAAGTGGTAAAGACGTCAGCAGTAGTTCCAGGACCCTCGCTTTGCTCGGCGGCCACTCCAACTGGGTACTAGACGTGGCATTTAATGGAGATGGGACTCGATTGGCGTCGGCGGCTTGTGACAAAACTGTACGCGTCTGGGATGCAACGGCCGCAGAAAAACTGCGAGAAGCACGTTTTCATTCGGAACGCTGCTGGAGCGTGGCGTACTCTGATGACGGGAAGTGGTTGGCATCCGCCTCAGATGACTTCAAGGTAACAAATGTCTATTAATTTTACTTTTCTTTAACATCGCACTTAGGTGGGGACGTCTTAGGTAATGGGTACTGTTTTCCAAGGTAACTGTTAAAGGTTAGTTGGGCAGTAGAGATCCTTCTTGTTAGAATCCGAGTGAGGGAGGGTTTTATCGCAAGTGGAGTGTACTAGTTGCATTGAGGAAGTGAGACGAGGTCGACGAGGACAAACTTGTTGTACTGTTCGTGATAACATGGGCGTAGGACAATTTCCTCGTCCATCAAGTTGTAGCCATGTTTTATGGTCAAATCTGTGCTTCTTCGCTTTTTCTTTCACGGCTAAGTACATGTAATTTATAATTAAAAACAGTGTTGTCTTGAGGTCTACATTCGACGTTCAAAACATCCGCCAAAGCTGGATGGCAGTTCAGGGGCCCATTAGGCAATGGGTCATAGTTGGTTGAAAGAGTGTTGTCTAATCGTGTTAAAAAATCCCCAGGTTTGTGTATGGGACATGGAAGCATATAAAGTTTTTCTGATCTACGAGGGACACGAACAGAAGAGAACATTCTCCTGTGGAGTGCGAGCCTGTACCTTTTCACGAGACTCGACCCAGGTCGCCAGCGGTGGAGACGAGCTTAAAATTCGCATCTGGTCGCGAGAGACTGGTAAGGACAACATGGTATTACACTGTGGCGAGTCGATGCTGCCCTGGTGCCTGCGATTCTCCCTGGATGACAAGCGGTTGATCTCCGTTGGCGAGTTTACCAACGGCGCAATCATCTGGGATTTAGAAACTCGGAGCATGATTATGACTTTGGAAGGTCACGAGCGTTTCTGCCAGTACACTGAATTCTCACCTTCAGGAAAGTTCATCCTAACAAGTTCCATAGACAACTCAGCACGAATATGGAACAGCGTCAGCCTCGAGCACGTGACCACTGTGAAGCAACCTAGTTGGGTTACCTGTGCTACGTTTTCACACAACGAGCAGCTATTAGCCACGTGCTCAAAGGATGAGTTGGTTCGGCTGTGGGACACCAACACATGGGATGAGATCTACGCGATGTCAGGACACAAGTCTGAGATCAGGATGGTCAGTTTTTCACCAGATGACAAGTTCCTGGCGAGTGGAGCCTTGGACCAAACCATCCGCATCTGGAACTGCGTTACTTTTCACCAGGTTCAAGTGTTCCACGCGGCGTCTGGGATCTGGGGCTTAGCATGGCACCCAACCAAGAGTGATTTGCTAACCGCTGGGGATGCTGTGGGATATCTTTACTTTTTGAAGCTTCACAAACGAGATCAGGGAAACAAGCTTGAAGCTTAAAACTGATATTTTTTCCCGGAGAGGAAACCACGTTTAACAGACTGTTCAAACTGCTAGGATATAATAATTAACTGCAGCCACATGCATTGATTGTTGACCAATGTGTTGCCTAGACAACATTTAGTTTTAAATGACAAGAGGGATTTTTTACGTTCTTGTGATATTTTTGTAGATTCGAATTGTGTTGTCAATAATACTTCATCATCCACTCAATACACTGGCACGTCTGACAACACAAACAGAAGAAGTCAGTTTCTCTTTATTACTTCGCATACGGTCACAGTTAAAGAATTTGTTCTCACAGGCGAGAATTTCCTTAATCAATAGAAACTAAATGTTGATCATATCATTCTTCTCTCCTGGTATTGATTTCGTTGATATTTTCTCAAACTCTGAGGTGTTTGTAAAATCCACACCCGTATTTTTTAAAACAGGATTATATAGATCCAGCCTGGAATAATGCAATGGCCAGTTTACCTTATCAAGTTGATAAAACCAAATGTCCAAGTTTGCTTGGACATTTGGACGCTTTTGCTCTTTAAATGTAAAGATCTTTTAATATAAAATAACTTTTGGGGGTGAGGCTTTAAATGCAGCAAAACAATTTTGCGCTATAATCGGAATGAGCAGGCCGTCACTTGACCACATCGATGTGAATAGACTGTGTGAGCAAATCCTCCTGTTGTGAAGGAGTGCATTAATCAGTGAGGAGTGTGTGCATCAGTAAATGTTTATTCCACGATCTCCCAGTGGCGTTCGTGTTTGGTTCTCGATACATCTTTTAATTTGGCTAAACAAAAAATGTCTTTGCAGTTGATCGTTAAAGCTAAAGGGTAGCAGCAGCCCCTCCAGCCGGTGCATTGTGTTTTCTGTCGGTAAAACGCAAAAAAGAAACAGACCAATTTGTATTGATATTAAAATATCAAAACTTTATTCTCTCACATTTGTTCTAGTTCGCCTTTGAAGCTGTTATGAAGTGTGCGTTTTGTCCTAGTGCTCAAAATTGTGTTGATGAGACAAATAGGTCACCATAAAGCGATTTACTGCGCCTTTCAATAAAATGCGGAATTTGAAAGTCAAATCTCCACCAACGGTTGCGTTATTCCCTGCCGTCAATCATAATTAATACGAAACCCAACGGACCATGTAAAAAAGAAACAAACAAAATGGATCGAAATCTACCAATCATAATGCACGGACGTGACCTTTTGACCTCATTGAAGTGAAGATCTGTTTCCTGAGAGGTAAGATAACATGATTGACGGCAGTGTAAAACGCAACCGTTGGTGGAAATTTGAATCTCAAATTCCGCATGTTATTGAAAGGCGCAGTAAAAGCTGACGTTTCGAAGGGTTAGCGCTCGAGACGTTAGCTTTTGAACTAATCAACTGTGTTGATAAAACCAAATTTTCGTGTTGCACTCCCCCTGCGACACAGCAACAAAGTTTCCTTATCAGGAATTGATAGTCTGCTCAAATTCTCGGAAAACGTGCGTCCATGCCTGTTTATTGTTGTGGGATTTCTTGGAAATTGACCTCACGTGATTAATGACAAAAGATGTAAAGATTCTCCAGGAGGGAGCTGCAGCCGCGAGAGATCTCGTGCATCCATGGCCAAAGATTACTAAATCTCTAATGTATTACTAAACTGCAAATAGATCTTTAAAACTTTTACTGATGGGCATTTTAATTATTTAAAGTGTTCCCTGCTGCTTACCCCTTCTTGCCCCATGGAGTTGTCCAGCTTTGTCATCGTAACGCAAACTGCCTTATATAACATCATTTTTCCTTTTCGCCAAAGTGATGGTGAAATCAATACTACGTCACATTTGTGAAAATTCTCGGAAAGACTTGTTTACTTGGAAGACTGAACAACACATGATGACAGAAACACACAATACTTAGGTACGGACTATTTCGTTATGTTATTCGGTGGATTTACCCGGCCATGTTTTCCGTCCACAGCGGGCTAGAAAGGCTAGAAACGTTATGGAAGTTAATTAGCTCACTGAATTCGATAAAGAAACTTTTTTCGGGTTCTTAAGTTGTTACAGTGTTTAGCGAGAACTGTAAATCTGCTGGTAAAAATTCTTGGAAAGACGTGTTTACTGTTCAATGAACCGTAGGATTCTTGGAAGCCGAATATCCCGGGGGGACTCCCATATAAAAATGACGGGGGTGCTCGTCGTACCTTTTAGGGGTCAAAATTTGGAGATTGTACTACGCTTAGGGTACTAAAATCTAAAATGACCACCGTTAGAATTATCGCGGTACCTTTTAGGGTATCAGCCGAAAAAATACGACAGAATATGACATGTGTTGATTTAGAATTGGAACCTCTTAGGGGTCAAAATTCTTGCGCCACGCCCATCAAACGAGATTCTGTTACCTTTTAGGGCGTTTTTCGAAAATTTCCGAAGAGCACCCCCGTCATTTTTATATGGGATATGGGAGCCCCCCCCCCCCCCCCCGGGCCGAATACATGATAACTAACAATTACATTATGAGCTCGAGATTTCTATCGCGTGACAGTTGATGAGTGCGAAGCCCGAATCAACTATCATGCACAGAAATCAAGAGCGAATTATCTAGTTGTTTTAGTATAAATCTACTAGACGTTCAAAACTTAACAACAAGACAGGCTCGCGTTTTTATTGAATAATGATTAAAATAACCACACACACTCACCTTCCTGACAACAGCATCGAGAAAGTGAGTAGCGTAGCCAATAGAGAACAGCATTCGTGATAGAACTCTAGTAGATTTATAATAACACAAAAAATAGGGCCTTATCTTTGTATCAGTTCCGTGGTTTTACCCGCGTTTTTATTCCAAACGTTAAAAGCGTCATTGTGGGGCTAAAAATAAATTGACTAGAACGCTATACTTAGATAATTTCTTGTCCTGACTTCATGTGGTTTTCCATCAGTTAAGTGATGTTTGTCGAGTTACGGTATACATTGAGAACTTTAAATAAATCATTATCAAAATCACGTTTCTACTCATCGAATTTTCCATTCGGCCTTATAATTCAGCTGGGAAATCCTTTTCAACGATACTTATTTATATTGTATTTTGATATTTTTACGCAAATACAAAACATGTTTTGACAAATGACTTTGAATCTCTTGATCTGCAAGTAGAACTTTGAAACTAGATTGGATTATTTAAAATGTTACACAGGAAAAATTGCAGATCCCTTTATGCCCCACGAGACTGCCCAGCCCATGGCGTGACGCGAAGACGTAACTAGACCCCCCCCCCCCCCCTCCTCTAACACACTTCCCCCCTCACCGCCACCTAGAAAGATTCTTGGAAAGAAGTGTTGTTTACTGTTCAGTGACCGTATGATTCTTGGAAGACATACTCACATATGTAATATATAGGTCCCTTTCCTTATATCATCGCTGATTTACCCACTTTTTCTTCCAAAATCAGCGAAGAAAAACGTGAATGGTTATTTATGGGTTAAACGTAGTTATACCACTGAATAAACTGACTGAAACTGATTAGAAAATCCAGCTTATTTTCGGGTTCAAGATTATGTTGTCGTCGATTAATATAAGTCTTCTGATGCTTGGCGAAACCTGTAAAGCTACTAGCGATCTTTCAAACATTTCACATAAAAATTGTGTCTCGAATAATCATCACTTTTCCTATGATCAAAACTAAGAACATAACAATAAACGGTTTTGATAGTATTTCTTTTTTTATATTAATTCTTACCAGAAACCCACTTATGGGTTTCTGCTCTTTAATACTCAAACACAGCAATCACTAAACATGGGGAGAACTAGGCGACAACTCATATAACATGAATATTGAAAGTTCCAAGAACAGAGCTACTTTTAGTTTTTCTGTTGACTACAAGCCGCAGTCCTTCAAAATTTCTACTATTTGTGTTTCCTTTTTCCATCATCTCTAATTGTTCTTGTTTTCTCGCTTGTCTGCAGTGGACTGAGCACGCGAAGCAAAGCTTCCTTTTTCAACTCCTCCGCCATGTTGTTTTGCCTCAGAGCTCTGAATACGAGATGCTGCATCTTTTGTCATCGGATTCTTCGGTTCTCCTCCGGACTTCTGAGCTCCTTGCTGGTCCATTCCTCAGGATATTTGCAGCAACTTTTCTGAATAAAATTTGATAACATCCAATGTAAAATATTTACAAACCTAAGCTTTTAAGCAATCTTTTAGAGACTGCCAGAGTTTGCACCAAACTTCACGATCGCACATTTATAGATGAGAAATTGTGCCAAAATCCTTTGGCTTAATTCAACGATTAGACTTTCACGTTTTCAGGTAAAGTAAACGAGGTTTTCAAATTAAATTCATCCTTCAATCTAACCCTTCTACTCTCAACATTGATTAATGATTCATATTGAATCATGATGTTCTTAAAACCGAGCCGAACTTGAGAACCACGTATTATGGGATTGAGCGCTGTTCAATAGATATAGCAGTGAGTCACTTTCCTTGGGTTTCAACTCAGAAGTTTAAATTAATTAAGCGACTCCAGATGTGATTCTAGGAGTGTGAGTACAGTGCTAAAGACATCTAGTAATATGGTCTTAATATTTTGAACTACAGAGTATTCCGCGACAACAAGCTCACAAAAGGGAACTCTGTTCGATGGACAGTAGCATTTTTGCTTGTGATCACGTAATTCAACGAAACCCACCACATATTAATTTAAAGGCGGATAGTATTAACCCAATCTTAGTATAGTGTAGCCTGTAAACGGGCCTTCTCTTCTGGTTGGGGATAGGCCCGGGAATAGGGCAAAAAGAAAGGCCGTGAAAAGAAAACAAAGATCGCGAGCGAGCGAGCTTAGCGAGCCGAAGGAAAACTTTCTTTTCGCCCTATCCCAACCAGAAGGGTTGTTCACAGCCATGTAAAGTGTAAAGTGTAAAGAGTAGTAAAGAAAAGTGTAAAGTGTGAACTGAAGAATAAAATAAAAACGGCTAAAGTACCTGAAACAAGTTGAAATTAAATGTTTCCTTGGAAGTTTCCCCTTTACAAATGTCTCGGCAAGGAGGTGTATTTATTTCAAGGGGGTGTCGTTTTTATAAATAATCATTTGTTTCTGAGAAAAATTACGTCAGCATACAATTATCACTTTTCTCGGAAACATGCATTCTTTGTGGAGATCGACAGGTGTGAGTACTTAGAGGGTCGTGAAGGAGGGTACCAAATCCCAGTTCCCAGCCTAAATTTGGCCCAAATCCCAGTTCCCATTTTACCCCTTCACGACCCTCTAACTATGCAACCGTGTAAGCCTGGTAGCTAGACCGCGGGCGCGAAGGCGAAAAATACTGATTTCGCGGTCTCTACTGAAGAGTGCAAGGTCTATTGCTACGAAATTTTATTTTTCTATTTCAAAATATTGGAGCAAAGGCCGCTGAAGAAAAGAAATCCCATTCCCATTTTATAATTGTTCATCCCATTCCCAGTGGCTAAATCCCAGTCCCAGTGAGTAAATCCCATTTTCCCAGTCCAAAATAAGGCTAATCCCAATTCCCATTTTACCCCTTCACGACCCTCTACTTAGTATTTCGAACTATTTGAGATATTAATCTCACAGCAACAGCAAACTGTTTAACTCGTAGTCGTATTACACGATTCAACAAACACATCGCAAATTGGTATTAAACCAATACATGTATACAACCCTTATATACAGACAAAATTAATTCAGTTTCAATATGCGAACAAAAGAATAAAAACAGCCAATTACGTCTGAATACAATTAACACTTTTCTCGGAAACATACTTTGTGGACAGCATCAGGTGCCAGGTTTATTAGGGTATAATATAGCTTTGGCTAAATCAGCGTTCTTTTCACATTCAGTACCTCTCTAATTGTGGCGCTTGACGTAAAGTTTTATCGATCCCCCCCCCCCCCCCCCCCCCCCATCACCCACATTCCCCCTATCCCACGCCCCCAGCGTGATTACGTGTACAGGACTACGTCATACTTGCGAAATTCTTGGAAAGACGTGTGTTCTGTTCCGTGACCGGCAGGATTCTTGGAAGAACAACCCATGATTGAAAAATCACATCACAATATTTTTTGTTGTTTTAGCCACTTTTTCATTTCAAAAGTCCGCGAATGGGAAGCGTAATTTAGTTGGAACGTAGTTGTGCCATTAAATAAAAAAAAAAATTAACTGATGTTAGCTCAATGTGTGTCTTCTGATGTTTGATATCAAAACTGCGTTTGCACTCTTCAGTTTTAAATCCCTTGAACTGCATGGTGGAACTTTAAAACTTTAATTATAGGATTTGGATTATTAAAAATGTTACACAGGAAAAAGTGCAGATCCCTTCCTGCCCTGCCCTACGAGACTGCGGGATGCCCAGCCTTAATGTGTTGCAAAGACCCCTCTCGGACACTCTCACCCCACCCCCCCCCCCCCCCCCTCAGATTACCGACGAGGAAGGTGCGGAAACTGTGAAAGATCTCACATGTTTTAGACGTGCTTTGACAAATGACTTTATATCTCTTGAGAACTTTTAAACTGTAGGCTGTAGGATTCGGTTTATTTAAATATTAGATCATATTACACAGGAAAAATTGCAGATCCTTTTATGCCCAAGAGACTGCCCAGCCATGGCGTGACGCAAAGACTTAACTAAGGCCTACCCCCCACCCTCCCCCACTCCCACCCCCTACTTAACATGACGACGAATTCAACACAACTTCACACTGTTAGGAAGATTCTTGGAAAGACGTGCTGTTCACTGTTCAAGTGACAACTGACCACTGACTGTATGATTCTTGCGGAAGGACAGCACATGATGACAATCTTATTATTATTATATTATTTTTATTATTATTATATTATTACATAATCAAGAGAATGGTTATTTATGGGTTAAACGTGGTTATATCACTGAATAAACTGATCAGAAAATCCAACTTCTTTTCGGGTTTAAGATAACGTTGTCGTCGATAAGTCTTGTAAGCGAAACCTGTAAAACTACTAGCAATCCTGGCGGTTTTATCATCTTTAAAAGTTTCACATCACAAGGTGTCCAGCTCGAATCATTATCAATTATTCTAAAATCAAAATTAAGAACATCACAATATACGGTTTTGACAGTATTTATTTTTATCTCGGAAAGTTCGGAATATATTCTTACTTTTAAGTAAAAATACAGCAATCAATAATAGAAGATCTACACGCCTGTACTAAAAGACAACTTATTTAATATAAACATTGAAAGTTCCAAGAGCAGAGCTTTCATGCAGTTTTTCAAAATGTCTACAATTTAGATTTAAACTATTGTTTGTGTTTCCTTTTTCTATCATCTCTAATTGTTCTTGTTTTCACGCTTGTCTGCAGCGGCCTGAGCACGCGAAGCAAAATACCAAGTTCCTTATTCAACTTCTCCGCCATGTTGTTTTGCCTCAGCGCGCTGAATACGAGACGCATCTTCTTTTGTCATCGGATTCTTCGGTTCTCCCCCGGACTTCTGATCTCCTTGTTCACGCTTGTCTGCAGCGGCCTGAGCACGCGAAGCAAAGCTTCCTTTTTCAACTTCTCCGCCATGTTGTTTTGCCTCAGCGCGCTGAATACGAGACGCATCTTCTTTTGTCATCGGATTCTTCGGTTCTCCCCCGGACTTCTGATCTCCTTGTTCACGCTTGTCTGCAGCGGCCTGAGCACGCGAAGCAAAGCTTCCTTTTTCAACTTCTCCGCCATGTTGTTTTGCCTCAGCGCGCTGAATACGAGACGCATCTTCTTTTGTCATCGGATTCTTCGGTCCTTCTCCGGACTTCTGATCTCCTTGCTCACGCTTGTCTGCGGTAGACTGAGCACGTGCGGCAAAGCTTCCTTTTTCAACTTTTCCGCCATGTTGTTTTGCCTCAGCACTCTGAATACGAGATGCTGCTTCTTTTGTCATCGGATTCTTCGGTTCTCCTTTGGACTTCTGATCTTCTTGTTTGTCCATTTCTCGTGATATTTGCAGCCACTTCTCTGCAACAAATTTCATAAAGTTCACTCAATGACAGTGTCTATTTTTTTACAAACCTTATTGAAAAAGCTAGCTAAGTTGAACTGAAAATGAACTGTTAATTTCTTTATGAACTACAGAGTCGAGGCTTGATCTTTTAGAGACTGAAAGAGTTCGCGCTAAACTTCATAAATTCAGATGAAAAATTGTAGTCAATTTAATCATTTGGCTTAATTACAAAGACTTTCACGTGTTCAGGTAAAATAAATTAGCTTTCAAAATTAAATTAGGGATGGACCATTAGAAAAGTGATGGGGGGGGGGGTGGGGCAAAAGCAAAAAAAAAAATTTCCCCAGTAAACTATTAAGAAAAAAAAATATTCCCACGCATTATCGCAAAAAAAAAAAATCTGCCCAAGGACAATTACAAAATAAACTATTAAAAAAAAAATATTCCAGCCATCGAGTGAAAAAAAAAAAAAAATTTCCACCTTAGGTGGACAAAAAAAACATTTCTTGCCTCTCCCAAAGTTCCCACCCCCCCCCCCCCCCCCATCACTTTTCTAATGGTCCATCCCTTATTAAATCATTTTCCTTTACAATGCTGCATTTCATTTCGAAAGAATTCATATTGAACTTGATTTAAACCGAGTCGTTCTTGACAGTCAAGTATCATTAGAACACAACTACATGGATAGTAATCACAATTTACCTGGGGTGAATTACACGAACTCAGAACCAAATTACGTGACTGCCGATAAGACTTCTCGCTACACTGTACGTAGAGTATTTGACAATAAGCTCACAAGGTGGACAATGGTATGGACATGGTAATGGACAGTCAATATTTGTTGCAGAAGTCGGATTACGCGATTCGACAAACTCATATCGCATATCTATATACAACCCTATATATACAGAACAGAAGAATAACTTAACACAGCTGAAGTTCCTGTACCTGCAACAAATTGAAATTGAACTTTTCCTTCGACGTTTCGTCTTTGCAATGTCTTCTCGCGGTTGTGTATAATCTTCAAAGGGGTGTCGCTTTTAAATTACCACCTGTTTCTGAGAACAATTGCGTCAGCATACAATTATAACTTTTCACGGAAATATCCCTTGTTCAGTTCTTTTGGAAAGATTTCAATTTCAAGCTCCAGTTACGGACACATTTTTCGCGTCCCGAGGGTGTCCCGAGGGTGTCTCGAGGGTGTCCGCTTACGAGATCTTCCATTGTATTTCGAACTATTTGACATGTAATCTCACAGCAAAAGTAAACTTTTTCAATGGACGTTATCAATTTAGTTAGTCGTTTTGCACGATTCAACAAACCCATCGCATATTTGTATTAAACCAATACATGTATATAACCCTATACGGACAAAATTAATTTTGGTAAGCGAACAAAAGAAAAAGGGTGCGTTCCTTTGTTCAGAATCCAAATCCGGATTTTGAATCCAAAAATGGATTTTCTGTGTTTTTGGACAAATCCTAAAAAGAATTTCGAATCCATCGAATCCACTCTGAGGAAGGATTCGAAGGATTCAATCCAAATCCGGATTTTTTGGATTTGAAATCCAAGCGTTAAATTGGAAAGGATTTGAAAAAAGTACTGGTGGTCAGCGGAGTTTAGCAGTTCATATGGTACACTCTATTTACCATATATGACATATCTTTGTGTGCAAAGATTTTTGTCCCAAAGATCAAGAAAGGTAGACATTTGTTTAATTTTCTTTTAAAAATCCAATAGTTGGAGCAAATAAAAACATCCTCGCCCATGTGGCGTATTTAAACACCAGCAAATATACGAGGTTGCGTACTGGTGACTTTTTTCGTTGTTTTCTACCGTTGTTGACATGTTGCCTTGCACTCTATTACAAATGTTTTTTATCTTTCGTTGCTTTGTTTTAAGTCACCCATGAGTTACTCAACAACAGTCAAGCATACCCCGAGCTGTGCAAAATCTTCATAGCGTGACTTCATTGCTGTCACATGACACGAATCCTTTTCTTTATTTTGCGTTTCTTTGAAAACCCCAAATCCGTAGAATCCTGCCCTACAAATCCGTTTTTGGATTCTACCAAAGGAACGCACCCTAAAAAGAGGCAATAACGTCTGAATACAATTAACACTTTTCTCGGAAACTTGCTTTGTGTAGAGCGTCAGGTGCCAGGTTTATTAGGGTATAATATAGCTTTGGCTACATCAGCATTGTTTTCACATTCAGTACCTCTCTAATTGTGGCGCTTGACGTAAAGTTCTATGGATTCCCCCCCCCCCCCCCCCCCCCCCGCCACATCCCCCTATCCCACGCCCCCAGTGTGATTACGTGTCCAAGACTACGTCAAACTTGAGAAATTCTTGGAAAGATGTGTGTTCTGTTCCGTGACCGGCAGAATTCTTGGAAGAAAAACCCATGATTGGAAAATCACATCCCAATATTTTTTGTTGTTTTAGCCACGTTTTCATTTCAGAAGTCCGCGAATGGGAAGCGTAATTTAGGTGGAACGTAGTTGTGTCATTAAATAAAATAACTTATACCGACGTTAGCTCAATGTGTGTCAATAAGTCTTCTGATGTTTGATATCAAAACTGCGTTTGTACTCTTCAGTTTAAATCCCTTGAACTGCATGGTAGAACTTTAAAACTCTAATTATAGGAGTCGGCTTATTTAAAATGTTACGCAGGCAAAGTGCAGATCCCTTCTCGCCTCATATTCCGTACACGACTTACACCAATGCTCGACATCTTTAAACATCCCTTTCCACCAATACCTTTGCTTAACTTTATTAAAAGTTTTGTGTATTCTAAAATGAGCACCTGACACATGATCGTGCAAATTAGATAAAATCTCAAATCTTAAAGCTGATGGAACAACAAGCTGAGAAAAGGAGTCTCGAGCGTTACGTTTCTGGTTGTGGTCTAAGTGATAAAGTAGACCATCTTGCCCAATATAAAAACTCTCACTTGTGAGCAAAATTTTTCGTGCACTTTTGTTGTTGAATGGTAAAATGTCGCTTTCCAAGAAGTCAATGATCTCACTCAACTCAGGATCACGCCTTTGTAGTTCTCTAGTTTATCAAAATCATACTGCTGGAGAAGTAAAGACCATCTGGCAAGACGGCCTGTAGCATCCTTAATATTCATCAACCAGGGAAGGGAACTATGATCAGTAATTACGGTGAATTTACGATTGTGTAAATAAGGTAGATATTTCTTAACTCCTTCAACTAAGGCGAGTGCCTCTCTTTCTGTAGTACTGTAATTTTGTTCTGCATGATTCAGACCGCGACCATTGTAAGCAATAACTACTTCTTTATCGTTCTGATTTTGAGCCAGAGTGAACCCAATTCCAGCTGTGGAACTAGCATCAGCAAACAACAAAAATGGCTCCTTGAAGTCAGGGTACGCCAAAACAGGAGCGGACACTAATGCTCGTTTCAACTTGTTTTCAACTTATGTGATTTTTTTGACAGAGCTCCTTCCTGCTGCGTTGCGCAAGATGGTAACGCATGTAGCACTGTACTACACAGCAATTACAAGCTTGTTGTACGACAGATAAACAAATTATTTCTCATCCATTGAGATATATCTACAACGCCACCGTACAACTATAAAAGAGCCATTCCTTGTGTCAGAAAATATCTTACATGCTTAAGAAATCAGCTAAAAAGCCTACAAAGAAACACAACTTTCATCGGATCGAAAATACTCCATTACTATTGGCTTCACTAAACAAGCCAATGAAAAGATAGAACATTTGATCCTCCCCAAGCGCTTATAAGTCGCTAACATTCTACAACGTCAAATCATTCTACGAGACCTTTCTACATGGGAGCAACTGATGAGGTTCACCAAAGAACCGAAACTCGAGTCTTGCTTAAAGAATATCTAAAAGAAACCACTTGCATCTGTAAGAATTACTAAACAGCTAACATGCTGGAGATTCACATATTTCAAACCGGATGCGATGACGCGATGCTTCTGACAATGGAGATACTTCCTAGCTCCAAGAAATACATCAGAGTAAACTCCAAGGAGCTAAAAACAATTGCAAGATGCCACCATTCCAATATAGACCATTACTATCGCATAAGACTTCGATCTTAGAATTTTCTAGTCGTGAAGAAACACTACATCGCAAGTTATGCTAACCGCAGACTTGCGCTCACATTAAATCACGTACTGAGAAATGAACTGATCCTAAGCGGCGAATAATTCCTATCAAGCGGCTACTACCGATCTTGCAAACCTTTCAAATTGAGCCAAAGAAACTCTATTGTTACGCTAAGAGCTAGCAAACACTGAAATGACGGCGTAACTAAATATTCTAAACGGCTCTGGAAAACGCAAATTCCTCCTGTCAGTATCACAGCGAGAGCTCTTTTCCTAAGATCAAAAAGAAGGACAACATTTAGAACAGGCCTGTTATATCTTTATTTTGATCTGAACGGAAAAATCTCTCAGACACATACTTGGGGTAGACTTATTCTAAAGCTGGGCTAAAATGCTTTTAGCGACGAGCAGGATTTGTGCTAGGCCTGTCACCTTTTATAACAACTTATGTGATTTTTTTGACAGAGCTCCTTCCTGCTGCGTTGCGCAAGATGGTAACGCATGTAGCACTGTACTACACAGCAATTACAAGCTTGTTGTACGACAGATAAACAAATTATTTCTCATCCATTGAGATATATCTACAACGCCACCGTACAACTATAAAAGAGCCATTCCTTGTGTCAGAAAATATCTTACATGCTTAAGAAATCAGCTAAAAAGCCTACAAAGAAACACAACTTTCATCGGATCGAAAATACTCCATTACTATTGGCTTCACTAAACAAGCCAATGAAAAGATAGAACATTTGATCCTCCCCAAGCGCTTATAAGTCGCTAACATTCTACAACGTCAAATCATTCTACGAGACCTTTCTACATGGGAGCAACTGATGAGGTTCACCAAAGAACCGAAACTCGAGTCTTGCTTAAAGAATATCTAAAAGAAACCACTTGCATCTGTAAGAATTACTAAACAGCTAACATGCTGGAGATTCACATATTTCAAACCGGATGCGATGACGCGATGCTTCTGACAATGGAGATACTTCCTAGCTCCAAGAAATACATCAGAGTAAACTCCAAGGAGCTAAAAACAATTGCAAGATGCCACCATTCCAATATAGACCATTACTATCGCATAAGACTTCGATCTTAGAATTTTCTAGTCGTGAAGAAACACTACATCGCAAGTTATGCTAACCGCAGACTTGCGCTCACATTAAATCACGTACTGAGAAATGAACTGATCCTAAGCGGCGAATAATTCCTATCAAGCGGCTACTACCGATCTTGCAAACCTTTCAAATTGAGCCAAAGAAACTCTATTGTTACGCTAAGAGCTAGCAAACACTGAAATGACGGCGTAACTAAATATTCTAAACGGCTCTGGAAAACGCAAATTCCTCCTGTCAGTATCACAGCGAGAGCTCTTTTCCTAAGATCAAAAAGAAGGACAACATTTAGAACAGGCCTGTTATATCTTTATTTTGATCTGAACGGAAAAATCTCTCAGACACATACTTGGGGTAGACTTATTCTAAAGCTGGGCTAAAATGCTTTTAGCGACGAGCAGGATTTGTGCTAGGCCTGTCACCTTTTATAACAACTTTAGCGGCGAATAATTCCTATCAAGCGGCTACTACCGATCTTGCAAACCTTTCAAATTGAGCCAAAGAAACTCTATTGTTACGCTAAGAGCTAGCAAACACTGAAATGACGGCGTAACTAAATATTCTAAACGGCTCTGGAAAACGCAAATTCCTCCTGTCAGTATCACAGCGAGAGCTCTTTTCCTAAGATCAAAAAGAAGGACAACATTTAGAACAGGCCTGTTATATCTTTATTTTGATCTGAACGGAAAAATCTCTCAGACACATACTTGGGGTAGACTTATTCTAAAGCTGGGCTAAAATGCTTTTAGCGACGAGCAGGATTTGTGCTAGGCCTGTCACCTTTTATAACAACTTATGTGATTTTTTTGACAGAGCTCCTTCCTGCTGCGTTGCGCAAGATGGTAACGCATGTAGCACTGTACTACACAGCAATTACAAGCTTGTTGTACGACAGATAAACAAATTATTTCTCATCCATTGAGATATATCTACAACGCCACCGTACAACTATAAAAGAGCCATTCCTTGTGTCAGAAAATATCTTACATGCTTAAGAAATCAGCTAAAAAGCCTACAAAGAAACACAACTTTCATCGGATCGAAAATACTCCATTACTATTGGCTTCACTAAACAAGCCAATGAAAAGATAGAACATTTGATCCTCCCCAAGCGCTTATAAGTCGCTAACATTCTACAACGTCAAATCATTCTACGAGACCTTTCTACATGGGAGCAACTGATGAGGTTCACCAAAGAACCGAAACTCGAGTCTTGCTTAAAGAATATCTAAAAGAAACCACTTGCATCTGTAAGAATTACTAAACAGCTAACATGCTGGAGATTCACATATTTCAAACCGGATGCGATGACGCGATGCTTCTGACAATGGAGATACTTCCTAGCTCCAAGAAATACATCAGAGTAAACTCCAAGGAGCTAAAAACAATTGCAAGATGCCACCATTCCAATATAGACCATTACTATCGCATAAGACTTCGATCTTAGAATTTTCTAGTCGTGAAGAAACACTACATCGCAAGTTATGCTAACCGCAGACTTGCGCTCACATTAAATCACGTACTGAGAAATGAACTGATCCTTAGCGGCGAATAATTCCTATCAAGCGGCTACTACCGATCTTGCAAACCTTTCAAATTGAGCCAAAGAAACTCTATTGTTACGCTAAGAGCTAGCAAACACTGAAATGACGGCGTAACTAAATATTCTAAACGGCTCTGGAAAACGCAAATTCCTCCTGTCAGTATCACAGCGAGAGCTCTTTTCCTAAGATCAAAAAGAAGGACAACATTTAGAACAGGCCTGTTATATCTTTATTTTGATCTGAACGGAAAAATCTCTCAGACACATACTTGGGGTAGACTTATTCTAAAGCTGGGCTAAAATGCTTTTAGCGACGAGCAGGATTTGTGCTAGGCCTGTCACCTTTTATAACAACTTATGTGATTTTTTTGACAGAGCTCCTTCCTGCTGCGTTGCGCAAGATGGTAACGCATGTAGCACTGTACTACACAGCAATTACAAGCTTGTTGTACGACAGATAAACAAATTATTTCTCATCCATTGAGATATATCTACAACGCCACCGTACAACTATAAAAGAGCCATTCCTTGTGTCAGAAAATATCTTACATGCTTAAGAAATCAGCTAAAAAGCCTACAAAGAAACACAACTTTCATCGGATCGAAAATACTCCATTACTATTGGCTTCACTAAACAAGCCAATGAAAAGATAGAACATTTGATCCTCCCCAAGCGCTTATAAGTCGCTAACATTCTACAACGTCAAATCATTCTACGAGACCTTTCTACATGGGAGCAACTGATGAGGTTCACCAAAGAACCGAAACTCGAGTCTTGCTTAAAGAATATCTAAAAGAAACCACTTGCATCTGTAAGAATTACTAAACAGCTAACATGCTGGAGATTCACATATTTCAAACCGGATGCGATGACGCGATGCTTCTGACAATGGAGATACTTCCTAGCTCCAAGAAATACATCAGAGTAAACTCCAAGGAGCTAAAAACAATTGCAAGATGCCACCATTCCAATATAGACCATTACTATCGCATAAGACTTCGATCTTAGAATTTTCTAGTCGTGAAGAAACACTACATCGCAAGTTATGCTAACCGCAGACTTGCGCTCACATTAAATCACGTACTGAGAAATGAACTGATCCTAAGCGGCGAATAATTCCTATCAAGCGGCTACTACCGATCTTGCAAACCTTTCAAATTGAGCCAAAGAAACTCTATTGTTACGCTAAGAGCTAGCAAACACTGAAATGACGGCGTAACTAAATATTCTAAACGGCTCTGGAAAACGCAAATTCCTCCTGTCAGTATCACAGCGAGAGCTCTTTTCCTAAGATCAAAAAGAAGGACAACATTTAGAACAGGCCTGTTATATCTTTATTTTGATCTGAACGGAAAAATCTCTCAGACACATACTTGGGGTAGACTTATTCTAAAGCTGGGCTAAAATGCTTTTAGCGACGAGCAGGATTTGTGCTAGGCCTGTCACCTTTTATAACAACTTATGAAATTTTGAGAATTATCAATTTGATTGACAGCTGTCAATCAAAATTAATTTATGCAATCTTTTGAGATTTAAAGGTCATGACTTTAAATTTTACAGGGTGATAGCACGTCAGCGAGTCTACATTGTGTGCAATTTTAACACGTGTCAGTTTGATTGACAGCTGTCAATCAGACCCGACATCGCGTTTTGAACCAAAATATTGCCCTTGCGTGATTCGCTATAAATGGAAGACATTTAACAGCACGCCTACTTTGGAACAATGATGAAAAAGCAGAATGATAGATGCGTAACACAGAGAAAAATAAAAAGCAGGCGTCCACGCGTTTGCGAGAAAGGATGACACAAAGTACAACCACTTAACTTATTAATATTCAAAATGGCGGTCGAAAACAAACCATTGTATCATTATAACTTCTTAAGCTTGAAAATTACAGCATAGCAATAAAATTGCATGGTTTACTGCAAATAAGAAAGAAGAGACATTTTTCGCGTTACAGCTACTTAATATGTTCGATCGAAATAAAGAGGCAATTTATTTGTAGGATGGTTATTACAAAGGCAAAGTACCACTTGAAACGTTCATCAAATACAATACGGTGTTGTATTGCTGTTGAGTGGTCATTTTCGAAGGGCCGCTACTTTCGGGTGGGCCGTTACTTTTGGGGACCGTAACTTTCGGGGTTCACTAGGAGGGTAAAACATTAACGTTACTTTCGGGGAGCCGTTATACTTTCGTGGGGGGGGGGGGGGGGTGTTACCTTCAGAATTCTACGGTAGTATGCATCATTTTGATAGTCTCAAAAAGGCGCATTATGTCCATTATGCTCACTGAATGTCCGGTCCAATCCGTCAGTTCCAAAATTAGACTTGTTGTCTAGTGTTTTTCTTGGCATCAAATCGTTATTAATAATTTCCCGGCAAGTGTTCTGCGTCTTTTTGCAACTCAGCACCTTGTACTAGAGAAGCCTGTTCTCGGGTTGCATCCAACAACGATGGTAATAGGATTCACTTCGGGGTGAAGTTCTAGGTTAGTTTAAGGCAGCGAACACTTGTATAGACGTTCTACAAGCAACGTTCTTTTTGGTGCATGGTGCATGGTTCATGGTTCAACATTTTCGAATATTTTTACTGAAATAATGACGGAGAAAAGCTAGCCGACTGGCTGGCTGAGCAATGTGTCCACTGGTTGACTAGCTGGCGAGATGGCAAAAAAATCAGTGATCATGAGCTGGCAGGTTGGCTGGCTGGCTGGTTGCGACACAAGGGTGGGCTAAAAAGTTGGAACAGCTTTTTTTCTGCCAGCTCAACCTGAAATTAATTAAATTTAATCTAAAATAGTATAATAAAAATTTCCTAAAGGAAATAAGCATTTTTATCCTGAACAATTACATTGTAAATTCGGCGAGATATTAACGCTATATATAAAAAAAAATTTAGCAAGACAAACCTGCTACAACAATTAGATTTGGCGATATATCAACTTCATGCAACAAACAAATTCAACAAAACAAACCGCGATACAACAATTAGATTTTTGAATAATTTTTTTAGCATTTTCGGTAAAATTACACTCAAGTCTCTTGCCAGACCAGATGGACGATACAAATAGCAGCCTTAAGCTGTGCTGTCATAAAGGACTATGTAGTCGTACAAGATACTATAGAGGAGATTAGCGACACCACTCACGATACATACGGCAACGACACAGTATTTGGTCAGTGGTGTCTAGCTTGGATACCTGTAGGTTTGATTCTGTTTTTGTTTTTAAACTTGACCACCTTTTGTTTAGCGCCTGTCGCGAACACTTCAAGCTATTAAAAGACATAACTCTACAAGAAGCTTTGGAGGCCGTCACACTTACCGAGGCATACAACGTTAGATTAAGGACTGAGTGAATGCAATCGTTTCTTTGATGCCTGCGTAGTCTGGTTGGGCCATTTGAGCCGGCAGTTGAGATAGTTGTGCCGAACAGGTTATTTGGGTCATTTGGACTGGTTAGGCCATTTTTGAGTCATTTAGAATGATTGGGCCATTTGTATTGGTTGGACCATTTGAGCCATTTGGGTCATTTCGACCAGCTGAATGACTGCTTGCATCAGTTGGGACATTTGCGCCAGTTAATTGAGTCATTTTAACCAGTTGGGCCATTTGAACTAGATGGGTGGGCCATTTGTGTTATTTTGAAAAATGTGCTATTCAAGATAGTTGAGCCATTTGAGTTATTGCGATTAAATGGACTATTTGGACTGGTTGGGCCATTTGAGACGGTTGGACTGGCTGGGTCATTTGGACCGAATGAGCCATTTGAGCCAGTTGCTTCATTTTACGAAATACAGTCAACTCTCGCTATAGCGGACACCCTCGGGACCGGGTTTTGATGTCCGTAATAGCGAGAGTCCGTAATAGAGGGGTGGGAAAAATATTTATTTGAAAACGTACTTACAGTAGGGGGATTACAAGTATTTATATTGTCATTGAATGCAGGACCTGTTTCAGAGACTTTTTCGCATGTAAAGAACGTAAAAACCGTTTTATTTACTATTATAGAACTTAACAGAACGCAACTTTCATACGCTTTTGTAGATAGATAGATAGATATCTTTATCTGAATAGGGTAACACCTTCAGCTATTTACATAAACTGGAATCAACGGAGACCCTATATACAAATATTTACATCAATCAATATATATTTAGTAGTTCAGTACATTGTGTCCAAGAATCAAATATTACTGGAATTGCATCTAACCTATACATCGTTATCATTTCCTGCTACATACCGTATTTCCGTACATACCGTACATACCGTATTTCCTCGAATAATAGCCGGGGCGGTTATTAATTTTTTCACTCCAAATGAAAGGGCGATTATTCGAGGGGAGGCGATTAATCGAGGTGGGCGATTATTTCAAATATTGCTCGCTTGAAGCTTAGATCAGTTAGAGAACTCCAACAAATAAAGGAAAGAGTCAAATACACGAGCGTCTCCATAGAAAAACTACTAGTATATGAAACATGTGCTTTTGTAACTTTTCTGTAATTGTAATTATGGTTGTTTTCTATACAAGAAGTAAATTTTCAACTTGGCTGGAAGGATGTGAAAGAAAAGGGGAAGGGGATGTGGGGGGGGGGGGGATGAATCGAGGGAGGCGATTATTTCAAATATTTCCACCAAGGGGGGGGGGGGGGGGGGGATATAATCGAGGGACGGCTATTATTCGAGGGAATACGGTACTTTACATTTGAAAATCTGTGGGATTTATTTTGAAACATTCACTACATGGCCGTCACTTTTCCTTGAAGAAATATCTATCCAACCGACTCTGGGTAACTCTCCATTGAACGGCAATTTCGCCGACTTTGTCGTCAGGGATGTATAATTCGTGCGCAACGTTAAACCGCCCTCTTTGAAGCAGAAATGTTTTGGACGCTGTCAAGAACGTCCTTGAAACTCTTTAAAGTGGTTGTTTGGTCTGAAGTTTACAGTGGAAAGAAATATTTGGACAGATTAGATGAACTTATCTATGGTAGTGAGACTACAAAGCGGGCCTTGAGAAAAGGAAGAAGGAATTTTAGTTGATGGTCAACAGAAGAAGTGTAAATCCAACCGGAAAGACAAAGGTGTTGACAAAAGGCGGAAAAATAATATTGAAAATGTGTTTTAATGTTCTAAGATGCCGCTCGGTGTCCTCGAAAACGAGAGTAAAAACAATAAAATTGTGACGTCGGGACCGAATCTAGTGTCCGTAAGTCCGTAATATCGAGAGTCCGTAATAGCGGGAGTTTTTTTTTTCAGTAAAACGTCTATAACTTTTGCCAGGGATTTACCGTTTGTCCGTAATAGCGCGGTGTCCGCAAGGCAAGAGAGTACTACTGTCATATTTATCGGTGGTTATTTGTCGATTAATAAAACCACTATGAAAACGAGACTCATAATATCATTCTGATTTTGTTTTATATCGGGTCCGAAAAAAAAGGGAAGCCAAGGTAAAAAAACACTCAGACAGGATCAAATAGAAATAAGAAAAAATGTGGTGGTTAAAATAAAACAGTTTTCGGTGGTTATTTATCTTCAGCCAATAAAAGCCTTTAAAAACATCAATAAAAACTACTAAAAAATGTGGTGGTTAAAATAAAACAGTTTTCGGTGGTTATTTATCTTTAGCTAATAAAAGCCTTTAAAAACATGAATAAAAACTACTAAAAACTGTGGTGGTTAAAATAAAACAGTTTTCGGTGGTTATTTATCTTCAGCCAGTAAAAGCCTTTAAAAACGTAAATAAAAACTACTAAATAATGTGGTGGTTAAAATAAAACAGTTTTCGGTGGTTATTTATCTTTAGCTAATAAAAGCCTTTAAAAACATGAATAAAAACTACTAAAAACTGTGGTGGTTAAAATAAAACAGTTTTCGGTGGTTATTTATCTTTAGCCAATAAAAGCCTTTAAAAACGTAAATAATCAAAGGCTCCTTAGAGCCAACCCGTGAATTTGAAATGCTAACGCGTAACGCAATATTGCGGTAAGCTTATGGTTTCACTCTGTCACGGTTCAATATTTTTTTTTTAAATTAAACGTAAGGATTTTTGACAAAAGCAAAAAAAAAAAATGAAAATACAGTACATCACTTTCATAATGTTCATTCTGAAGAAGAAAGAAAAAAAAATGAATGGTCCGGGCGAGATTTGAAACTGGGTCTTTCGGCTGTAAGTCCGCGCGTTACACCACTCGACCACCGTGACCACTGACTTGAAATGGGATACATTTTATTACTTGAAGGTAGATAACCATCAAAACGCGTGTCTCAGTTGAAAATTCCTTTTAGATCGATTTTAACGTTCCATTAAAGACTCCAAATGCGAAACATCTTTAAGCTTATTGTTGTTTATATTCGTTTACACCAATTTAGTTATTGTTATCGCTGGATTCACGCTGTTTTTGTTGCAAAACGCATTCGTAACAAAGCATTACGTCACTAAGTTTACAGCTGATGGAAGGAGTGAGCGAGTGAGTGCTCATTTGCATATCTGTCGCCGTTACCGATAACCCGTTCATTACGCATGCGCGTATATTCACGGGTTAAAAACTACTAAATAATGTGGTGGTTAAAATAAAACAGTTTTCGGTGGTTATTTATCTTTAGCCAATAAAAACCTTTAAAAAACATGAATAAAAACTACTAAAAATGTGGTGGTTAAAATAAAACAGTTTTCGGTGATTATTTATCTTCAGCCAATAAAAGCCTTTAAAAACGTAAATAAAAACTACTAAATAATGTGGTGGTTAAAATAAAACAGTTTTCGGTGGTTATTTATCTTTAGCCAATAAAAACCCTTGCAAACATGTGGTTATTTATGGTTTCAAATGATCATTACAGATAAGTTGTAGAAAAATTAAGGAAAAGAAATACTGAATTTGTGCCGGGTGGAACTAAAATTAAGACTTCAATAGTATGCACAGGGATGTAGATAATAGCCAGGAACCGGGGAAATTACCCGGATGTGCACTTCGTTTTTCCAGCTGTAAAAGCCAAGTGCAACTTTAAAAGGACTAAGTTTTTCTCTTTTTTACCCGTCTGTCAGTTCTATATTCCCGCCTGTTAAAAACTGAATCTACATCCCTGATGCAACAAAATAAATACAGAACTGATTCAAACAATTTTGTTTTTTATTATAACTTTGTCTGAAGCTAAAATGCTGTTGGTATCAGGGTACTGGGCCATGGCAACACATGCAAAACACCTTTTAAGTGGCCCTAATGTAGGTAGAAAGAGAGACGAAAGTCAACTATCTCTCCTCTTTCACCATTAATCGCACGAAGAAGGATGCTCAGAATAGTCCTTTTCACTGAGATGATGAAGAGCCACGGCTACTTTGAAAGAACTGACAAGCTCTAAAATAATTGATCTCCTCCTGGTGCATTATGAGCCTGATGATGCTCTGAAAGAAACACACACAAATTAAAATTAAAGATTGTCACAGGAAATTATTTTCCACAACTTAATTGGGAAATTTATTGGCAATTTATCAAGGGTGACAGCTAGAAACAATGAATTGCCATGAATTTAGTTATTTTTAAACCTGCACACACAACCTTAAAAGAAAAAAATGTGACAACATTTACAAATTTAAAGTAACCATAAATAAAATAATTATCCTATTCACATCTGAAGAAAGACAACCTCCCTTCTTTCACGTCATGGCATCGTTTTGGAACCTCACTGAATGCATGCATTATCATCAGACTCTCAATTAAAAGCAATTTGTTCTATGTGCTGAGTAAACTCAAGTTACAAGTAATAAGTCACACATACATCAATACCATATCTAAAAAAAATTATTAATACCATACTAAAATTTCTGATGTACTTCTTGAGTGATCATATCCTTAATTCTTGTGACCTATCTAATTGATTAAGCATTGATATTAAAAGGAGAAATGTGATGCTGATTACTATTGGGGCTTAAGGGTAATTAGAAATAAGATAATACATTAAAAATTATTATTGCATTTAGCTTACTTGGTAGCTATGATCAAGAGACAAATGGGAGCTTCTAATAAGCAAAGGGCTTATGCCATTATCAGCATCAAACACCTCCATTAAGTCCTGAATGGCTTTAACATGAAGACATTTTGTATATGGAATCTGCTGCCAACAAACCTGAACAAATAAAGGAAAGGTAAACAAAAGGAAATTTCTGTCAAGGAAAGTGACAGCATTTGTGTTAACAAGCAAAATCATGTACGTAAATAAAGAGGGCACTTCTGTAGAAACAAGGTTTCTTGCCGTTGGTGGATCATGACATGAATCAGCCATGTTTTCATTATACAAATCTGATACATTCTAAAAAGGACATATACAAAACATGGACCCGGGTCCATGGACCACCCCTCTGGACCTGGTCCATGGACCACCTGATGAACCACCTTTAATTTTCTCAATTTCATTTAATTTTTTTTTAGTTTTCTATCAGTATAAAGGATGGACTGCAGACTGGGGACAGGGTATAAAACTCAGTCTTCAGTTTCAATAAATATGGTGTCCAACATCAAGTAGAAACATCAAGATGCAAGTTGAATAAGAAGGACTACAACAATTCCCAAGCTACTATAATTGAAGGGCCAAGAGCATAACCAACCTATATAGAATTTAAGACCTTTTTTATTTTTTTCTCACTCAGATTTGCCTCATTTTATTGCACAGCGAATAATATCACAAACACTTGCCGAATTTGCACTTACCCTAAGGAATTTGACTAATTTCACCTGAAAAAAGCAGAGTTCTGGCCGTCCAGTGCTTTAACTGTACATTCAGAGCGCAATTTCGATGCCATTTCAAAGCAGATTGGCCGTGAGAATATGCGACCGCACCAATACTCCCAACCAGTGCCAACAACCTGAACGAAAATACCGTTATTTACACAAATGCCTGGCTCGCTTATCTATCGTGAGCTCACTACGGTAACACATCGGCTGTAGTGTGTGTATGAGCCAACGTGTGTAAGGCCTGTCTGGTGATTGAAAGACATCATTAAGTCTGAAAATCCTTAAGTCTCTAGCACCTCTGAAAGTAATGAGTTGTGTTTCTTGTCGTACCTTGTGTATAAAGTGCCATTTAGCGCTCGTGGTGAAAAATAGACCTTGGTGGACAAGATGAGCTGGCGGGAAAGTCTGGAATCACTTCGGACCATACAAGGGGCAAAAAAATTCTGAGCAATGTTTTGCAACTAATTTGTAGTTCACGTGCCAACAATGGACAAATCTGAGCGAGAAAAAATAAAAAAGGCCTACATGTAAAATTCCATATAGGTTGGTTATGCTCTCGGCCCTTCAATTATGGGATGCAGACAATTCCATGTGCTTTTCGTTTGGATTCACTGCGCATGTGTAGTCAAGAAATACTGATAAAACTAAGCCTGGTGGAAAATAAACAAACACGTGCGCAAGCCACCATACTGATGAATAGTGTTGGAACAAGATAAAGATTGGTTTTGTTTGTTTTGTTTCTAGATGCTTTGCAGATACTTGGAAGAGCAGTGTTTAAGGTTCGAGCATGGTCTCCCCTTCCCTTCCCCCTTCCCTCACCGAGAACTCAAAATGAAAACACTGCTCTTTGTGTTGTATCCACAAAGCACCTAGAAACGATTAAAACAATCAGTATGGTGGCTTTGGCATGTGTTTGTTTATAATCCACTAGGCTTTTGTTTTATCTGAATCCAAAAGAAAAACACATGGGATTGTCTGCATCCCAAAATAATAGTAGCTTGGGACTTGGCCCAGTCCTTCTAGTTCTACTCGCGTCAAACAAAAAACTTCACATGCTCCTGCCCCAACAGTACCAGCCAGGAATAAGGCTGCATATAAAATGCAATGTCGGCAAATGCGTAAATTACATTGATAGTAGAAAGTTAAAATTGATGTCGAACGCCATATTTATTTAAACTTAAGACTGTGTTTTATACCCTGTCCTCAGTCCACACTCCATCCTTTATACTGACAGAAAAATTCGGGGAAAAAAATTAAAATTGATGAAAATTAGGGGTGGTCCATCAGGTGGTCCATGGACCGGGTCCACAGGGGTGGTCCATGGACCTGGGTCCATGTTTTGTATACGTCCTCCTAAAAATAACAAACAGAATGTTGTTTCATAAAGTTTATCATCATCATCAAATAACCAAACTTTATTTATGTGTCAGAAACATTCTAGCTCAATTTTTCAATTGAGCTATTTAGCGACACCCGAGCTTAACTATTACTAACAACTTAAAATTAAAAAAAAGCTAAAAAAACTAATAAGTTTTAACTTAACAAAGTTTCTAAAATATTCTATTGATCTAATTGTTGATACCCAAGTATATGTAATATCACCCTGGATCCAGAGGTCCGTTCTCTGAATATCATGAGTGAAATCAACCGCATAAATGGTTAGAAGAAGCTCGCGAGACGGACCTCTGGTCACTCGAATATACAACCTCATTTCCATGCGAGGATCCAGTTCAGAATCTGAACTAGGTTGCTGATTGGTTACTCCTACTTGTTTCCAGACTCTACCGGGAGTTAATGATGCAACAGCAACTTCGATTGGCTGGACCAAAACAATTCGCCACGGGCGCGTGAAAAACCGGTTTCCCAAAGTGAAGCCACACAAACAACAATGGCGGATGTAGATAGAGATTGTGGCTTTTTGCGATCTTTAAGAAACGCGGTGGATTACTCTTTAGTATCCAAATTTTCAAAATATTAGAGAACTAAAGCCAGTTCAGAAAGAAGCGCTGTTGAAATTTATTCAGCGCAAGGATGTCTTGAAAAGAGGTGTTGACAGGCCAGACACCACTTATTAATTCGTGTTATCGTGGAGTGTGACCTTTAGAGTTTTGTTTGAACGAGGAAAATTTGTATCTCTATTTATTTTTTATCTCTAGCACGGAGGCGTGCTTTGGAGTTGCAGGTATTCTCGCTGAACGATTTAGCTGACCACTGGTAAGTGACAAGAAGAGAAATAGGTGTACTGGATTAATTGCGTGCGGATATCAAGGATTCTTTGTTTGTTAAATCTCTCGCCTTTGAAAACGGTTGTATCCAGAAAGTTTACTTCTTTGTCTGAGATTAATGTTTGTTTGCAAGGACAATTAAATCTTCTATCTCCTTTTTCTCAACACTCTACAGTGAAAAAATGTCATCGATGTATCTTTAACACTGGAGTGGATTTGATTTAATATTTCTGTCTCGACCGCGGAATATTGTCACGCTAACGGCGCCACGCGCGTTTTAAACATGTCAGCTGTCAGATTTAATGTCAACAAACAGACACGCGTTGGTCCCCAAGGTTTAAAACCGGTTTGGTGAGATATCCGATCCACAAATCGCATGGAAATGAGGTTGTGTACTCGAGTGCCCAGAGGTTTTTATTTTTTCTCGGCGCGTTGCGCCTCGTTCTCGCGGCTTCGCCGCTCAAACTCGCCGTTTTCACTAAAAAATAAAAACCTCTGGCACCCAGGGTAATGTAATATATATCTTTCGAAGCAAAACAATAATTAACAACCTACGTAAAATCTCTCATTAGAGATTCACCTTACCAGCAATGAATCTGAAATAGGTGGGTTGAAATACATGTACATCAAGCTGTTCGTCAAGCGGATCTTCGAGACTCTGACATTGAGTGTTGGTACCACTTGCTTGCTGCGTTTTGTTCGGTCCTCTTTTCCGGGTCTTTTCCTTTTCTTTCTTACAAACTGTGTCATATCATAAATAGGCATACCGATTTCTGTACCTCGCCGTGTTTCCATCTTTATGAATAGCAGGAAAAGATTGAAACGGAGGTGAGTTGCATGAACTACTCCGGTCGTTATCTGCCGCCATATTGGATATGGTTGGAACATGAACGTTGACCCATCTATGCGGTCATGTATGCGTCACGGAGTGTATTATTATCGGTGGTTATTTTATGTGGTTGAAAGCAGATTCTGTGTTACAGAATACCTCTTGGAATAGGCCATTTCCGAGTTACGTTAGGCCTCGTTGTCAAAGCGAGGCTAGGTGCACAACCTTTCATATGGAAATGAGTTTTTATTCAAATGCAAATAAAACTCATTTCCAGAGTTAATTATCTGATTTCCTGTTTCACTTGTGCTGCGTGGCTCAACATTTATTGAAATTAAATCGACCAAAAATTGACCAAAAATTCCGGTTTGAAATTCCGAGTATTCCGTGTGGTGAATGGAACAGTATTTTCCGGTTGGTTGCACCGTTGCACCGAAACGTTAAGACAACCTCAGTCGCGAGGTTGTCCTAAAATTCCGGAATTTATTCCGGAAAATGTCCGTTCAATTCGCTTCCCAACCAGGAATTTCCGGAATTTTTGGTTAAATGGAAAGCGCCCCTGGTCTTTAGTTATCCTGTGAACAGGCCTCCACGAAAGTAGATAGCGTCGAAAAGAAAACTTAAATTTAAATTTAAATTTCAGCACTCACTGCCCTCCACACTGCAGACTATCTTTCAGTTTGTTCCAATTCCAGGTGATTAGATTACGAATAAAGGCAGCACTAGGAGGTACAATATTGACGAAAGAAAGAAACGAAAAGACTGACTAGGTCAAGCGAAGCTAGAGATGTAATTTAACGTTTGCTCGTTCCCTAGACATTGAAAATTTGGGGCGGGTTATATATTTAAAATACTAGTCACAACTTCGAAATTCAATCCCTGTTTTAAATCTCCTTCACCCTCCCGTTTTCTGAATACATCCGATCACATGTTCAAATCACACATGTACACCCTACTGACACCACTTAAAAGCGCAATGTAATAAATAATATTCAATTAATACTGGACAAAATTCAAGAGCACTCCCAAATTTCATTTTGTAAAGTATTGAAAAACAAATGGTATCATGCAAAAATACTGGCGAAGACGTTTTATTTGAATGGTCACAGCATATATAGGATTTCGTCCAGACTCAAAAGTTGGAACTGCACTACATGTGTTAATTCCCTGCTGATGTCATTCCCTGATGATGCCGTGGATCGGCGAAAGTTCGGAATAAAAAAAAATACAGTAGCTTTAGGCTTCACTGAGTGAGGTGCGGGATTGCAGAAAATTAGGAGTTCTTTTTAGAACGAGGCATTGAGGAGACGAGATGCAAATAGCCCGATATTAAAATTCAACTCGAAACAAAAGACATCACTACGAGGCTTAGGGAAATGATAGTAGGGATTTACATTATTCCCCTAAGCCTCGTAGTGATGTCTTTTGTTTCAAGTTGAATTTTAATATATCGGAAATTGGGCTATTAGAATATTCCAATTTTCTGCAATCCCGCACCTTACAGAGAGGATCGGTGGGTTCTTCGGCCTTATGTCCCCCTGGAGTGCGAACAAAAGTTATTTGAAGTCCTCTCGACTGCTTGCCAAGAACCGTAGTCACTGCCACTGAAAGATTGTTCCTCGGCTAGTGTTGTCAAGAGGACTATAAGTAGTCATGGATTTTCCACCATTCTAGAAAACTCGGTTTGTAACCACATCTTCCCTCCCCTCGCGTGTCTCGAGCTCCGCGCTTGTTGCTCGCGCTTCGCGCGCGCCTTTTGTGCAGTCTAGAACAGAAATTGGAGTACTCAGAAATCAGTGAGAAATTGCCTCTGGGTCAAAACCAAAAAAATTTGAGACGTTTCAGCATGCACCCCCCACCCCCCCCCCCCCCTCTCTCTCTCTTCCCCCCCCCCCCCCTCCCTACTCTTTCCGGGCATTTGCCATTTTTCTTGGGACAATTACAAATGTCCTACGGTGGGGACAGTCGATAGTATAAAAAAACTCGACGAAAGGCGACAGGGCTATTTAGCTTTTTCAGTTTCGCTGCAATAATGAAATCATTTCGCTTTATTTATATTTGGCCTCATTCGGCCGTGAAGGTTTTTGCTAATAAATCGCTTTGTCGTATACATATTTTATACTTTGTCATATTTTTTTATGCGAGTCCCCCTTGTGGCTTGTTTCACCCGGCGGGACGGGGAAACAAGAGCTGAAAGGGATCTGCTTTCGCGCGCGGGCAACAATGCGTGGCGACCCAGCTTGGACTCGTCACGCAATCGTTTCTATCACGCTAAGCAGTGCGTGACGAGCCCGCTAAATATTTACCGAGACAACAGACTCTAAGCCCTTTTGCCGACTATGTCATGGTGATTTTGAGGTTTTCGGGTCAAAACTGCCCCAAATTAAAACTAAGTACCTTTGTCGTACACGAAATGCTAAAAGAACACTAACAGGAAGATATCAAGTGAATTTTAGTAGAGAAAATAAACCATAATCAGAGTTTTAGCGAATTTTCTAAGACACAAGCGATAAACTTGAAAAAATTGGCCCAATTTTTTCAAGATGCAATCCACTTCCATCCTGGCCATCTGCAGCCCAAGACACTTATTTTTACTCTTAGAGCACTAGTAGAAACATAGGCACGCATTGCGTGCATGAGCTATTTTGAAAATTCCCTAAATGATATGAAATGGTGAAAGCAACAAAACAGTGGAAGAAAACTAGCACAAATAACCGCCTGCAGATATACGTTTTTCAAATCCTCCGGCCCGCCCCCTACCCCTAAAAACTACCAAGATCACGAACTGCATCCCGTTTCTCGAACGTCCCGATAACGTTTCGGGCCCGGAAAGCTATCTTATGTGCGCAATGTATTCATTAAAGATTAAAATTTTGTTGATTTTGAAAGCTAAGCAATAAAATTCTAAATTGACAAAACAAGTCGAGCTGGTTTGAGGGCTAAAAATGCATCACCATTTTATAGATTCTGATTTGAATATGAGTTGCGGGCCCGAAAAGTTGCCGGGACTTTCGAGAAACGGGCCCACTGGGACCAAAACTCTATTTAGGTGGAAAAATGCAAAGTTTGCTTTTGTATTCTAGCCTAAAGGGTTAGGGTATGAAAATAGGTGGGAAGTTTTGGCTAGCTTTTTCACGGGATCTTCGGAGTTATTTTATGACGAAACTACGGCCCCAGTGAAATGAGCAACTGGTCTCTGTAATCAGTGTATTAAATGTCAACCAGAAGAGTCCTGCACAGAAATTTGATGCATCCAAATTGAAGGATTATTATTTTCTGAAAATTCTAGTCGTTTTTTTAAAAAGTTGCTTTTATTATTCACAAAAGAAACGTGGAAATGGTTCCCTTTGGCCGCAAACTAATTAAATTAGGGATGGACCATTAGAAAAGTGATGGGAGGGGGGGGGGGGGGGGTGGGAACTTTGGGAGAGGCAAGAAATTTTTTTTTTGTCCACCTAAGGTGGAAATTTTTTTTTTTTTTCACTCGATGGCTGGAATATTTTTTTTTTTAATAGTTTATTTTGTAATTGTCCTTGGGCAGATTTTTTTTTTTTGCGATAATGCGTGGGAATATTTTTTTTTTCTTAATAATTTACTGGGGAAATTTTTTTTTTTTGCTTTTGCCCCACCCCCCCCCCCCCCCCCATCACTTTTCTAATGGTCCATCCCTTAAATAGTTTTTAACTCCAAACCACAAGCTAATTAAATTAGTGACAAAAATTCTTTGAACCACCTGTTTCTGTAATGTCAACCAGAAAAGTCTTTAACAGAAACTAAACGCATGTAAAATGAATATTGGTAGCCTCCTTGTAAATTGCAACTAATAGTATTCAAACAACTGTTTTTATTCTCCACAAAAAAGTCGTGCAAATAGAAACAGAAACTAATTAGATTAAATTGTTTTCAACTCAAAACCACAAATCTTGAGGTTAACATTTGGAACCAAACATCTTTTCCTGTAATGTCGACCAGAAAAGTCTTAAATCAGAAACTTAGCGCATCCAAAATGAATTTTGCAACTAATAGTTTTTTGAACAGGCGTTTTTTAACGCACCATAAGAATTAACGTTTTCTCGAAAACATGCTGAATTCCATCACGTACCAGTTTCTATAAGCACAAAGTTCGACATTTGCACGTGCACACAACGTGACTGCTCATACAAAATACAGTCGCTACTCGCTTGTAGTAATCGCTTGGGGCATACAATTAATAACCTACACATCTGCTCACATTAATTCACAGAAAGATAAACGTTTTAAATACTGTAAATTGTATATTAATTGCATTAAGTTTTCTCTGTTGAACTCCATGCATCCCGGACAAGTTTCTACAAGGACAAAGTTCAACATTTTCACGGGCAGACAACGTGACTGACAAAAAAGATACCATTTCAAATAGTAATCGCTTGAAACCCAGGTTTGAAACATCCAATTCATGTTCCACATCACATTATTTGAAATCCGCTTGCCGTTTTTGCAATAAAGCTATACTTTCTTATTTCAGTACAAGCTCACCTATAAACGTAACCGCAGTCCACATTTTTTGGACGTCTCATCCCTCGCAGACCATTGATTGTACAATTCATGCATAGAGCACATTTTAGGCAGTATTTCCGAATAAATGCCCTTGATATTGCCATGTTAGCAAGCCAGTCAGGATTACTGCACAATTCCCAACCAACAAATCTTCAAAACTTTACACTTTTAGTGTTTGAGGCAACAATCGCGAACATCCAAGATGGCTGATTTTCAATTCATGCCAAGTGCCCTTCTCTGACCTTCAGTAATACCATTTTAGAAGCGAGAATTTGATTGGCTGACATAGTACACGGTGTACATACTAGAGACAATCTGATTGGTGTGACATAACCCAAGACATACATCCATCCATACATACATACATACTAACAAACAAACATCACAAACCAACCTTTGCGCCTGCTAATGAGCTATTTTTTTCAAAATAGCTCAAATAATTTTAAACAAAACTGGATTCTTATTTTTGGAATTTCACTGAAATAAAGATGTATTTTGGCTTCTTAAAATAACGCTAAAAGTGGTGACATAGCCCCTTCAAGACAACAGCCACAAAACACGTTTGGAAATTAATTTTTTTATTTCTATCAATGTGTAAAATTCTCAAAAATATCATAATTTAATAAGGCGATCATGGAAACTCGGATAATTTTCAACATACATTTTCTACGATTTTCATTTGGGATATTTTATTCAAGAGTAGAGATATCGCTCTTGATTTCTCACGTCTTTCTCTCTCAAGACGTGAATAGAGTAATTTAGTACTTAGCATTTAATTAATACTTTGAAGATAACCCGTCCCCTACTTCAGTCAAACCACAAGGTTCCCAGGGCGGGGAGGGAGAGATTCCCATATTAATGTGACGGACATTCTCGTCGGAAATTTTGAGAAGAGCCCCCTAAAAGGAACATAATCTCGTAGTAAGGGGGTGTCCCCTATAATTTTACCCCTAAGGGGTACCAAACGTAAAACACCAACAAGCGTTTTCATAGTTTTTACTGACGATAAAATCGTCCGAAACTTTGAAAGCAATAACATGGTCTCCACCTTGTTTTTTCCCTAAGAGGTACCATAATAGCAACAACTTGGGACATTTTAAAACTGAACACCTTAAGGGGGGGGGGGGGGGGGGGGGGGGGTCTAACTTAAAACTGTTTAAAAACGGAACTTTTCCCTGCTGGAGCCTGTATATTGCGCTGCACCAAGAGAGGAAATCTAATGTTTGAGTCTCGTGGTGATGAAACACTCGAGTATGACCTTCCTGTGGTGTGTAACTCTCGAGTGTGACCATTTAAAGGAAAGTTAGTACTGAGTACTTTTTTCCTTTTTTTTTTTCTTTCTTTCTTTCTTTCTTTGTTTTGTTTTGTTTTTTTTTTTTTGATGTGGAAATTTTGAAAACCAGACCAACTTCGTACTGAGTACCTTTTTTTTCTTTCTTTCTTTCTTTCTTTTTTTTTTTTTTTTAATGTGGAAATTTTGAAAACCAGACCAATTTCGTACTTTGGCATTTTTTCTGGTTAAGTTTTAAATATCGATGACAAAAATGACGAGAGGGCTTTGTAGCGTAAAATATTTTAAAAAGAACAATGCGACGGGCATTTTGAACGATAAACGATAAAACCCGAACTATGACAATCTTCGTTACGCTGTATCTAATGTTTGAGTGAGACGATGACACCATACAGTGTGACCATTCAAATAAAAGCTATTTATTCCAGGTGTTCAGATATTGGGGAAATGAATGAATGGCGGCATCTAAAAAAATATGGCGAACGCTGACAGAGTGAGAGTGTAAGCCTCCTACTGCAAGAAGATTCTTCCTTACCATCGCTCCCCACAATCAGAACACCTGGATCAAACTAAACTACAATCCATTTACCTTAACCAATGTCATATCTACCACTTCCCTCCTCTTCCGCGTCCCATAGGGCCACCGCCGCCCCTTCCCCGGTCACCCCTTCCCCGGTCACCCCTGTATATTGCGCTGCACCAAGACAGGAAATCTAATGTTTGAGTCTCGTGGTGATGAAACACTCGAGTATGACCTTCCTGTGGTGTGACGGTTTAGATAAACGATAAAATTCGAACTAAGTGAAATAAATAAACGATAAAATTCGAACTATGACAATCTTCGTTACGCTGTATCTAAATCTAATGTTTGAGTCTCGTGGTGATGAAACACTCGAGTATGACCTTCCTGTGGTGTGACGGTTTAGATAAACGATAAAATTCGAACTAAGTGAAATAAATAAACGATAAAATTCGAACTATGACAATCTTCGTTACGCTGTATCTAAATCTAATGTTTGAGTCTCGTGGTGATGAAGCACTCGAGTATGACCTTCCTGTGGTGTGTAACTCTCGAGTGTGACTATTTAAAGGAAAGCTAGTACTGAGTACTTTTTTTTTCTGTTTTTTTTTTCTTTCTTTCTTTCTTTCTTTCTTTGTTTTTTTTTTTTATGCGGAAATTTTGAAAACCAGACCAATTTCGTACTTTGGCATTTCTTCTGGTTAAGTTTTAAATATGAACGATGACAAAAATGACGCGAGGGCTTTGTAGCGTAAAATATTTTAAAAAGAACAATGCGACGGACATTTTGAACGATAAACGATAAAATTTCTCAACTATGACAATCTTCGTTACGCTGTATCTAATGTTTGAGTGAGACGATGACACCATACAGTGTGACCATTCAAATAAAAGCTATTTATTCCAGGTGTTCAGATATTGGGGAAATGAATGAAAGGCGGCATCTAAAAAAATATGGCGAACGCTGACAGAGTGAGAGTGTAAGCCTCCTACTGCAAGAAGATTCTTCCTTACCATCGCTCCCCACAATCAGAACACCTGGATCAAACTAAACTACAATCCATTTACCTTAACCAATGTCATATCTACCACTTCCCTCCTCTTCCGCGTCCCCTAGGGCCACCGCCGCCCCTTCCCCGGTCACCCCTGCCCCGGTCACCCCTGCCCCATTCTCCCCTGCCGCTTTCTCCCTGGCCGCGTTCTCCCCTGCTGCGCTCTCCCCTACCTCGGTCACTCCTACCATGTTCGCCCCTGCCCCGTTCGCCCCTGCCCCGTTCACCCCATCTCCAGTCTCCTCTGCCCCGATCTCTCCTACCCCGGTCTCCCCTCCCCGGATTGTTCCAGTCTCTTCTTCCATCAAAAGACCGCCTATCCAGTGAGTCGTCAAACGTTCTAGGGTCGTTCCTTGGTAAATCTGTGCTGTCAGTTCTAGATGAATTACTTCTTTTGTGCGTAACGGTGCACCACGCACCGTTTTCGCTACTGTCTCCTCTTTCGCTACGTGTTGAACTATCGGAACTGTTCGTATCTCCATTTGCACCCCCACTATCCTGATCACGAGTTTTACCCTGTTGTGCGCGCTGTTTAGACGAGTTCCTGACTTTTTTAGAAGGTGTCCGGAAAGTTCCTTCGCTAGCCGTTGCACGCTCATTTATCCTCTCTGTACTCTGAAAATGTGGACTTCTCGTCGCATATTTTGAATCACTAACACTTCGCTGATAACTTTGATCCCAACTGCGCCCTCCCCTTCCCCTGCCTCCCCTACCACCCCTCCCTCGGGGTCGCTGTTGCTGCTGATTCATTCTTGGTTCTTGTCCAGTACTTTGTGGGGATCCAGAGGGAAAAGAAGACGAGCGAGGTTTGGGATTACTGTCCGAGATCCAGCTGGCATCCCAGTTTGAAGAATAGCCTGCAAATTAGTGGGTAGATTGGTATAAGCGTTGGTAAGATTGGTTTCTAAGGAATCGAACCACTGAGGAAGCTTGCCCTCACACCAGTTCAATTTCTAGATTGTTAAGATTTTCAAATAATAAAATATGAAGAAAACAAAAAGATCAATTGTGGTTGTCTACCAACCATAGGTTATCGAGTAACATTCGGTCGCTGTTTTAGATTGGTACACATTGGCCTATATTGGTCCACATTGGTCTATAATGGTTTATAATAAGGCGCGCGTGTATCCGAAGCTCAACACACCTTTGTTGGATTGTAAGCTGGCTGCAGCGCTCCAAGGAGAGCTGTTTGGCAGGTTCCGTGGAGTTGAAGGGCTAGTAGAAGGGACCACTTTTTGCTGACAATCCTGGGGCCTTTTTGTAGGACTGGAAGGGCCACTGAAGGCCACCTTCTGTGCCCAGGTGACTGGGAATGGCTCCAGGCTCTCCTGCTTAGTGCGAACCGCGTTCAATAGTGGCTGCGGGGGATTGGTAGAGGAGGAGCGTCTCGAATCTGAAGGCTGGAAACAAGACGAAGTATGGGGAAATCATTAAAATTAGCAGGATTACAGCAAAACGTAAAAGACCCCATCCCTGCGTCACGGCAACGAACGTGGGCATAAACGTGTCAGAAGTTTGAAAAGAGTTGCGAAGATCAAAAGCGTTGGTCATTTTTTTTTTTCGTTTACAACATACGGGAAAAATATGCAAATTTTTACTCAGTCGATCGGCTGTAAACATTGAGCCCGTGATATGTTTTGGTCACCTGCCTTACCCATGGGGACGGCTTTGGACGGAGAGGAGGGTGGGGAGTTTGGACGCAGTGGGAGGGGAAGGTCTGAAGGTAATTTGGTATTCACAAGAAGCCTTTGATTTGTTTGGTATTCATAGGAGCCTTTGATTCTTCATTGGGAATGCCGAACACTACGAAAAACTCGATTACTAATCTCTGTTTTCACCAGATTCCACACGTTTGGAAGTGTGAATGCAACACAGAAAATTAGAGTGCAAAGGAACAACATTTGAAGAAGACAGACATGATTTTTTATGGATACAACAAATTTTCCGTATCTGGTTATCGTTTTGAGAATAATCAACAACTATTCACCGAAGTGGAGGTGGGTAGTGGTGATATATCACGGCAAGATAAATATCCACCACTACCCACCTACACTGCGGTGAATAGATGTTTTAGTATATACTGAAACAGTGAGATAACATAACGAAAATGATGCTTTTTAACTCATTTATTCCTGTCAACGGTTACAATTTTCGTGCGCAAATTGCTGGGAGGTGAATAGCACTTGCTATTCCGAGTTTCAGTAGCCAATCAAAGCGCGCCAACAATGCTATCCACTGTTTCAGTATATACTAACATACGTTATACTACTGGCTGAGCAATTTCTGAAATTTGATTGGCTGAGACAAACTGTATTTCAGCCTAATTTGAAATACCTACAAGTCATGTAGAAATTACAGTTGCCGTAGCAATGGAGACAGCTTTGTCTTCTTGTTATTGAAACAATGGCGGATAGCTTTCCCGAATTTGACAACAGTGAAATACAACAATTGAAGTAAAAGGTAAAGTCGCACTCGGGCCACAATGGCCCACACGGCCGGAGCTTAACCCGGTCTCCGTAGCATGAAGCAACTAGGAATATTGCTACTCCCCCCTGGATGGGATGCTAGTCCATCGCAAGGTTACCCCCAGCATTTTGTCGCCGGTACCCATTTATACACCTGAGTGGAGAGAGACAGCGTGGAGTAAAGTTTCTTGTCTAAGGAAACAACACGACGGCAGAGACCAGGCTCGAACCACCGACCTTCAGGTTGAAGGTCCGACGCGCTAACCACTAGACCACCGTGCCGCCCACAATAATTGATGGAAAGTATGGAAATTGCCAACATGCAAAAAGGTACGAAAACTTGTTATATCCTTATGCGATCGAGCTGGGTTAAAAGGAAAGGATACAATGCGGATAGCCTTAGCTATGACGCCTGACAGCTCGACGAGCAAATGGCCGGTAAGTTCTTCGCCGAAGTGAGTAAGAGAAAGTCAAGAACGGCTCCGACTTGGAGCCAGACACTTTGCTTGTAGTAACTAGCGTCCTTGTTCGTCATCTAGAGGAAGTGGGCAGTAGTGTAGTGTTTTTAGGACAGAGAAACCATAAAAACTGGAAAAAAATAATGTTCAAAGTTTTATCGAAAACTCGCTTCCTCCGCGAGCAAAAAACGGCAAAATTGCCTCACGCCGATATTTTCCGTCTACAAAAGCACTGACTGCCCGAGATAAACGTTTGTTGCGGTCTAAAGAGCTCCTTGGTGCCTTGAAAATTGGTCACCAAAGTTTCTGATTACTATTAAAATGAAAAGATGAAACAGAGATGACGAGTTGTCGCTTCAGTTTAAAGTCGAAATTTCTCAACCTTGTAGTATAAACAAATAATACAATGGTTTCTTCGGAGCATTTGGGATAAATACCTCTTGTAATACTTCAAAACTGTCCTAAAACCAAATACCCCTAGAAACCATTGTATTACCTATACAAAAAACTCCGTGTTTCCTCGCTGGAAGAAACAAAAGGGTTTTTTGCAAAATAAACCGCAATATAGATTGGGAGTTGAGTGTGCACACAAAATGGTTAAAATCAAGATTTATCAGAGTCCGCATAAACCCGAAAAGCAGCTCAGGAAAGCATGATTTCTCCATCATAAAACTACAATGTTTTTTACATATAACTCTCGAGAGAAAATTTCTGGCCTTTCTCAAAGTTTGCAAATACAGCAAATATATTGAAAACCCGCAAATAGTTCACACCGTATGGTATCTGATTTACCCGAGGGGAGCATACAAGGTGACACTTACTTTAATAACAGGGGATCCGGGAGGGGTGGGTGAGTTTGACGGGATTGTCTCCAAGCGGTTGGTTATCCTAGCATTGGATCCTGCGGACTGTTTCAATGTTAACTGAACAGTTTTTGTTATCGTTGATCCGCCTTCCTGGAGAATAACTGTGTGAAGATGTTTGGTTGTTTTTGGCTTCTTCACATCACTCTAACAAGGAAATAGATAAACGGTGAGTTATGTAAGAACAATAAAAAGGGAAAGGGTAAAGTCGCACATAGTCACAGGTGACCCACACAAGCCACAGGTAACCCACTCGGCCGGAGCTTAACCCGGTTTCTGTAGCATGAAGCAACTAGGAATATTACTACCCCTCCCAACCCCCCTCCCTCCCCCTGGATGGGATGCTAGTCTATTGCTGGGTTACCCTGCATTTTGTTACCGGAACCCATTTATTCACCTTGGCCGGATTGTTCAAAGCACGATTAAGCTAATCCAGGATTAGCGTCAACTTTGAATACATTTAAATAACTCAACAATTGAAAATTTTCCAAAGTTCTCTGCACTTCAGTTTCGACCTTAACTTGTCTTCACTACTAGCTACAAACGACCTTTTGAAAACATTTTTTAACAGAGAAATGAAATCCTCGGTTAACTTTTAATCCGGGATTAGCGTTAATCGGCTTTCGAACAACTGAACCGGGCCCTGGATGAAGAGAGACAATGTGGAGTTAAGTTTGTTGTCTAAGGAAGCAACACGACGGCTGAGACCAGGCCTTGAACCACCGACCTGTGGATCTAAAGTGCAACGGGCTAACTACTACACCTTCGCGCCCCCACAAGGACAATAAAGGTGGCAGTGAAACCCTTGAGAGCGACCGTTTAAATTTTGAAAAGCCATCGAGCACTTCATTCTAGCTGTGTTGTTTTTCACTCATGTCCAATATACATGAACGGATATCATTTGTCAAAGCAGTGAATGTTACCATTTGCAGCATTTTTACGAACAGCGAAAGCAAAAGTCGATCCACAATACATTTATCAGTCACTCCCTGGGGTGGGGGGGGGGGGGGGAGGGGTTCAGGACAAATTTAGAGGTAATACATGTAAAATACCAATACACCTTATTGAAAAAACGTTGTCGGGTAAAAAATATATATATATAAACAATGAAGGATACGACCGAATAGTACTCTGAGAAACAGAAAGCATTATTATGTTCTCAGAAAAATTGCACATTGTTACAACAAAGTATGCTAAAAATCTTTTAGGAAGGAATGGATCTTAAATACCAATCAATGAAAGAAGTACAATGTGTCGTATCGTTAATGTTTTTTTTCTTCGATAAAGTTCTTCCAATTAGGTATATACTGAGCATTTACAAGTTTACTAACAGCTAAGTTACAGTAAACCCGGGAGCCATCTGTCCAACAGGACTTTTTTGAGGCGCTTCTTAAAATTATAAACTGTCATAAGTTACAATGTACCTCATAACTAACGATGCATTCGACGACAGGAACTGCGTCTGCAGTACTGGTCCGCCAGCGGTCCATAACGTACGGGGGCTACATAGCAAATAAAAATAAATTAATTAAAATGTCAAGGAGAAAAATAATAATGGTTTGGTAAAGTGTCAAAGATGTGGACAAAAGTAACGGATACAATAACTGTGTTCAGAAATTATTTTTGTGCTCTCTCATAGAAACTGGTGAACAAAACGGATAATATTATTTATGACAATTTTTTTCTATTCTGTAGCTAACATTTTTAAAAGTTTCATTAGAATCATTTTGCAAACAAATAATTATATTTGGTTTATCATTTTAATATGCTTGTTATTGTTGTTGTTTAAGAAATTTATAATTTGCAGTTGGATTTTAGCACAATGTAACAGTTAAAGTAGAATCGTGCATCTCCAAACTCTTGCTATATTGGACATAAAACTGATTTATCCTCGGAAAGTGCACTGGCATCTCGAACTCACTCTATATTTAATTTCGAACAGCTTAATTCGTTTGAACCTTTGGTTGAGAGTTTTATAGTTTTTTTTTAGTATAAATAAAAACTGTACCTGATTAAGGGTTTGAATCTCACTTGAAGATTTGACCAGAAATGTTACGCTCTGAAAATTAACAAAAAAGGGACATTAATTTGCATTGTTGAAACGAAGTTTGAAACATGGCGGGAGGGGGGAGGGGGGGAGGGAGGGGGGGGAGGGAGGGGGGGAGGGGGGGGAGGAGGGGGGGGGGAGGTAGTGACTTTCATGTAATATTGATGGCTGTGATCATCAGAAATGTTGAAAGTAACCCCTGAAAGGTAAGAGAACAGAAAGCAGTTTTGTGGTTGTGGCTCGCAATTTTTACACCTAAAAGGTACCAATTCCTTCTGAAAAGTTGTTCCTTTAAGCATATTTTTTTCTGGCTTAATTCCCTAACTGTTATCCAAATAACTCTGTGGTCATTTTCGATTCAAACCCCCCTAGTGATACCAAATCATCAATGTTAATCCCCCTTGGGGCTTGAAACATGAACTGATTACTCACCTTCACTAGAAGCAAGGCCGTCTCTTCGCCATCAATCTCCATAAACATCTTCCACTTGTGTTCCTGTTGATAAAAAAATGTAAAGGCGTCATGTCACAGGAATGACAAACAATAATACCACCAAACAATGACAGAACTTGAAAATGTTAATCCCCCTTTTTAACCTGTGAATACGCGAAAGCGTAATGAAAGGATTATCGGTAACGGCGGCCAATTCACTCACTCACTCACTCACTCGCTTGCTCGCTAGCTTGCTCGCTCGTTCCATCACTCAGATGTAAACTTTTTCAGCATATCTACGTTGAAGTACCAAAATTTGACCTTGGTAATTAGTCAAATCCTAGGTGGCGCAGTGTGTAAGCGATCAAACAACAGAGCCGAAGGACGTGAGTTCGATTCTCGTCGGAACGGATTTTTTTTTCCTTTCATTTTTTTTTTAACTGAAAATTATAGCCAAAGCCGTAGCCAAAGACACTTAATAGTAGTTTTAATGCACTGATATTGTGACATTTAACAAAATGGAACATTGTGTAAGTTTATGTGATTTATGCAAAATATGACTTTTGCTTTTCAAATTGTTACAATTTATCGTTACTAAAAATAGCTGACACAGTACCATAACTGACTCATACAAATTTTGTTTCATCAATTCAGTTTATAAGGTAATAATTGGACACCAAAAAGAGATTCAAAAGCCAACGTTTCGAGCACTTTCACTTCGTCAGAGAAAAGCTAGAGACAAAGGGCTAGCTCTCAAAACATCAGCTTTTTTAATCTTTTAACAGTGGCCAATTTACAGTACCTTGGATTTTCAACTCAGTTGAGAAAACTAAAATGTCCCCCACCCCCCCCCCCCCCCCCCTCCATCAACATAGCACCACAGTTTCTAACCACTTATTACTTATAACTCATGGGCTTGTTGTGCAGTACCCACTGCTTACCTGACTTGATTGTCCCATCCTGCAGTGATTGCCAAACATCAGAATTAGAGTCAATAGCTGCTGCTGTTGATTGTTTGGACTGCCGTTTATTAATGGCAAACCATTCTAGAATAAAAACAATAAGGATTTTATACATCAAACATATGACCAGAATCTGCTTTTGGTGACAAGTGAACGTCATGCGCACAATGGGAAAGGCGAGGGGATAGGAGGAGTGGGGGGGATGCATGGTTAGGGTTAGGGTTAGCATGTTCAAGGCTGTGCTCTAAGAGTTACCATAGGGAGTCCAAAGGGAGTCAAACTATAAAATTTAGGGTGCCCAGCAGTTAAGCTATATGCAAATATAAGTTTTTCTCGATGCCTGGAGATAAGAGTTAGTCGCCTATGGCATCCGGGCACTGCTAGAGTACAGCCTTGATGTTAGGGTAAGATTTAGTCAAATCTCCACAATATAGCCACCCCTTAACATCAGAACCTCTTCACTACATCCATATTAATATTTTGTCTCAGGCAACAATCAAGTCTATTAGTTGTTTTGGTAATGCTTTTATACACCATATTGAGACCTCTGTATAAGGGAAACCTCATAAAAATAGCCAGTAAATTCTACACAAGGTTTGCAACTGTAGTTGGGTAGATCAGATAAACAGATATCCTTTATTTCAACAGGGTAATTAACCCATTCAGTAGGCACCGTGCACAGAACAACAGAACTGTATGCACAGGGCTAGGTCGTTCTGTTTAGTGGCTTGTCTGACAAAAGCAGTGGACTATAGAATACTGGATTCCAAAGACGTTACCAGTTAACAATTTAAGAGACATTAAGCATAATGCTTCACTTTAAATTCGTTTTGAGCTGAAGGTTTCACTTTTTATCAGAGATCCCAAACAGTTTATAACACCATACCTTGGCTGCTAGTGGAGGAAAATGCATCATGGATTCACTTTCAGTTCTCAAATGAACAATTTGTTCCTGTAAAAGCAAACACACAGAAAAGCTTGGTTATAAACTAAAACCATTATCCACTCTTTGCAGAGTTCTTGCTGATTTTAACTCCTGAATATGTAAAGCATTAAACAAAATTTATTATATCAGTTGGGAGACAAAATTCACTTGATTGGTTGGCTGTTAACAATGAGCCCACAATATACACTGTTATACATGTACCTCTCAACTCAAACGCCTTTTTTTGATTGGACAAGAATGTCACATGCCATGGGTCAAAACAGTATAACTCCCTGGGGTGAACAAAACTCACTAATGCCCTAGGGCACCAACAACTTGAACTTTTGACTCGCACATAACCAGGTTGGTGCCTTGCAATTGAAACCACAGCAAATTTGTGTGCCAGCCGCACACAAACTTTCGTTTTAGTATTTTAGTTGGGAGGGAAACAGTGAGTTTTGTTTCCTCGAAACCCTCAATGTTCCCTGACGGTCACAAGGGTCTTAAGTGCTTAACAATCGCCTGCCTTACCCATGGGGACCATGTTGCAGGGAGGGGAGGATGGGGAGTTGGATGCAAGGAGTAGGAGGGGAGGGTCAATGAACATTGGGCCCGCACCTGCAGTCACCTGCCTTACCCATGGGGAAAACATGGAGGGAGGGGAGGGGTGGGAAGATGGACGCAGGGAGTGGAGGGTCAGTGGAACAAAATGCCTAACAGAGGGGAGGGCCAAACATTTTGTACGAGTTGGCTCATAGGATCCTTTGATTTTCTTTAAGAGTAAGAACTGGCAGTAGTGGATTAAACGATCTCTGCAGTTAAATTTACCATTTTTATTTTAAGATGTACATGTACAGGCTGTAATGTGTGTTTTCTCTAAGTTTTCCTCTAGATCTCACTTGTTACACTAGGTGAATGGAAGCAATAGCTGTTCTAGGTTAAAACAGAAATTAGCTTTACCATTAGTTCCATCCTGTGACCATACGATTCTACACCCAGTCCCTTCAGATTATCATCTGTGAGTAGAAGAAGCCTACAGAGTAAAGATATCATCATTAATTTGATTAATGCGAGTATTAATGTGAATATGTGTTTTTGTTACAGATATTTGTTCTAATTGTTTTCTATGTGGTGCTTTTAAGATAATTAAGCATCAGTATGCACTGCCTCTATTCACTAACCAACCTTTCTGCCTGTTTATTATCTTGGCCTACCACTGTATCTCATTTGTCATGCTAACACACATCTATACAATGCCAAAAGAACCATTAAACAAAAAACCTGTACAAACAGTACATAACTACATCACATTTGATTATACCTTATGCCCCAGCAGTAATCAGCATAAAATTTATCATAATTAATTAATATTAATGTATGATCAAGCATACAGGACATAAATGATCAATAAAAAATACAATGTAAATAACAAGATTTTTAAAAAACTTATACTGAATCTTTCAGATACCACCTAGGATTTGCATGTCAACATCAGGGCTTAAGGTGTTACTTACAAACCAAACTGAACCTGAATCGCTGAATAATTTTTGTGGGATGATTGCATTAAAAAAAAAATTGACTGACAGACTGGCTGACAGACCGAATGAGTGACAATGTGCAATGCAAGGTAAAACAGTACATGTAGGTAGGTTAAGATTTAGTAGGACTTTTTTTAGCTATACATACAATTTTCATCATGGTTGGGCATAAGTTATTATTAAATGATATTGACAAAGGAACTCAATGATGTTTAAAACACTAACCTTCGACCAGTGATATGATTGTCTAGAAACAGCGGTACATACATCACCAGGTCTTTGTAGCCACCTACAATAATTTAAACATAAATTACAATAAATGATGCTTGAGTAAACAACAAAGTGTGGGAATGTTGGTACATAAAACTGTGAAAAGTGATACTAATTTCTTGAGTATCGACACAAGTACTTTAACCCATAGCCTTGACACAATTTAAAACCCAAAGTATCAACACAAGAACTATGATATATCTAGCCTTGATAATAATTGTTCTCATTCTGGTATGTCTCGGAGAGGAAGGAAGAGAGAGAGGGTATTGTACAGCTAGCAGAGTGTAAAGTTCTCTAGACTCAAACTCCCCACCACAGAGGCTTCATTAGAAGCCAGCAAACGGTGAATTCCGCCGGCTATTTCCTAAATTATCGCCACCTACTTTTTGATTAATTTCACTGAAGTTGATGCCCAGAATGCTGGAAATGCCATTTCCGAGGTCCTATGTAGATTTCAAAATTTTCTGGGGGGGGAGGGGGGGTATGCCCCCACACCCCCTAGAGGAAAGGGGCCCCTTTGTTGCCACAACCGTCTATTTTACAAATATTGCCACTTTATACTCACAATTTTATTGAAACCCCTGCTACCATTCTCCCGCAGTTCCCCTGCTTCACTAACTCAAACAGTTTTAGGATTCTACTGTGTACTGTATTTTAATTGACAAGTTTAGAACAACAAACCCCATCACTTACTATTCTGTGCAACTTGCTGCAGCCACAAACACTGAAATAACAAAATGTACAGTAAGCACTTCATCTAATATTATAAAAACAAGAACAAGTGTAAGTGTAAAATCTTACCACATCATTCTCAGACCAGGCATTGACATCATGTTTGTCAAGAACCTAAACAAAAATAAGATTTAAGAATGAATAAATGAATGAATTAACTTTTATTTTAGTCAGTGTCAATAAAATTCAAATTTACATTTTGTGCAACTAGCTTGCTTGATTCATTTGTATTCAAAACAACAATAACAAACAAGGAAACAAATTACCTTGGAAACAGATTGTAGCTCACTGATTTCCTTTTCTTTTTCAAGAATACGTAACTCTCTCTATACAAAGAAGTGTTTCAACAACTTAGTAAGGCTAATAGAACACTTTGATTTAATGTTGACATGTCTTTTATATAGCTACTTATCAAATATGAGATAAAACTGCAAAAGAAGGAAACAAACGGTTAGTCATGCAGAAACCATTCTCGGCATTTTTTTTGGTCATTTCATTTCAAAACACTACTTGTATGCTTGTGCCTGTAATTACAACATAGTCAACACAACAGTGTAGCCAAGGCACTCAAGTTTCGATTTCAGCCATGGCAGAGACATTTTAGTGTCCCCATAAAAAATGTACTGGCAAGGAATCATTTCTTGATGGAGTTACAACTTAAATCTTTGAATTCTATAAAGTAGTCTTCCATCCACAGTTACCTATCTAATCATGATGCACATTGCTGTAAATTGGGGCCTGACTATGAAAGATACAGGGTGTTCGCTTACGAGAGCTTCCACTTGATATGGTTTATCATACCTCACGTAGGTCTTTCTCCTTGACAGTTAGATCCTTTTCTAACTTTTTCAATCTGTTAAGGGTAGCTTCAATCTCGTTACTAAAAATCAAACATCATTCATGTAATAAGATGGTGGTCTGATAGTTATTAGGACAGGTAGTTTGAGTCCCTGGTCACAGTACTGCATCCATGTCACTCATTACAAGTCAACCCACATTGTCCCTTTCCATCCCATCATGCTGTATTAATTGTAAACATCACTGGTACCAGCCATGTATTAATATTAAACAGCAATGGTACCAGCCATTTCTGGTTGGTGAGTTAGGCAGAGAGTTAATCAAAGAGTAACCAGGATCAAATTCAAGAAAAACAAAAAAACCTAATTTAAGGTGGGTTTTCACTAGTGAAGGAGTAAGACTCCGTGTCATAATACATGTAGGAGTCGTAAAGGTACTTATGAATTAGTGAAAATCAAGCAAGAACCAGAAGGTCTCCATTATCTTCCAACTGCATGCACACTAAAGCCTTATGACTCCATCACTTACAGTCTAGTAAAAAAAAGTATTGTCTGAGTCACAAGCAGAAGCAGAAGAATAACCATTTACAATGCCCATTCCTAGGCCCTCCAAGTACAGAATTTTGCTAACAACTACGACAATCTAGTTTTCACTAGATCGTAATGGGCAGAATTATAAGCTGTGCAACTGCAAACTCTACTTACAATTCCGTTGTTTGATTTTCACTAGATATGTTTCTGAATAAAACTCCAGCTCTGACCCTATGAAAACTGCCTTAAAATGGTCACACCACAGGATAACAATAATGAGTCAACAGAGCATCAACATCAACATTGGAATTATCGAGATTGAAAATCCAACCCATACATGATTGTAAACAAACACTCAAACCACTTACTTTAGCCTCCAGAGTAGCTTATTAGTAGCTTATCAGAAACAAGAGACAGCCTTTTTAATCTTACCTCCATTCCTTTTTCTGTTCTATGAAAGAGTCAGTCTCCTGTTGTAAGGATGCTGTCAAAACAAAAATATTACAATCAGAACTTAGAAATGACAGCCCCATCTCCAATCGGGATGTGAAAAAACACCAGAGGACATAACATAACAGCCTGGACGTGACCACCCTCAGTACCTTACATTCATTCATAAGTGGTCTAGGGTGAGGGAGACCACAACGTTTTACTCTGATCATTTAAGTGTGTACATTTACATTAAATTTATTCTTTTCCTAACCTGTTAGACTGTTATACAACTGCAGTGTAATTTATGCTTGCATATTTTGCTTGTTCTGTTGCCCTTGTAGGGTATTACTACTATTACTACTATTACTACTTGTAGGGTATTACTACTACTACTACTAAAGATGCGGGTATTAGCCAACACCAACTCAGGAATCACGGATGGCTGCTCTCAACAGGTCACTGTTGTTCATAAGGGCGCGAATCTTGTCAGTGTTACTGAGTCCAATATCTCTTCTAAGGGTGTCTATGTAAGTGGTTGCTGGTCTTCCCTTACGGCGAGTACCGTGTTTTAATTTTGTAGGGTATAAAAATAGTCAAACAATAACAAAAGGTAACCCTACCATCTCCATCCATTGATTTCAGCTCTGTCAGTATTTCCCTGAAATTTGGTCGTTTCTATCAGAAAGAAACAGGCTACATTTTTTTAGCGACTACTTCATGTATATGTTGTGGTTCAATTTTTTTCCTTGGTTTGAAAATTTTCAAACCAGTTCAATTTTATTTTACTTTTTTCTGAGATTTATTACCATATTCTGAGACAAAGGAAAACAAAAATCAAACTGGTTTAAAAATTTTCAAACCAAAGAAAAATTTGAACCAGAACATATATATTTATTATTTTTACATACATGTACATACTGGGATGTAGCTGAGATATCCAACAGGTGGAATTTTGTTCATCACAGGCAGAGAATTTGTTAAAAAAGAGAGAAAGAGTTAAGCTGACAGTTTTCCAGGCAGAAAAAATCGAGAAAACTCAGTCTTCAGGCGGTTATTTTTTCCGCCTGAAACTGAATGCAAGGCTGGCTCGATCTTTGGCAATGGACTGATTTATTTAGCACCCAATATTTTGGCTGACAAAATTAGCCTTCCTCAGGGCCAGGGCTTTATTGAAGTCATGAAAATAAAATGATTAAAATAATGGACTACCTTTGGATCAGCAAGCCAGCATTTCTTCATGAGATTTGCAAACTTTTCAGGACAACTGCTTGGTATGGTCAATCTCTGCAAGTTAAAACATCTGTCAAATGCCTACATTTATAATGTACAACATGTCTTCCATATAAAACATAACTAGGCTGGCTCTTTGGCAATCAGCTGATTTATTTAGCTGCCAATATTTTAGCCGACAAAATTAGCCTTCCTCAGGGCCAGGGCTATATTGAAGGAATATGATGGCTCCTTAAATTGTCTTGGTGCATGTACACTGTAAAACTACTATACATATATTATCATTAATCATGTATTTACAGTGATACAGTACTACTACTGTTACCTTTAACCCTTTCACTCCCATCTGGGAGTCAATTATGGAGACATGTATTGTAGTTCTAACTTTTGAGTCTGTGGACAAAATCCTATCGTGTGACCATTCAAATGAAACCTCTTTGGCAGTACTTTTGCATGGTACCATTTTGTTCTAACTTTTGAGTCTGTGGACAAAATCCTATCGTGTGACCATTCAAATGAAACCTATTTGGCAACTCTTTTGCATAGTACTATTTGTTTTTCAATATTCTAAAAAAATTTGGGATTTTTGGCACTCTCGGGAGTTAAAGTGATAATAGTACATATAAAAGCTGTAGACTGTACCTCTCCATCAACCACCACCAACCATGCTATCTGAACACCAAGGAGTCCTTTAAATGGCACCTCTTGGGTCAACATTTCCCACAGGACCTGAAAAATGTAAAAGAAAATAATGCTACATATGAACACAGGAACAGAATGGTTTGGCTGAGACTAGAAGGCTTTTGCTATGTTAATTTTACAATGCAAAGCCTCACTGAAGCTTAAGTTATTCATCATACATGTAGCTCAGAGTTTGAATGTACATGTAGATTGTAGAGTTCCAAAAAAAATATCCATACTCTTTTCTCCCCAAGAAAGGAAATTCTGAGTGGGAGGGGGTCTCAAAATCCAGTGTAAAGTAAAGTAAAGTAAAAAGCCAAACTGAAATTTCCAGAAAATTAAAGGGTGCGAGGGGAGGGGGGAGTTAACTAAAAAATTGTCCATAGGGAAGGTATGGATATTTTCTGGAACATCCATATTTTACAGTGTATGGATATTTTCTGGAACTCAAGTGGACTGGACTAAAGTACATGTAGTTTCCTGGATTAAGTTACCCTGCTTGAATTCTGACACAATACTTGAATAATTGACCTCCATTATACATACTTTTCCCTTTGTGCTTAGAATCAATAATTTAATTTAACAGGGATCAAAATACACTTGCCCCACTTCCCAGGCAAGTGTCAAATTTTGTACATTTTTTTGTTGTTCTGAAAGTCACTCACCCAAATGGTGAGTTCTGCCAAAATTAAGTTTCTAAGCCTGATTAGTAATTAAGTACATGAAGTTAACATTACTTCTATCATTTTATTCATGGAACTCACCACAGCATATGAAAATGTGTCACAGCCTTCAGACACAGGCATGCTTTGAATAACCTATAGAACAAAAAAAGTATGCAAATGACAGTTCAGTATACATGTGTATGGTGTATTATAAACTACATGTAGATGACAAACAGAATATCAAAAAATATCATCTCTATTAAATGGAAAGAGAGTTTAAATGTTAATCACCTCAGGTGCCATCCAAGGATATGTTCCTACTAGAGACATTTTGGTGGTGTTGGCAAGAAATTTTGATGTACCAAAATCACAAATCTAAAACACAAAATAGAGCAAAATGTTACATTACAAAAATTAATAGTTAAAACTGAATGAGTCACACCATTTTCAGGTGCATTCTCAAAAAAAAAAAAAAAAAAAGATTCCAGACCTCAAGTAATCAGTTCACTCCCAAGGGCGTTGCAAATCATATTTTAAACAAGTCCCAAATTTAATTTTGTGCAATAAACTGTAAAACAAACAGTTCAAATCTAGAGATTAAGTACTGCTCAGTAGCTTTCACTGGAATGGAACAAGAACCACCTTGTATAGCTTTCAGTAGCTTTTATTGGAATGGAACTAGAACCACCTTGTACAACTTTATAAACAGCACACATACAATAGAGAAGAAGCTCTCATACATGTAGCTTTCATTTGAATAGGGCAAGATTTTATTCACTGTCTCAAACATCACATTCAAGTACATCACAATTCATCACTCCAGAAACTTAAGGGAGACCAAGCACCAGCTTTTGTCACCGAGATTTCTGGGATCCTTTAGGTAATCAACATGAGCTACAGTATGATTGGTTAATGGTTGTCTTGGAAACCATCAACCTATCACAACTAACGCTGATAACCAAAACAATCCCAGAAAGCCTAGTGCAAAAAGCTGATGCACAGCCTCCCTGAAGTTTCTGCAGTGGCAAATTGACTCAGACAAGGAATTACATATTAGCTGCTTGCAAAATCTCTTTGGAAAAAAGCATGAACTAAGAATTTCAGAAAAATTATCACTTACTTTGACGCATGAGTTGGAGCAAATCACCACTGCAAATAAACAGATCAATATACATGTATATTAAAAATCATGTTTTGTTCATATACTCAAAAATTACACCTTTGTTACATCCAAACAGATACATAATCAAGAACAAAACACAGCTTACCATTTTTGGACTTCAAATCCCTATGAATCACTTTAACTGGAGCTTCATTGTGCAGATAATTTATACCTTGAACAACAACAAAAAAAAGATTGTATCACCATAGTTTATCATCAAACTTGTCCCCAGGGCCTTCAAAGCTTTCAAAACTGCAGCACATAGAAACCTCTGGAAAAGGCTGTTGAAATACTCCAAGAATCTTGGAATATTTTGGCACAAGACACACACTGAAATTATTTTCATCTTAGGAAGTTGTTTATAGCAGCGATTAACTGTGAGTCGTGTAGATGTTGTAGGTTAAAATTATTTTAGGTTAAAAATTATTTCAAACTAGGTTAATTTTTATTTACGCACACCATGCAACACTTGTCCTTTCATTCACAACGCCAACAAAATAACGGGACCTAAACAATCTATTAAAATCACTGATCGTTTTACATGCACCTCCGTAAATGTTGTCTACTGCATAACATGTACTTTTTGCAAAAAGATATACATTGGCGAAACAGGGAGGAGACTGGGCGACCGTTTTCGAGAACATCTCCGAGACGTTGAAAAAAATGACAAAGACGCATCCAAACCAGTCGCGCGTCATTTCAATCTTGCTAACCATTCTAAGCAACACATGACAATCTGTGGCATTTCCCTACACCAGGGCAACACAGAAAGCCGTAAAAACTTAGAACAAAAAATCATCTTTCGAATTGGCACTCTCAAACCCCACGGAATTAACGAACGCTTTTCATTCAACTAATTTACATTTGTTTTTCACGTCACAAAATTTCCACCAATGGCGGAGCTCCTCCTACTATATAAGACCACACACTACCCACAATCCCTTGATTCGCTCCGACGAAGGGCGAGCGCTCGAAACGTCAGCTTTCTCGAATCTTTTTACGGTGGCTAATTTACCTTATCGACTCAGTCGATAAAACCAAATTCTTGTGCTTCACCCCCCACCGATGCAGCACCACAGTTTCTCTAGAAACTAACCCCATTCATTTGTAATTTTTATTTCCCTTTGTCTCAGATTTATTAACATAATCTCAGACAAAAGAAAATAAAAATTAACCTAGTTTGAAATAATTTTAACCTAAAATATTTTTAACCTACAACATATACACAGTCACTGCATAATTACATGTATGTTATCAACTTACCTAGTGCAATATCAGTGGACCATCTAAGGATCTGACCAAAGTTGAGCTTGTTGTTCGTCAGATGATCAAAAAGACATCCTTTGGCAGCATATTCTGAAATACAGTTTGAGGACTCACTGTCACTTTTTCAGTTGTTTACAAGTACGGTACTGCAGTGTTGGAAATAATTTTCTCACTTACAGTAGAAGGACATGTGTCCTTTCAAACTTTTATTTTACAGTTTCCAAAAATTGGTCAGAGAGATATCCGCCAGTTTTTATTTCCCCTAAAATACAACCCATTAGCATACATGATGTGCTACAGGAAGGTTGTGGTTTGCAATGCATTTTAGGGCAATTTCAACTTTTTCAGAATTTTCTTGAATCCAGGGAGCCTACGTGTAACAGCAAAATAAAATCAAAAATGAAATAAATAAACAAAATCAAGAGAGCCTAACAGCAAAATTAACTTTTAAACATTTCTTTGTTTTTTGCTGATGTTTTAATAATTTGCTGTTGTGTTAACATCAGCATTGTGCCTGATTTCCTTTCTTTTTAAGTTGTGAGGTACACTGTACCTGTACAAGTACTGTAGATGACAAAAATTAATTTCTCTTCATAATCCTTTTCGGTCTGGCTGCGTAGGGATGAAACCGATCAGTGACAATGTTTAATCAAAGGACTGTAATGCCTGATCACTGAATGTTCAAAAGTTCACAGGATAACCACACAAACTATTTGTGTGGGTACCCGGTAAAGTTATCACACTGACCTGTTATAAGACAGAAGTTGGGCTTTGAGTTCACTGCACCAAAAAACTTGATGATGTGCTTGTGACTTAACATGCTGAGAATACTGGCCTAAAGTGCAAAAACCATCAACAATAATTCTTATTAGCCAAACACAAGAATCATCAAGAATCACATCTGTCACCCATAAATGAAAGTTTACATCAAGACCCCAACACCAGGAACTACTTTACCCACTACTCCTTTCAAACATTGACTGAAGTTTAGCAGTCATGTATAAGAATGTGCATGAACAGGGCAGCAGCAATTTCTCTGCACTGACCTACTTTAAAAGCCATCTCGGAGCGATTGCAGAATGCACGGCCACTTTGGTCCATCTTATTTGCATGTGTCCGAACTCTTTGTAGAATGAGGTATAATACAATAGGCACTTTTGTTATTAATTTGATAAGATGCTAATAAGTGACCCTGTATTCTGTAGTTTAGCCGCCACCTCTCTACATAATTTTGGTCTAAACAATGTCCAAAGATTGCGTTTACTGGTTCCGCTAGGATTACCAACCCAACCCTTCCCAATCTGCAGTCTGGCACCCTAACAATTATTGAGCTTATCAGGCTTTATAAAATTATGTTTACATGTAGATGTGTACAGAATACTCATTTTATGACAGAACTGGAGTGATTTTAGAATAACCCTTATTTACATATCCCCAACGTTTTATAGCATGAGGTATATGAAAACAAAAGGATCTATTCTTATTCAACGAGATGCAAATAAGTGGCCAGGTATTGTACAGTTTAGCCACAAAACCTCTGCTCCATCATACATGTGGCAAATGGTATAATTCTAACAGCAAAATACATGTAAATCATTTCTAAGCATTTAAATAGACCATGCTTCAAACATAATGCACTACTGCCATGGATTTTCATTGTAAGCAATCACATGAAGATCTAATTAGAGATTTCATTCAAATGAAGGATCAGCTTGTTTTTTGAATTTGCAGAATTGAATTAAAATAGCACAATCGCCTAAAATAACTTATAGTGCCTAAAATACCTCGAATTGCCTAAAATACATGTAGTACCACCAAGCATGCAGTATTTAATTTAAAACTGAACAAGTCTCAAAATAGCATTTGTCAATCAAAACGTTTGATTTCAATCAGTAATGTCATGGAAACTCCTAGCGATCCTTTGCACATTTTAACTTAAAAGCTAACTGATCGTTCTTCTATCATAATATCGTCTGTGGTAACGAAAATTTACATCATGTACTGGCTCAAATTTAAAATGTAAACATATAAGAGTGGTTTGTTTTGGTCTGAGGTTACAAGATTTTATCTAAATAGCCCAACATGTGAAACTTCACACACTAAAAATAAGCTACAATGTATTCCTGAAGCGTTCTAAATTCTTAGCTGATTTCGTTAGGCTTCAAAACAAACCATTTAGTAAGTCTTTTCAAAAAAGACTAATCCATAGATTTACTTATAACATATAATCATAATCAAAGTCAACCTTGTTGACTATCTGAGCACATTGCATATCAATTTTCAAATCACGGTATATATAGGAGGTGTTATCAATTAAACTTGCCTCGTTCCCTAAACTCAACAACTTCTTCACCGCAACTTCTTTGTCCTGTGATTTCCATCTTGCCCGGTAAACGGACCCAAACGCTCCCCCACCACATTTCTCGAAGAACTCGAGATCGTCAAAATCTATCGTAACATACGACATTTCTACAGTCTAACTGCTACATGATGTGATAGAAATTTGCCCTTCCGTCCGTGTCCGTGTGAAAACGAAGCACGTAGTAAGAGCCTTCGGACATTGGGTCAGCTATCAAAGATCACCAAGTAAAACGTCATGTATGTGACAACAAAGTTTCTCGAATTTTGTGACGGGGAGGACTGAGACCCAGATTGTTTTCGCGGGCGCGAAGTTCAAGAAATGGCGCCTTTTGTTTGTGTGGTGTTTTGTAGTTTTAATAGTTTTAATAGTTTTAATAGCTGTTTTCTCGCCATTGTAGTTTACAAAACACAAATATCATGTCTGTGAAGGTGAAGGATGTTTTGGATGCCCTTCAGCAGATGCAAAAGAGTCTCGAATGCTCGATATGGTATGTAGCGTGGCTGCTCTTGGGCAACAAGAGACGCCAACGCCATGCTTTATTTACATGTATATTCAGCGAATTCAGGTATTTCTAAAGCTTATAGTTTTATTGCGTTGAATATTGTAAACTTATTTTTTCCGTAGCCTTGAGTTGCTGAAGGACCCTCATTCGACCAAGTGTAATCACCAGTTTTGTGGGTAAGTGGTATGAAAAAGCTGCTTTAAACATAAACTTAAGCTAGCCTTATATGCATGCATGAATCACAGAATGAAATCGACTTCCTTGCAATGCACTACATGCATAAAGTTCATATTATTAGCTCACATTCCCTTTGAATTGTAGCGAATTATATTGTAGAGATAAACATAGTGACTTGGCTTTCCTCCAATTGTATCGTTTTCTTTTCACCTTCATGGCAGTTTAACAGTACAGTCTAGAATTTTAAGGAACAACATGCTGAAACATGTATTAATTCTTTTAAAAAATCGTGTTGTTCCTTAAAATTATTGTGAATCTGCTATCATTACAGTCTAGAAATGTGAAAAATACATGACTTGTATGAGAAAATATCATGGAAGAGAGAACGTGTCCTTTCTAAAATAGCCAAATTGGCTATAAATGACACGTCTATAGTTCAACCAATCTAGAACTGTTAAAAATATGTGGAAAATATGTCACACTTTATCAGAGTATTTCTAAAAACATGAAAGAGAGAATGTGTCCTTTATAGCTAAATTGCCTATAAAGGACATGCCAATTGGTGACTATGAACAGTGTTTTGATTGAACAAGATGGTGAATTGTTGAGATAACAGCTGTGCAAACAAGAATATTGCATAACAGTCACTTCACGCATTTTATGCCTTTTATCAAGTACATGTAAAACAATAATCTTTTCTCTTCAAGTATTAATCTCAACTGTAGCTATATGTACTTCAGGTCATGCTCAAGACAATCTATCCACTCCAGGCAATCTTCATTCCTTTTGAGTGAGAAAAGTGAAATCTACGGTTGCCGAAATGTAGCAAAATTCGAAAAAAATATATTTTCATTCGATAAAATATATTTTCATTCGATAAAATTTATTTTCATTCGATAAAATATATTTTCATTCGATAAATAATATATTTTCATTCGATAAAATATATTTTCATTCAATAAAATTTTTTTCATTCAATAAATAATATATTTTCATTTGATAAAATATATTTTCATTCGATAATATATTTTCATTCGATAAAATATTTTCATTCGATAAAAAAATCTGTTCGATAAAAAAGATATTTTCATTCGATAAAATCACGTGATACCATAAGGCCTGGTCACTTGGCTTAAACATGGCGACGGACGAAGATGATTCCCTCAGCGAATCCCTGTGGGTAGACTTTTTTCAGGGCTTGTCCCCCTACTCAACATCTGCGAGTGCAATATTTCTAATGTTAACTTGGACTTTCCCTCAGCAGCAGTGTTATTCAATCAGTTGGACATGATGTTATCAGTTCTTAGAAGTGTTTCAGACGCTGTTGTAAATATGGTGAATTTTGACCAGTTCCAAGAACTTTGTTCATGCTTTTCTGAAATTCACTTTCTGAAGTTCACAGGAACTTTTGGAAAACTTGAGAAGCCTAGGTTGCACTTGGATACAAATAGCTCGCATGCTGCACGTTTCCTGATGGACCATTCAACGGAGAGTGGTGGAGTGTGGATTAAACTGTGGAAGGTGGTCTGATATAAATGACGATCAACTAGACACTAATCACACTATCATAAGAGGATACATATCACGCTTCCACAGTTTAATCCATACTCCAAAACTTCTCAAGTTTTCCAAAAGTTCCTGTGCAATAGCGAAGCGCACAATTACTATTTATAGAACTAAAACTCAGACAAACAAGCCAAAAGTGACTCTCAGGGGATTCCTAATAAGGAATTTCTATTGTCAGAAATGCAAGAATAAACAAGAATAAATTATAAACTCAGACAAACATGAGTACTGACGTCATTTGTGCGCGACGCTATTACAAATCGTGGTCTTCCTGCTCCACTGACGGCGACAGAACGCGGACCCATATCGGCCATGCTTGTGGTTCTCCTTCCAATTTCAGCCATCCTATTCCACCAATATAAGTGAATATAAATATATTTTTTTCGAATTTTGCTACATTTCGTCAACCATAGAAATCTGCTGTACAGTATACATGTATGCTGTAACTCATTTTGTTGTTGTTTACAAACAGTCAATGCATCAGGCAAGTTCTTGAAAAAAGCAGCAAGAAATCAAAGAACAAGTGGTACTGTCCACTGTGCAAGACTCCTGTATCCAAACGGTAGGTAGATCACTCATTCACTGCACCATCCTTGCTTCCCAATATACATGTACAGTATGATGCCCAGGGTATCCAATCAATGACAGTCGATGATTAGATTAATTTAATAATCAAAATCAATTGATGTTTAGTCCATTCAAAGTGTGCTAGCAATTTTGCTGTCTACAATCAATTATTTGTGGTTCTCTTCGCACTAGATCTCTTTAATAGCCAGGAGGTAAGGGGACACAGCCCTTGCTGTCTAATACTTGTGTTTTGCTGCCTTCATGTACCATTTCTAAACATTTTTGGTTAATTGATAGTGACAATTGCTATTGGTCAGTGGATGGTAGTGCTGTACTCTAGCAGTGCGCAGTCATCCCTACATTTAGGCTCGAATTCCAGCAGTTTTTTCTGCCTGTATTTCTTTTGTACATGTTAATAACAGGAGGATGAAAATCAGACTCCCTCAAATGACTGGAAATTGAACCTGTAGATTGTCCCAGGCACAGGAAAAAATACCAGGTTCCCATTTTTGGATATTTTAGTGTATTTAAAAAATACCCATATAAATCCCAAATTTGGAAGAGTGAGACAAGTTCCAACAAGGGAATGTGGTTGGGAATTCCCAGGTTGGGACTTGTCTCACTTTCCCAAATTTGGGAATTTTGTTGGTGTTCTGTAAATATCCTAAAAAATCCCAAAATGGGAATCGGGTATTTTTTCCTGTGAGGTTACTAAGATAAACTTAATTTTTACATGTAGATCACCTTTAATGCCGGGCATCCCAAACTTCAGACCACGACCCTTAAAATGGCTTCCTATGATTTTATTTATAGCACAGCCTTGGATGGTAAAAGAAAAAGCACATTACTGTTTGTTACAAATTGCCAAGTCATGCCAAATACAGTCCTCTCCAGTGAAATACACATTTAGAATTCCCGGTTTACTGTTGATTACATGTTACACATGTACTGTGTCACAGCTACATTGTACATGTATCATACTGTTAAAGCACGACAGCAACTTACATGTACAGTGTATGGTGCATGGTGCATGGTCAAAGTTAGTGAATATACATGTAGCAATCAAGGACAGCTTTGGACACTCTAATTCAGTCTGACCTACAAACTAAAACAGCCAGTTTTGATTGTCATTGCACTGACCCTAATGTTGACTTACATGTATATGATATTTGCCAAGTATACAGTATGTGCTCACTATAGAGATGTCAAGCCACATGAAACATTAACTTTTTCATTTTCAGGAGCTTGACTCCAAATCCCAAGCTAAGGGAAATTGTTGCTGCCGTACGCAATTTACAAGGAGCAGTTCAAGATGATACAGGAGTTCCAACAGGTCAGAGAATCATTGTTATACACTGTAATCACTGTATCCCATATTTAACAAACTTAGCTGTGCGAGGTCATTATAACTGTAAATTACAGTCTTGAACTAGAGAAACTTTTCCTCATGTTAAAACCAGTTTTCAAATTAGGCATTGCTACTTATTGAGCGAGGTGCATAATTGCAGATAATTGGTTCTATTCTTTTCAATTCTTTTTAGAATGAGGCATTGCAACAATGAGCTCTGATTCTTATGCAAAAAATAATTAGAGTATTCCAACTTTCTGCAATTGCGCACCTTACGGCACTTATTTGTACACTGTACATGTAGCCAGTGTACAGCACCCCCTCCCATGAAAAAAAAGGGAGTGGCTGTACACATGCTACTTACACTGTGCATGTACACTTGTAGAATGTTTATCACAAACACAATCTGTTTTCAGAATTCCATATTATGTAAGAAATAGTAGATTTAAAAAAACAGGGATGTAGATAATAGCCGGGAACCAGGAAAATTACCCGGCTGTGAACTTCATTTTTCCAGCTGTAAAAGCCAAGTGCAGCTTTAAAAGGACTATGTTTTTCTCTTTTTTACCTGTCTGTCAGTTCTATATTCCCGCCTGTTAAAAACTGAATCTACATCCCTGAAAAAACATCATATTACATGTACATGCATATACACTCAAGTTAAACTACATTTACCTTTTAGTTCCAAATTTGCCTGTCAATTTTTATGGTTTTCTTATTAGTTTTTATGAACATTTCAGTGTTTAACTTTGTCATAAAAGTCTAAGGTTATGTTACTTAATTACTCTGTGACAAAGAAAACTACAACTTAAAATCGGGCATGATTTTTTTTTTTTTATTGTGCAAAACATTTCAGAAACGTTACAACTACACCAACTAACACTCACAAACATATCTTACATCTTGTACATTGTTTAACTACACTTTACAGTAATTAAACAATGTACAAGATGATCGGGCATGAATGATGGTGCAATTAGCATGCAGTGTTGCACCGTGTGTGGGGGGCTTTAACTAGAAGTTCTGTTGTACTAACTAATGAAAGATGGTAAATCTTGAGGTCAGAAAGAAATGACAAGATGTAAGTGACCATTATGTCACAAGCGTCGAGACAAAGAAAAAATCTGAGCCCCAGACATCAATTAAATCCATTCCTTCCGATTAAAACTAGTTTGAAAATTTTTAAATGAGGTGGCTAGTATAATGCCTACACAATACATTGAATATGACATGATTGTACAAGTTGTTCATGTACATGTTGATCAGGAAAAGAAACTTCCTCTCAGGTTCACCACCATCACAGCCATTCAAGTCACACTCCACAGGTGGTACATGTAGTTCAAATGTTGGTCATAATGTCTCCAATCTTCAACCGACTCCTCAAAAATGTGTCACAGGTTGTAGGAGCAAACAGAATGCTTCAAGAAAGAACCAGTTTAGTGTGTACATGGATACATGTACCATTGGTATGTTTATATCATCACTTTTTAAACATGTACATAATTTGTATGTTATGTATTTAACACTGCAATGCTAATTGTTATGGTGAGCTGTCATGTGCACTAGCTACATAGGCACATGAACAGCTTTTGTACAAGCAAGGATTACAAAGTGTGAGTTTTGGGAATAAAGACGTAAATTATTGTGACCGGACTAGCTGTCATAAGCTATAAGTCATATGTTGTTTTTGTCTACATACTGATATATTTAATGATACATGTATGTGAGTGAAACACTCAAGATCACCCATAGCATAAAGTTCCTGTGAACAGGTGTCAACAAAACCTGGATCGGATTGGATCGGATGTCACCAAATGAGGAAAGGTTAGGGATAGGGTTACAGGGGTTGATCCGATCCGATCCAGGTTTTGTCAATGGCCCCTGTGAACTGTACTCAAGTGTACAAGCCTGCAAATAAGATGTTCTTTAAGCAAGTCATTTGTCAGTCCAGGGACAATACTGACCTGACAAGAAGCCAGTCTGGTCAGGCAATTTGTTCCACATCGTTTGTCTTGACTGAAAAGTGCCTGGTGTTCAAAGCAACACAATGTAACTACATGTACATGTATGGAAAGATTTCCTTGTTTCACAGAGAGAAAAGATTTTCTGTCTGAATTGAATTGTAGCAGAACCACCCAGTCTGTATGTCAGAGCAGGTTAAGCTTTCACAATGTCAAAATGCTGGCCATTGAGATAACCTGGATCGGATCGCATCAGATCATCCCCTGTAACCCGATCCTTATTAACCTTTCGCCATTTAGTGAGTTACAGGGGTAATGATCCGATCCGGTCCAATCCAGGTTTTGTTGACACCTCATAATGCCAAATTTATCGGGCAATTTGGTCAGATGAAAGGCTGTTGTTTGCAGCCTTACACGTCTTAGAGATTGTACAACCAGGTTCACAGGTTGCGATAAATAAAATATGAACTGCTGAATGGATTTACAAAGGAATAATTCAGAAATAAGTCTCAATTGTTATTTTTAATTATCTATTTTAAAATTATTTCATTTACTTGTAATTCTTTCCAAAATTAACAAAATGTTGATTGTGATCTATTACATAGAAAATGCCGAGCAAGGTCTGGAGAGTAAACAAGTTCAAGTTGTATCAAACATTAATATAAGGTAATTATACCATTCCCTGACCAAAAACTCCAATACACTCCCTCATTCCCTGTGGTTTAGTTTTTGTTTTGGTTTGAAAATTTCAAACCAGTTTAATTTGAATTTTCCTTTGTCATAGATAATGTTTTTGAAAATAATTAAACTTGTGTGAAATTTTCAAACTAAAAACAGAATATAAATCACAACCCACATGTATGACGCCCTTATTGAATCTGTTGTAATATTGGGATCTAATCTCCACACTCCCTCATTCCCTAGCCAAAAGCTGGCTACAGAAGTATGAGTTGTTATTCAATTTTTTTCTTGATTTGCATACATGTATACACCATTACGAGGTTAGATCTGTCTAACATTACATGTATTTTGCCATGTTGTCTAAGAGCGAAACAAGATGCATTGTATGGACTGCATACATTTACATGTATGTACAGTCGGACTTGCACTCTGATAAAATTATTAATTTTTGATATGTGAATTACATGTATCACTAGGCTAATTTACATGTACAGTGTATGTTGAAAAGTTATTATCAAGCCCTGGCATGGCATGTTAACCTGTTTTGAACAGGCCATACCATCTCTGGCCATATTCATATTCTCAGCATTGCACTGGAACTACAGGTGTACTAAGCTTGCAGCTGAAGCTCTGATGCTTGTGAATGTTTTCATGTGCAAATATTGTCAACAAGATTCCCCCACATGAGCCCCCATTGCAACCTGTACATGTAGGTCTAGTTCAACACCGAAAATGCAAATATGGTCTATTGTAGGGGGCACAGGGGGTTCTGAACTTCCTGTTTCCCATACCCTTTATTGCTGGTTCCTGCTCCTTCCTTGGTGCACATTCCTACCTATTTGCACTTTTTCAATTACAAAAAATTATGCAATAATGCAAAAAAATATTTCTCCCAAAATTTCCATCAGCTTGCAATTGGGGAATCCTGCTTCCTGCCCTCAACCTTGCCACCTCCCACAGACTTCCTGCCCCCTTTTCTCCTGGGTTCCCACCCCACTCTATTGCATGTCTGGGTAATTTCCTTTTCCATTCTTTTATCATCCATGATAAGGTCATCACTTCGACCATTGTCAGTAACACAAACCATGACAAAAGCCATAAAATCAAACAAGGTGACCAACACAAAAACAACAAGGAAGACAAGAAATTCTACAAGAATGTTGGCACAGAATGGTCATCTGGGGGACATCAGTGTCGCGAAGGATGCCAATGAAGAATTGCTGCACATGATAGATACCATGACATTCAAACCAATCTCAAACAGAGGTCAGTCTAAATCAACATACATTCAGCTGGGGTAATTATTATTGCCATGTAGCATTTTATTACTTCCTGTATATAATGGCTGCAGTTATTATTATTATTTTTTTTTTTTATTTGTCCATTATATTACATTGGTTTCATTTTACAGTTAAATCTCTGCTGGTATAAAACATATAATGGCAGGAGATCTTAGCAAGCTCTATTGAGCTTTTCTAGGAAGATCCCCATCATACATTTATATACTAATTACAACAGCAGATGGATAATCATTCAAAATGTAAAAGTTATACGGGTTTGTTTTAGCAATAAGATGACTACATTCTTAATCTAACATAACAAAGTATTTTGATTTTTTACATAAGTTTTTGTGCTTTTCTTAAAAGAATTGTATGTTTTGGATATTTTTAGATTTTTAGGCAAATTATTCCAAATTTGTGCCCCCCTATATTTTAATGAAAATTTTCCGTAGTTTGTCCTTTTGTAATCTATAAAAATATTTGATGCTGATCGAGTATCATGACAATGTATACTTTTATTTAATCTAAAATAATTATTAAAATATTCTGGTAAATTATTGTTAAAGTAAGAGTACATAAAAAGTGCTATCAAATACATATTCAGCTCATATATATTAAGAATATCAAGAGATAGAAATAGTGGCTTTGATTCATCTCGGTAATTTGCAAAAGTCATTATTCTTACTATTTTTTTCTGTATTGTGAATATTGATTTAAGCCTGGTAGGGTACGTGCTTGTCCATATAGTGCTACAATATGTCAAGTATGGATATATCATAGTATTATAAATTGTTTTTAAAGTTTTAATTGATAAATAATGTCTAGCCTTAGCCATTATTCCCGTCATCTTTGATATTTTTGTTGTAATGTGGTCAATATGATATTTCCATGATAGTTCATCATCTATATATAATCCTAAAAATTTTGTACAATTTACTTTTTCAATCTCCTGATCATTAATTTTAATTGAAATAGATTGGTTAAGTTTCTTTATTTTAGGTTTAAAAATTATAAAATGTGTTTTCTTCACATTTAAAGATAGCTTATTCATAGAGAGCCAAGATGTAATTTTCCGTAGTTCCTGATTCATGGTGTTACATAAAACACCAACATTTTTATGACTGTAAAACAAATTCGTGTCGTCAGCAAAGAGAATGAATGATAAGGTCTTTGAACATTTAGAAATATCATTCATGTAAATTAGAAACAATAGAGGCCCAAGAACAGAACCTTGTGGCACTCCACATTTGATTGTCATACTATTTGATTTATGCGACTTGTATTTAACTATCTGTTTCCTATTTGTCAAATAATTTTTGAACCATTCATTTACAATTCCTCTTATTCCATAATGGTTGAGTTTTGTTAATAGTATCTCGTGATTTACGGTATCAAATGCCTTTGCAAGGTCTAAAAATACTCCCAGTGTGTATTCATTGTTGTCTATTGCTTGGGATATTTTTGTCATAAGCTCAATAGTTGCTAAGTTAGTTGAGTGTTTTTTCCTAAAACCATATTGACTAGAGAATAATATGTTTTCCTTTTCAAGATAATTAAGTAGTCTTTTGTACATTAATTTCTCTAATATTTTACTAAAACACGGGAGAACTGAGATCGGTCTATAATTAGAAAATTCTTCCTTGTTGTTTGCTTTAAATACTGGAGTAACAAGTGCAACTTTCAGATCATTAGGAATTATACCAGTAAGAAAGATATTATTAAGATACATTGACCAAATTTTTTCTTCCTTTTTTAGGTTTTTGCAATTTCATGATGTATCCTTCATCTGTTGCTGTCTTAACTATATGTATATGTATTGTAATGTTTTACAGTGAACATGCTTTGTAAAAGTTACCAGTGGCACAAAAATATTGTACGTTTTGTATAAAAGCATATTTATGTTCTGGTTTCTATTCAAACAGCAATGCAGAGTTCTACTGAACTATTCAGGTTTTATTTACTACACATCAGGCTTTTCATTTGTTTACTACAGTACAGCCTACAAATTCAGGATTTGTTTGCAAGAGCTCAGCATGTCATGAATCCTTTTGATAGAGCTTTGTCTTAGAAGTAGTTCTTTCAAACGGTTGCAGATAAATCAGACATTTTTGTGTTCCTCACTGTTGTAGGTTCGTCTAAAGATTTCATTCTGGACCCAAGCACACCTGAATCAAAACCAGATCAAAAATCTACATGTATGTCAAGCCATGATTCATCTACTTCAACAAAAACTTTAACCAGCACAGTGAATGAAGACACAGGCAGTAAAGACGCTTGTCAAAGTACCTCTGTACAGCAAGAAAGGACTACATGTTTAACAACAATAGCTGAGGCAGACTCATCTATCAGGACCACCCCTAGCAGCAGTGCAGGATTCTTTGGAAACAAGAACTCTATACATTGTGAGAATACAGCAAATAGCAAGGACAATGAAGGGGCAGTTTCCAGCTCAAAGGTTGACTCTATCCTTCAGCAGACCAGTTCAATAGACACCATGCAAAGTGTCTCAATTCTCCCGTCACTGGACTGTCAATCGTGTGATGCAGTTGAAAGCGTTTGTGCTGAGGGCCAAAAGGAAGGCAATTACCTGAATGAAGTTATCACCTGCCAGGGTGATAAACCAAACAAACCCATTACAGATGAAAGATATAATCTGGAAAACCAAGAGGAAATGTATGATGCAGCACGTGACAATCCCTGTACTGTAAAAAACCTAAAAGACAATCCCTTCAATGAAGATGTAAATTTTCAAGGCAATGAAGAAAATAACATTACCTCAAACAACATCAGTCATCAAGAAAACCAGGAGGAACCAGATGAGGCATTGTCTAACGGTATTTACAGTGGAAGGCAAAACTTAGATAATTCCATTAATAAAGTTATAACATGTGCAGGTTATGAAGGGATCAGGCTGAGCTCAACCAACGTTTGTGATCTGGAAAAACCTAAGGAACCATTTAAAATTGATAAAGAAGGGCAGACTCACGATCACCAACAGTTATCCTTGCCTGCTGACACAACAATGCCATCTGAAAGTGCCTCAAACAGTGTCAGGGACCGTGCTGAACAGAGCTTGGACTTTGAGGGTTTAGTTTCATTGTTTGATAATCCCTCTTTGAGCAATCCTCCAGAAGCAATACGAAAAGAAGAGAATGTAAACAATAGGACAAGTTTGGATAAATCTGCAGAACAAGTGCAACAAGACAAAACTGTGAACAAGAAAACAACTTTGGGTCAACCCTTAGAAGCAATGCAACAGGTCGAAACTGTAAACAGGATTCCAAGTATTGGTACACCCAAGAAGGAGAGGATTTCACCCCATATAAAAGGGCGTGGTCGTGCAGACATGATAGACAACAAAACCACTGATTCTTCTGATTTGTGTGAACGTGTTAAGCAGAGACAAAGAAGGAGAACGCCTGAGATGCCGCTCACAACAAGGTATTCAGACTCTCCCAAGAGATCAAGGACAACTCAACAGAAGGCAAGAAAGCGATCTGTGGATTCTGTGGTTGATTTTAAAACATGTGACAAGTCAAGCCCTGAAGGCAGTGCAAAGAAGAAGTTTAAAGCATCTGAGGGCCCTTTGCCAGGTGAAGCGTCCCCAGTGATAGCAAGTACAACAAAAGACAAGTCACAGGGGGACATGGGTGTTCCTAGTGAGCAGCAAGAGAAAGAGGAAAACATGACCTCTGAATGTGATCATGATGAGTTGGGAGCTGATAGTTATCCCTGTTCAAGTTGTAAGACTGCGCTTTCAAACGGCTCAAGTGGTAACACTGTACGTTCAAACGACGTCATTCCAGCCAGTGTCTCATCGTCAGAGAATTCCAGCTCTGCAGTTATTAATCCGATGGTTGTCTATGCTAATCAGAGTTCAGAAGAGAAGCAAGGAGGTGCTAACAGGGTAAAAGAGGACTCGGGCTCACAGAAAATGAAGAAAGACGGTAATGGCACAGTCATCGAAGAGCGGATCTCTATCGACGATTATCCACCTAATTTGGTGACAAGAGAGGAAAGTTCTCAAAACGAAAAGCTAAATAGCGGTGGGCCAAAAGAGGAGAATGCTTTCAACGATGAGGAGTCTGTCACGGATTTCACATCATCTCAACAACTCTCTGGTCCAATTCAGAAACCATCTGTATGTGCGACTGCTTTACAGGAAAACACTTCAGAGCAGAACAGTTGCAAAGAAAAAGAACATAAAACAGCTCCCTTGGAAGGTGAAGTTACAATTAGGCAGAGCTTAAGTCAAAAATTGTCAACTTGTCACTTGGCAGAATCTCTGCCATTCGATCCAAGTGAGAACGCATTGTTCATTGCTTCTGACCAAAGCTCCCAGTTCAAAGAATATGATACGAAAGAGGAAGCACACGTGGTAAAACAAGTGGATATTGATGAAGATACACAAGGGCAAAGAAATAACTTTAGACCTTTGAAGAGGCATTTGATAAATTCTCCGGAAGGCAAGAAATCGGGTGACACCGAAAATGAGAAGCAGGTCAGTAACAAATCTCCAAGTCAAACTGCCGAGGACGGTGCCAAGACATCTAAGTCATTGAGTGAGGTAACCCACAACTCGAACAGCACTCCAGTACAGAGTTCATTGGAAGTGGATGCTTTAACACCTTGTCTGTTTGAAAATGACAGCTGGGAGACCCCAGACCAGAAAGCTAGCCAGAAGAGGGCTAAGAGTAGTTTAACTGGTCGTGAAGAAATTATTAATGAGAATAAATTTAGTACAAATGAAGCTGATTTCGAAACGATGCGTGCGTTGGGCGAAAGTGCTGCTACGACTGAACACCTTCTCTTCTCTGGTGTGGTTCAATCGTCTGTTGGCACCCGAAAGGAGTTGCCAGATACAGATCTCGAAGGAACGCAAAGCTTTGGCACTAGTCAGAGTATCTCTGTTCTTCATGATTTGAAATTTCCTTCACAAGAACAACAAGAAGATTCAACATGCAATGAAGAACCCAGTAGCCATTGTGGAAAGAGTTTCAATGCAGAAACGAAGAGAGATAATACTTGGGTAGAACCACTTCACAAAAAAACAAAAACTGGGCACCAGTCAGAATCGCAAGGGGTGGATCCAAACATGTCATCTGAGTATCGGAATTGTCCTAACAGTGACAAACCTCACAGCTCGGAGTTCATGGAAAGTGACGTCATACCACCCACACCACCCGTCAAACCTGTTACTAAACAGGAATTTGGTAATCCTAACCAGTCTCCTTTTAAACTCTCGAGATCAAGAATGAAACTGCAAAGGAAAAAAGATGAGGCAAACTTCCATTCCGAACGTCTAGCTGTGAAACAGAAGAAGCGGATAAAGAGTCCTCGTTGTTCAAAGTCACCAAGATTGCAGGATGATAAACTTAATGGAGATGGAACACAATGTAGTTCCGTGGGTAGCGAGATAACTGAGGCCAGTGTTTCCTTTTTAGCAGGCCATCCCACCTGCAGTAGGTCACCGAGGACAGTAATCGATGAGGGCAACAGTCAGGCCATGGAACCTGAGTATGATTCTAACCTATCTTTGAAATCTAAAAGGCTGAATTCATCACCAGACAGAAATACAGAAACAACAGTGAATAAATCAGATAATAACCCGAACAAATCTGCCAAGGATTTAACAAGATTCTCGAAGTCACAAAAGCAAAGAAACTTAGTTGAAAATATTACTCCTCAAGACTTAGATGAACCTCGCCTTTCGCAAAGCAAGACTAACAGTCAAGTGTCGCAAAATGAAAACCAAATCGGTAGACATTCTGAAGACAGGAGACGCGAAGACTTGAAGGGTAGCCCTTTAGCTGAAGAAGTTGAAAGTGTACATTCATCCTCATGCAGTCCTGTAAAACAAAGAGTTGACGGAGACTCATTTGATTGGTCAGGAACTCGAGGCCCGCAGAAAGGAAGTGCAGATTCCCAGAATAGTGTTATATTTCTTGATAATGACGATAATGAAAAAGAATATTTAACAGAAACAGAAGATGAAGATTGCTCTGATAATTTGTTAAACTTGCCTAGCAATTCACAAGCTCGCCACGAAGTTGAAGGATCAAAGGAAGATTGTTCAAAGAAAAACTGGGCTGAAAATCCAAAAAACCCTTTCCTTGTTGATGATGGCAATGGGGATTCTCTCAGTGTCGGTGACGACAGGGACTCTTACTTCACGGACGGTGGCGAAGGGGATTCATCTGACGATGAAGCTTTACTGAAGCCTGTGTTTCTTCCAAAAGAATCAGCCAAATCGTGTGAGAATGAGTTAAGCTGCAAAGAGGACGCCCACGACAATGACGAGGAGGAGGAGGAAGCGGCGATTTTTTCCCAAGAACTCATTCCTTCTGAGAATAACGGTGAAGATGATGATGAAATCACATGTAAGTACTTGCTGTGTCAATGTATACAGTGTACAGAGATCTCAGTGCAGTGTACATGTTTCGCCCGCCATGATTCGCGTGTAATAATTCGCGAGTCGTGATTCCCCCGTCATGATCAGTTTCCATTGTAAGAAAGTGGTGAAGGAGATCCACAGATCTTGTTCTTTGTGGATGTTTTTATTTCAGGAAGTAAGCATTTCGACCCTTTGAGCTCATTTTATTGGCGAGTTTCTTTACCATTGTCTTATCTTGAGCGAATCAGGACGAGCGAATCATAGCCAGCGAATCGTGTTTGAAATACACAGCTCTGCAAACGGTAGCGAAATCGGCTGTAAAAGAGCTGATTGTAGTTTTTTACTTAAGACACTACCAGCCTCGAATAGCCCTTGCTAAATGCTGTTTGTATAACATTTACGTGAACTAAACAAATTGAATTGATAGTGTATGTAACAAAGTTTCCATGTCACATTGATCTGCTACGAAAACACGTTTTCTTTATGATCATATCAGGTTGATGTTTCATAAATAACTTAGATCTTCATGTTTTCATTTTAGCGCCTTTTAAAGCACTGGACAGTACCGGAGCATCTTCTGCCACATTTCTGTCAGAAGCCACAGCCTCAAGCCAGGTCAGTTGTAAATGTCATGGTCTCCTCCGCCGATACCAATGATCCTATTTGCCTCGTTTGTGCTCAGTTCTCTTCAGGGCTAACAGTCGAATGTAAAACTAATGTCATCAACAGTTCTACCAGAAAAAAAAATTACACGTACTGTAAAACCTAATCGTCTTTGAAAACATTCTCCCTAACAGTCTAACCACAACGAAGCCGAACTTTATACTTTTGTGGTTTGAAAGTACAACCGCCTCTCTTTGTTCGCAGTAGCCTGAGAAAAAAGACAACCTTTTGCCGCCCTATAGTCTGAAGTGTCGGTCGCTTTCACGCCCTACCGGCGCCCACAGGGGGTAGACTGACACTTCAGACAAGCCGTCCTATTGCATTAAGCGGTCCACCCTCCACAAACGACCACTTTCCAATAACGGTCACCTCTATACCACAGCCACATTTTGTCGTTCCATTTTCATATCTTCACTTAATTCCGCTAATTGAAAGCCTCACCATAACAGCCACCTCTCTATATTGGGCACTCATGTCGTTGCAATACCCACACCTCGATTGAACTTCTTCAGTATTGGTTCTGATCTCGTATGTCTTAAGTTTATTTTTTATTCCATCGGAACACTCATCGGTTATAATTTTCCACTTCGATGCTGAGGTAGGTTTTGCGAGGAAACTCACTATCGCCAAACTAAGCAAATTATGTAGTTTCGGTCCCTACTTCACTGTCAAACGTTTTTATTCCTTGTCATGACATACTAGACTATAGAAATATGTTATAAAAAAAGAAAGCATTACCTGATAATGGTGGCCGATTCATTCATTATTTTATATGTATGTTAATTAGCCTTACTGGCCTCATTTAAGAGTAAAACTTTAAAACAAACGAGGCCACTTAGGCTGATTAACATGCCTATACAAAAGGGTAACTAAACTGGTCGCCATTATGAAAGTGGTCAATAGCATAGACGTGTTCATAAATAGCTTTAAATTTTTAATGTCACATTTGTTTTGATAGACAAATGGGAAACTCTCAGTAAAAGTATATCGGGAGAGCTATATTCGTCCAGCCACATCACCACAACAGGATTTATGTCAACCCTGTTACCAGCTAGGCTGGATCCTATTTGAAGGCGGCTGTTTTCAGGTTGTTATATGTTTATTTGTGCAATTGTTTCGCACAGAAAATGGAGGTGCTCCGACAGGACGTGGAAGCGATGGAGAAAGAAATGGAAGAACTAAGGGCGTATCTCGCAAAAACTGACGAAAATAGAGACGAAGAAGAAAACGCAATTGAAAACGGCGACGTGGACTCTCAAGAAGCTGGTAGGGAGACACATGTTGTTATTAAGGACTGTTATATTGATTAAGTTCATTCGGAGTAATCTCTTAATCGAATCTAATCTCAGCCACTTACCAATTGTCAAAACTGGCTGGACAGACCGGTCATTTCGTATATATGCGCCTTTGGGAAGAACTAACCGACTAGTTGTGACAAATGGTTAACGTCCCTGGGGCCCCGATTTTCGAAAGTCCTGATCCCTTTTCCGGCCCTAAAAGCTACATTATATGTCGAATCCGCCCAAATGACATAAACTTCTGAGCAATAAACTTCTAAGAGAACGAAAGAAGTCGGGCAGGTTTGCAAGCTAAAAACTACATCACCATTCTATATAGATTCTGATTTTAAAATATAGCTCCGGATAGGACTAAAAACGTTATCGGGACTTTCGAGAAACGGACCCCTACGATCTTTGTGGTTTTGTCCTTGTGTTTGTCTGTCAAATTATTGATTTGTTGTTGTTGTTGTTCTACCTTAAGATATTTTGAAGTCACCATCAATTTATAAAAAAACAATATTCCACACTGTGATTAAAAGCTATTAAACAAAGAGTAGTATAGTGCCTTTATGATGATGTTTATGATGTGCAAGGACCAATGTTTCGTCGTTTTGTTTCTTGTAATTTCCAAATGCTCACGCCTTTTCCCTCTTATGCTTTGATTTGTTTGGGAGAGTGTAAACGTATATTCAGTCAAGAAAACACGGGGTTGTCACTTCAGAAGCTTTACGGCGCCTTCTTAACGTGTAGACATTATCTTTCAACATAGGGAGCAGGGGTGGTGGTGTGGTGAGAGCACTCACCTCCCACCAATGTGGCCCGGGTTCGATTCCCGGCCCGGCGTCATATGTGGGTTGAGTTTGTTGTTGGTTCTCTCCTTGCTCCAAGAGGTTTTTCTCCGGGTATTCCGGTTTTCCTCTCTCCTCAAAAACCCACACTTCCAAATTCCAATTAGATCTGAAAAGTGTCCGCAATTAGCACTCGCGTGCTAAATACCTTTGACACTTAAATAAAGTAATTTATTTATTTATTTATTTGTTTATTTATTATGATATACCTATCTAGCATAGCTGAAAAAATAAGAGAAAGACAAGTTTCTTGTCTGTTAATATTAAAATTGAATCAGAACTGAGACAACATTGTTGTTACAGATGAAGTTGTTGATGCCGAAATCCTGTCTTCTCTCACGCCACCTCCGCCACTCACACCCAAGAGCATCCCTCCCATGCGCCAGCTGTCCACCCCCCTGAAAGACGTCTCTCGCTATCTAGATCAGGAGGGGCAGTCGACTGATGAAGGTAGTGAATGTGAAGAGGTAATAAGCAATGAACCAGGGAAGAGATCTGAGCTAAGAAAGAGCTCTTGTTACCAAGGAGACAAGAGTAACGCAGGCAAGAACGATTCCAAGGAAAAGTCTGCGAAGAAGCGCCCTCTATCGCCGAGTTATGAAGATGATGGTTTGAGCATTACAGCAGTTGAGCAACGGCAAGACGAAACGCCTTCTCCCCCTTCTCGCAGTGATTGCTTAGTGCAAACCTCCCAGGAGAAAGACGAAGATAAGTTAATTGTTGTCGACGATAGAGACGGTCCTGATTCAAGGACGGGTTCCCTTTTGCTGGTCAAAAGAAGAAAAGTGACACATGATCTTGTCCCCAAGAAATCTCCAGTCGTCAGCCTAGTGTTCACGAGGGCAGGGAAAGATTCTGAGAAAACTAGTCAGTCCCCGCGACCAGTGGCGCAGCTTAAAGAGTCATCGCATGCAAAGAGAAACTCTTCTCCTTTCATCTATTCTCGAAAACGTGGCTTAATTATTTCGCCAATCAGGGGACAGGATCCTCCCAGAGCAGTGTTGCGTGACGGTGTGTCATGCGAGACAGTGTCACGGGAGATTGTGACGGGTGTAAATACGTCACGTGACAATTTGTCACGCGAGAGGATTTCGAATGAGATTTGTTCACGCGACAGTGTGCCACGCAGCAGTGCGTCACGTGAGAGGGTGTCACCCGGCAATGTGTCACGCGACAGTGTGTCACGCAATAGTGTGTCACGCGAGAAGATGTTAGATGATCGGTGTCATTCGCCTGATGTGGTGCTCACAAAGGTTAAAGAAGCGACAAACAAAAAGGATGACAATAACATAGAAAACAAGACTACAGCGAGACAACTGTCTTTTGTGGCAACACGTCTGAACAGACAGCAGTTGGTAAGAGTTCTCTTTACTTCTAGTATAGTATTTTAAACCCCCACAACTTATCTTAACTTAGGAGGGGTCAGTGAATCCGGCCTCAGGAGCTGAATTCGTTGGGAGGGCATTTCCCATTTCACTATTGATAAAGTTCCCCATAAACTTTGAATTTGTTTACGTCACGTTGTTGTTGAGCAGAGAACAGTAAACAAATTTACCAAAATATGTAACGCGCGTGCGGACTTCTTTCTCCTTTGTTTTATGATGTAATGTTCCGTTTACTTTCGTGTTTGTTTATCAAAACGTCTATTTCTGCTTTTCATAGGAAGAGTTTTCCGAGCGAAATGGGCCTTCACGCGCCGACATTGTCGCATTCGGCGTCTGCACTTGTTTTTCGCCCCCAAATTCCCCTTGCACCTGTATTGTAGAGAAAGATCTTAAGTGCAAGGAGAAGTTGAATTTGATTGTTTTCTCTTCTCTTCTGCGCCAGGCTGAAGCTCGAGCACTCGCTGAAACGTACGGCGGGAAGCTAGCCAGCGAGTTCAACACCAAGACAAGTCACGTGATTATGACCACAGGTCGGTACATACGGTCTTTTTTGTCATCTTTGACCACACTAGTGTTAGCAGCTAACTGGTCGGCCTTCCCATCCCTACCCCACTACCGTTTGGGATTGTTAATAATTCATCTGGGTGTTAAAGGGAATGCATCACCTACAGTATGCGCATGCCCGTACAAATCTTTCCATTGCTTGGCATTGCTTGCGTAACATAGTATTGACCGTTCCCAATTTCGTTATTTGAAAGTGTTTATTTGTGTTCCTTACTTGTTTCATTTGTACAAATTGTTATTTTAGAATCTTTAATGACTTTAGGGAAGCAGTGGAAAGGTTTTTGTAAGCATGCGCATAGCGTGACACAGTCCCTTATAGAATAGTTACGATCATCGGAATAATCAGATTCTCTCAACCCATCGATAATAATCGGACAGATCTGCTTATGAAGACTAATAGAAAGACATATCGTTTCAATGATAAAAACTAATGAAACTGGTCTTGGTTTGGTTGCATGCCGCTGTAAATGACTATAAGATGAAATAAGAAACAGTTTTCAGTTGAAAATAAAAAAAGAATGTAAGAATATAAATTCCCACTTTAAGAATGATCGTTGTATTTCCTTTTTCCAGATGAGAATATGCAGGTGACACGTCATAGTTACACCATGAAGTACCTTCTGGGTCTGGCTCTTGGAAAATGGATTGTTAGTCATCGCTGTAAGTCACTTATTAAAAAAATAACGTAGCAAAGTTAATACTTCAAAGCATCCTGTAGTAGTGGTAGATTAGATATGGTTAATGAAATAGGTCAGTTTTCATTTCAGTTTCAAAGGTAATTTGTCGATTGCTTTGGTTTTTCATTGCTACGCTTTGTGATTGGCTAAAACAAATCTCGCGCCACCTTCTCAACCAATCAGAAGTAAAACCAAAACCAAACGTGACTTGTCTGCGCGCGTTTTCCCGCGCTCGGCGCCGGCTGCATGTTGTTACGAGTTCTGATTGGTTCATCAGACTGATTACCTCTGTTGTGATTGTTCAGAGTGATTAGTTTGTTTTTGGTCTTGCGACACTCAATTGAGTGAAAAGACCTAATTACATTGTTTTTGTTCTCATGTTTATTTATGACATGTTACTGTGTATCATTCATACTGTTGTTACTTTGTCTTTTGTATTTTCAGGGATTGTTGCTTGTAAACAAGCCAAAACACTTGTACCCGAGGTAAGATTAACTTAAGTTAGCCGAATACCTATCACGCCCCTTTTTATTATCGACAAGCGAGAAGCGACGAAAACAATAACATGTCCTTTTTTTCAATTGGGCGTTTTTCTTTGCTGTTCCCTTGACAATCCTAACGTGAAAACAGGGACAAGTGACATCGCGCTTCAAAAGAACCGAGGTGAATCAGAAAACACCTTCCAACCCCTGGTATTTCTCCGCGATGTTAACACTTGTTTTCTTGTTTTTAATGAAATGGAATGATATGTGTGGGGAGAAGGAACTCAGAGAAAACATTTTCTGAGTTGCAGATGGAATTCGAACACACGACCTTCCGTACACTATTCGGATGCTCTAACGACTGAGCTACTGGGAACTCTAGTGGTAGCAATGGTCGATTGTGGGCTATGTGACACAACTACTGCATCGCGCAAGTCACATTATGTCAATGGACACACTCGATTAACTGTATCACGCAGTTGAAAATATAATGTAGTGTAAAACCTTTATTTAACCTTTATTTATTTGCGTAGAATAAACTCTCAGAGTAAGTTATTGTTGTTGTTGTTTTTTTTTTTTTTTGCCATGTTGACACTCCTTTTCTATGCAACATGAAAACTGCGAATTCAACTTGTCACCGACATCAGTACAGCAACATCCAAGTTGAGAACAGCGGAGTCAAGTCAGTTTTTGGAGCTGGTTCACGCTTCTTATTTGTTCCAACTCATTAATCAAGGAACCCTTTCTATCTCTTGTCTCTTAGGCGGATTATGAAGTGAAGGGTGATTCAGGTCTCGGACAGATTTCCATTCCTCGCGCGGCAAGAACAGCCAGGAACAACAAGGTGACACTTGGGAGCGTTATGATGGGGAGGAATTCAAAACGGAGAATACTCTGAGAGACTAGAATTCAATTGTAGTTAATGTTTTTTTCTTTTCTCTTCCTAACAATTGATTTTGTTTTTGTTTTTGTTTATTCAGGAAGCTCTTTTATTTGAAGACTTTGACGTGCTGTGTTTTGGCGGATTCAGCACTGCTGTCAGTAAAGGTATTGTTGCTATTTACGTCATTTGTTCGCAAGTTTTAATAAGCTCAAACACATACCTTGATCACAGGAACCTAACAATAGTGGCTTGTTGTTGTTGTCGTTGTTTTCAGTCTAACACATTAATTACAACCCCTCTCGACGCTTTGCCGCCCCATAATTACGCCTCATATGTAAGCTAAAGGGCCGATTGCACGACGAATGTTAACCTGGGATGAAAATTCTGCCTGATTAGGAAGGCCGAGATTTCAGCCCGGGCTTCCTGAGCAAATCTTCTTAAAAATACGTTTGCGATTACACGAAAAAAGTTTCAGCCCGGCTGAAATTCATCCCGTTCTGATATTTCCAGCCCGGTTTAAGCTAATCAGCCCCTAAAAGTGACGATGATGCAAATCTCTGGAACTTAAACTGTAATTATTTCTTAGTTGAATCAGCCAACTGAATATAACATTTACATAAACTGATACATGTAGTTTGATTCCTCTTTTCTGTGTTGGGTCTAAAAGAAAAGAGAATGTATAAAAAAGGTGGGGAAATTTTGAACATTGTGCATAAAAAGCTTCATACGGACCGTATAAAATAACCCCCGGCACAAAAAATGTTTGAGTGAACTTCGAACCCGCCGGCTTATGTATGTGCGCGGTTTTTTATTATTATAATTTTGTTCAACACAGAACAACTCAGTCAACTGTTGAAATTTTGTGGAGCACGTGTCTTCATTGACGCTGAAAGTCTAAAAAGAACAGAAAAGGTATGTTGTATGAGAATATTTCAGTCCCCCCTTTACTGTCTTAAAAGGGCTGTCATCTATTTTTAATATCACTTTGAAAAGCCAGAAAAATATTTGTTTAAATGGAAACCTACTAATAATGGCCCAGTTTTGTTAACAAATACTCTACCAGTGTAGAGAAACTGGTATTCGTTATCTTTGGCTGCGGATGGCCAGGATGGAAATGGATTGCAACTTGAAAAAAAAAATGGCCAACTTTTTCAAGTTCCTCCCAAGTGTCGTGGAAAAATCGTAGAAAAACGTATTATGGTTTGTTCTTTCTTGAAGAAATCACTTGGTAATATCTTCTTGGTGTTCTAAGAACAATTTTATGTTTGAGCAAAGGTACCTTGTCAACTATTTGGTGTATTTTGACCAAAACACAGCAGAATCAGCATGACAATAAACTGCGTTGCACCTCTTGGTACAGATCCACCCTCTGCAAGTAGTTTTTAAAACAGTCTGAGGTAAACTTTTTCATAAAACGAATGTTATATTGTATTTATTTTCTCTTCAGGCTCGTCAAAAAGTCGTTATCATCGACAAAGAAACTCGAGACAACCTCAGTGGAATAAAGGGTACTGTTCCTTTTCCTCTCACTTAGTTTAATTTGTACTTGATTTATTCAAAGCTCTAAACTTTAGTGTTTAGCTTTGCCTTCAGTATACAATGGATGAGGTGTCTCCGATTAGCACAGGGTTTCCATCCTCAGCTATGCTTCCCTGACAAATCAACAAAGTTCTTATCTAATATTATTCTCATAATTCATATTAATTTTCTTTAATGCAATATATATTTTCATGATGTGATTTTCATTTTTACTCGTTCCTTTTTTTTTCACAGCCATCTGCCGTCATTTAGACACGATGCCCGTTTCCTTGGAGTGGGTCACGGATAGCATTGCAAATTACAAGTGAGTACTTTATAAAATTTCCAGCGATGTACATGACTGCCAGCAGTCGCACTCTGGATAGACGCCGAGCGGGCGAGCAAATGAGCGTTCGGCGATCCGAGCGGCGAGCGAGCGAGCGAGCGAAAGTAATGCGAACTGAGGGGACTTACTTTGAACACTGCCAAAACTGAATTCATGCTAATTGGTTCTAGACAAAAATTGAGTACTTTGTCAAACCCACCTGAGCTCTTGATTGATAATATTCCAATAGAACAAGTTTCCTCTGTCAAATCGCTTGGAATATTTATTGATGAAAATCTACGGTGGCAAATACACATCGATAAATTATCTAAAAAGATCGCTTCCGGGATAGGAGCCATAAAAAGAATTAGACCTTTTGTGCCCCCATCTACTCTTCATTATATATACAACGCGCTAATTCAATCTCACTTCAATTACTGCAATCTTGTTTGGGGTAATTGTGGTAAAACTTTATTTGAAAGGCTACAGAAGCTTCAGAACCGTGCCGCTCGTGTTTTAACTTGTTCTAGCTATGACGCGGACGCCAACTGCCTAATTAGACAACTCGATTGGAAAGATTTGAGCACACAGTTTCAAATACAGAAAATCATAATGGTTTACAAGTGTTTAAATGGTCTTGTTCCTGAATACCTGTCCTCTAAATTTGTTATACGAAATGGAATGCGCTATTCCCTGAGGGACTCTGATAATAAACTAGTCGTCCCGTTCCCACGAACTAATTACATGAAAAATAGCTTTAGTTATAGCGGAGCAGTTCTCTGGAACAGCCTACCCTGTGATATGAGAGAAATGAAATCTCTAAGTCAATTTAAACGTTCAGCTTATCTGAATTTTTAATTTAAACTATACACGGCATTCATGAAAAACAGGTTATTAGATTAATTGTAGTTAGCTTTGTAATTTGTTTAGGCTAGTTAGGTTAGCTAGGTTAGGTTCCTGATGATTTTACCGTGTTTAAATAAAGATTTACAGTTACAGTTTACAGTTACTCTGGGGAAGAGGCGGGAAAGGAGAGAGGGACTGCAGTCTCTTATGTAACAAACGCTTTCACTCGCTGACCCCATCAAAGACTAAGGGCCCATTCACATGGAGGTGGGGGACCCCGGGTATGTGAGGTACCCCGCCTACCCGTAGTCAAAAAAAGCTAGCCTTCACATGCAATATTGAGCCCCGGGACGCTGGGGTGAGGTTTCGAAATGCTATCGGGTTTTTTTGTTTGAATTCTTCGCACATTTGGGCTGACGAACGTTTGGAATTGATGAAGCTTTCCGTTTTGTTCTTGTTTCGGGAACAGTTAAATGTAGCAGATCAAAAGGTAAATGCCCGGATGAACATGACCCCAGCTAGGCGGGTTACCCCACCTTCAGCGTTCACATGGAGAAAACTCTCCCCAGCTAAGCGGGTTACCCGTCCCGGCTGACCGGGCAACCCGCCTCGGTGAGGTACCCCACCACTCATTAGTGCTGCAACGATACACCGGTGCACCGGTGAACCGAGATATTTTTTGTCACGATACGAATATCGATATTTGAACAAGATATCGCGATATTATGATATTATGATTCTTCATCAACATTCAGAAATTACTGTCTTAAATGACTCCTTACCCAAGTCCAAGCCTTTTTATAGCTATTTATTAAACAAAGGGACAAGAAAGTTCCATCCTTGCTTCGTATAGCTTCGCATGCTTCCGATACATGCATATTTTTCATAATTAGTTGTCAGCTGACACAGTCTTGCACGCCCATGGGAAAAACATGTGGTTCGTCGCAAAATGTCTTCCCGTGTTGGTGGAAAAATGTATGTAATGATGTATCATATCGTGGCACTTGTATCGAGATATGTATCGTATCGTGAGAAAATGTATCGTGGCAGCCCTACCTCTCATGTGAACCCGATCAAGAAAAAAAGAGAGATTGTATGGAGAGATTGGTTACCCCACCAAGGCGAGGTACCTCACCTTCCCGGGGTCCCCCTCCTCCAAGTGAACAGGCCCTAAGTTACCCCGAGTGTTTACAGCCTATGACTGGATAAAAAATGTAAAGAAAGACGGCAACGACAACAACCGAAAGAAAATAAACCCAACACCTAAGCAAGGTCCAACCACGTTATGAACCCTTTCTTTGTAATTGCAATTTTCTAATCGAGATTATTTTTCTTATTTGTCCACAGGATTCAAGAGTCGAAAGATTATATCGTCGAATTGTAAAGTGAAATAGGATTTAAAAGGTTTTGAAGAATGTCATATTTTAAGAAATAAATAAACTCAAGGATAACTTACATCAATCTAAACAAGAACCGCGAAAGGACCCTAGACAAAATGTTAATTCCGAAGGAAAACGGCCTGGGAAAGACACATATGAGGACTGCTACCACGATTGTGGTAGCAGAGCTACTCTTGTCCTTCACAACAAAGAAAAGTGATTTCTTTGCTACAAAGAACAATTTCTTAGACGCGAACATGACAACCTATTCCAGGACCATGTGAAAGAATGGATTCTTGCGATGAGGATCGTAAGCCTGTGCGAGATTTTTTAATTGTCAATTTTTTACCACATGGTCCATTTTGTGATGTGTTGTTTGTGCAGTCAAATCATTTGAAAAATTGTATACTGACACATTCAAAAATATGTAATAAAACTAGTAATAATCATGGATTAGTAAAGTGCGTTCGATCTGGGCTCGAGGCCCCCACATGAAATCGAGGCGAGTGGTCAGCCAGTCCAAGATGGCGCGCAAACCCTGAAATCGCATGGCATCCAGACCGATACCCTTCCCACAATCCCCTGCGCCCAGACCAATACCCGACGAGATTAGAAAGCGTTCTCCTACGAACTATAACCGGTCGACCGTAACGAATAATGCTCCCTGGAGATGTAAACACCAGAAAAAAGCTCAAAACTTCTCGGCTTGCCGACGGAGTCGTACATGACATATTCCATGGAAGTTGAATTTTTTTTCGAAGTTTGCCAATAAAACGTCCAACGCCGGCGGAGCTCACTAATTAGGCCCGATGCAAATCAGATTTCAAGCGAATTCTGAAGTAAAACTCGACGGATAAAATTAACTTTCTGAATTCCTCTCCTGTATCCATCTTCTTTGATTAAAAATCCTTTCTCGCCAGCTCCCCGAATAAAATTTCTCGCCATTGAACTCTCCGAATCAAGCATGGGGGAATCTCTCGAGCAAAAGCGAAAGATGAAGGCGTAACATACGTGCGTCAGAGAGAGGCTAATACTGAAAGCGAGGCAAATGTGTATCGACACAGAAAAATCTCAAATGTTTTCACTGGAAACCCAGCATTGTACGGTTAGGTTTGCGTTCTCCTTCGTCGAACGCAATAAAGACAAGGAGAACGATTTATCGTTAAAAACAAACCTGCTCAATAGAGCGTATGCACTCACGTGGCAAGCAGCTATGCAAATTTATTGGAACAAAAGAAAGTGTTAACATAAGAAAAGCGTTCAAATCCCACAGGATTGTTTTGGTACACCAACATGGCCGCCGTTCTATTGTTTTGGTACACCAATATGGCCGCCGTGACGTCATGTGCATACGCTCTATAATTCGATCTGGTAAAGTCGTTTTTGCTCCCAATCATTTTAACGGTCAGAACGTTACCCCAAAAGTCGCTTCGTTTCTCTTTCCATAAAAAGGTCACTCTTTTTGCAGATCCCGCCCCCCCTCCAAAAAAAAAAGAAAATAATTCCCTCACCAAAATCTTTCACACAAAAGGTCTTTGCATGTCCCGGACACGTTTCTATCTGAGTACCCCCTCCCTACCCCCCACGACCTTGTATCACGATTTCTTTGTTTTGGATAAGAAACAGTGATTATCGGTCATAGTTCAAGATTAAATTAGCAAACTGATTCAAGAACAAGCAGGCAACATATTTTCAGTGGTCAAACATTTGATGGCGCAATAGAATAATAATGAGGCAGGAAATACTGAGTCATTCCCTTCTCTGGATACAATAATAATCAGATATGCTTCCAGGAAAGTGCCGAGAAAGAAACGTGTTCTAACAAATACGAAAAATTTCCCTTTAAAAATCGAGCCCAGCAGTTGTTTTTCTTCACAAATGAAAAGTGATTTGTCGCTTCGTTTTCCGCGGGAATTTTACGTTTCGGGGAATCCCCGTCCACTTCAGGTATTAAATTATTTATTTATGATTGTTGTATACGAGTTAGGCATATCATTTTCTTTGTATCGAGAAAAAGATACAGCTAAGAAAGGATATGGACGATCTCAGGAGAAAGAGATCTCAGGAGAAAGAGATTCTCGAAAAAAGGCTGAAGGATTTCATGGAAGACATCATACCCATCGAGTTACTTCCGTACTTGCCTTGTCTACGACAACAAGATAGAGAAGCAGTCGAGGCTAAACAGTCAAATTATGGACCATCAAAGGCAACTGTTGTCCTTGTTGACCGGCTCAAACGAAAAGATAGAGGCTTTCAGGAGTTTGTTCAAGCCTTGAGAGAGTGTGGGGGTGAGCATATAGCTGTGATGTTGGATCCGTACTATTTGTACAGTTCTGAAGGTACTGTTTTGTAGTGTTAAGCCATTACTACTTCACTAGACAGTGCAATGTACTTCAGTAGTAAATAGATGCCTGGTTTTCGATGGAAAAAGATTACAACTTCATAAATTGACCCAAAAATTGGGTTACTTGATACGATGAACGGCAAACGAGCGAAAGAAAGGTTGCACAGTGAGCAAGATTCTTCTAATCAAACATGCAGACATATCGTCAAGTTATTATTCATTTATGTAAAATAGAATGATTCGGAGTTCAAAAACATTTGACTTCACACAACCTATAATGATTTTATTTCGCTAATGTTAGAACAACTGGTTTATTTAATTCTGTTTTACTCCAATACAATAATTTTATACCATTCTAATAAGCTCTAAGACTCAGCATACTCAAGCCAAAAATGAAATCGTCTGAATCGTGCTTCGTTAGCAAAATTAAACAGGGAACCCATCGATCTCAAAAACCCGGAAATTGCATGATAGCGAGGCTTAGCAACCTCTCAGGCTTGAAAATGAAACCAAAAGGATTTGAGAAAGGGTAATGAATTTGGTTATTCGATCTGTGTATTTATGTGCATAACAAAACAAAAATAGGCTTTGGTTTGGCAAATAGCAAAACAAACATCGACAGCTTTACATAGCACAATAAGGCTAAATCGATACGGTTTCGTTTTGTAATCATAATTTAATTTATTTTCTTATTAGCTATTTGCATGTTATGTAGTACAGTCGGACCTCTATTAAGCGGCCACCTATTAAGCGGCCACCCTCCATTAAGCGGCCACCCTCCATTAAGCGGCCACTTTCCAAAGTCCCGAATTATTTGTCAGTAAAGTGCTGTATTCGATACCTCTATTCAACGGCCACCTCTATTAAGCGGCCGCGGCCACCTTTTTGCTGTTGCAGGTTTAGTATTTATTGTATTTTTACCTCTATTAAGAGGCCAGCAAATCATCTTTTCAAGCGAAATGGTGACAGATAAAAACTGCAATTTAATCTCCACTTGCCCAGTTTCACGGTTACCAGGACCTTGCCCTATCTATCGGAAAGGCAAATGACTTGATCTTCTCGTTACAACTCCGAGCTCCACAACGGCAAACAGCAGTGACGGATTATTTTAAATAAATCGTCCGTGAAATATTTTGAGCTAAATTTTTTACAGACTGTTGCTGCAAAAAAGGCCTAAGAAACTTGATGTTTTGTTACATAGATTTGCATATTTTTCTGTACCTACTCAACACCAAAAAATGCTGTACTTATCGACTACATGCTCTCTGTGTTAGAGTTAGAACTTTGCACGGACTTGAAATTCGCAAATACAGGGCACTTAATTTTTTGTTTCAATGATTTTTGCATTTATCTACACATATGTTCACTTTTCAACAAGCCTTTTGCTATATAGAGGCGACTATAGAGGCAATAAAATCACGTTGACTGCCATTTCTATCCAATTTATATTGTACCTCTATTAAACGGCCAACCTCTATTAAGCGGCCAGTTTTCAAAGTCCCTAGGGTGGCCGCTTAATAGAGGTCCGACTGTATTTGCTTTTTGATACCAAAATAGCAAGAACGTAACAAATATTAAATCGACGGCGTTCTTTGATCCCCGCAAAGACTCTTCGAATTGCTTTGCCAAATACCGTGTACGAGGAAATTTTTGCGGGGGGGGGAAATTTTGCGAATTGCCGAATACATTTGTTTTGCGGGAAGAAATTTTTGCGGATCGAGACAGCTAAAATCTGGTCAAGTATAAATAAAATTCAAGACAGTATCGGTATCACATTGTAATTTTACTTTCTGACCGGAGGTTTCTATGGTTCCCATAGTTCAGTAATGTTGCTGTTCCAGCGCAAACATGAACATAAACAACGAGAAAACCTGAGTGAATTATTGTACGTTCTTGTAAAAACGTGTTGGTCGATTATGATAACAGTCTCTGGTTCTTTTGAAGACGTGTCAGGATACAGATGACTATCGTGCCGGTCGCCTAGGAATTACGAAAGCAATCATATGTTAACTGTTAAATATTTCCTGTTAAGCCGATATACACCATTAAAACAAAATTTACTATTTTTTTCTGCGGGAGTATATTTCTGCTGCGGAAAATTTTGCGGGAGTTTTTTTTCTGCGGGAATTTTATTTTGAGGATCGAAGGAAGTCCGCAAAATCCGTAAAATTAAACTCCGACACGGCAGCCGTTCGGGATGTTTAAACCGCCCTCAGATCTTCGGATTACAAATTAGATGAAAAGTTAAAGCTTCTCAAACCGGAATTGTAAACAGTCATATTCGGCCCCAATAAAAACGCCTTTTTGGTTCTCATGAAGTCCAATTAAAAATTTAAACGAATATCTCCCTTAAAAAGACCTTGGAAATCGTACTCGAGCTCACTTTTTCGATCAGAGAAAAGGATTTTGTTCCTTATAGCTTCGGCCTGTTGAATATTCATCTAAGCCATCTGAACAGATCGAAAATTAATATTGGTAGCTGATACAAATACGGTATTAAATAAAGCCTTTGGTGAGTTTTTGTCATTATAATACTGTATTACTTCTTTATTATCTGTTTGATTCGGGGAAGGAAAGTAAATATTTCCAGGAGAGCAGTTTTCAATTGAGTGTCGAAAGTAATTACACAATTGCTTTGGTGTCGCATTGATACGCTTTGTGATTGGCTAAAAAATCTCGCGCCACTTTCTCGACCAATCAGGAGTAAAACCAAAACCAATCGTGACTTGCTCGCATGCGTTTTCCCGCGCTTGGCGCCGCCGACATGTAATTCAGTGCTTCGAGCTCTGATTGGTTCATTGGATTGTTTACGACTGCTGTGATTGGTCAGAGTAATTACTTTGGTTTTGGTTTTACGACACTCAATTGAAAGTCTGACCCGTAATAGCCTTTGATGGACGTGGCTCTTCGGGTCCTCCTGATTGATCAGTGACTGTAATGCCTAAACGTAGGAATGGCGTTTGTTTGTCGATCTCATCTCGCCTCATCCTAGCACTGTCTTATCCAGAAAAATCAATAAATTTTTATTTCCACTTTTGCTTACGTCAAAATTAAAGTTTGTTACTGTTTTGAAGAAGTCATTTTATAAGAGGCATCAGTAAACGAGGAATTCCACTCATTTAATTTTGCACTTCATTAATTTATTTGTGTTTTCCCTTTAAATCAGAAGGTACAGAGATCAGCATAAAAGCCAATGGAGGACAATTCTTACGTGGCGATAATTCAAGAATGGAAGTCATTAGTTACAGAGGAGGTATTAAACCTGGCTAATATTTAATTTTTGTCATAATACTTTGTTACTTCTTTATTATATGTTTGATTCGGAGAAAGAAGGAAATGTTTCCAATATTGAGTCATAAATTAGGGATGGCGAATGATCTTTCAAAAAATATAGGTCTTTTTACTGCGTCAAATTTCTCCGGTCGTTTGACGGTTTCGTTTCTACGGGATTACACAAAATACAATCTTAAAATAAAATACAATCGATATGAATTTTCTTAAAGTACAATCGATATGATACCGGAGGTTTTTTCTTGGTATTATTCGCCTAATTTATATTACTTGTCATTTGATGTTAAATTTCATTTTACCTGTAGGTGACAGGCGTGCATTGATTCACAAGGTGACGTCACGATCAAGTAGAGCAACAATTACTGGCCCAGGTAAGAAGTAAAGGTCCTCTTTTAACTGTCCCAGCCGTCTGCTCGGGACTAATAAAGGCAACGTATAATGCGAGTTATCCTAGACAAAGACGGCCAACAAGGTGGAGCTAACCCGGTTTCTCTAACACGAAGCAACTAGGACTATAGGCCACTCCAAAAAATACCATAATAATCTTTTATGTGCAGGCTCAGCCTCACCAGGGTGTAATTATTCAAGTCTCCTTTGTTAGAATGGCACAATGGAATTCAGAGTACATGTAGGAACGCTAGGATGTAGCATTGTGTGTTCGTATACAAATGTGCACCGTGTGCAAATTGCCAAGAAGTTGAAGCATAGCACGTGCAGTTCGTGCTGAAAACAAAAGAAATTGGAAAAATCAGGCTTACATCATGCACCACCCAAACCTGCACTTTAAAGAGTATTATGGTATTTTTCATAGTTTCTGGAGTGGGTAATTGCTACTCCTTCCTGAATGGAATGCTACTCCATCACAGGTTTGCCATTGCATTATATTTCCCGGTACTCATTTATAAACCTGGGCAGAGAGAGAAAATAGGGAGCACAATTTCTGTCGATGCAGAACTTAAACAAGGACTCCTACCCGGAACTTCAGATTTCAGATGGCTGCATGTCCGACGAGCTAATTACTACATCACTGCATCTCCCCAAGACTACATCACGGATCCAGTTGTAACTGATCCGGCTCGATATTTTTTACAATATTTTTAAATATCACATTAGAGTGGTTTTACTTCACCCGTGAAATAGATAGTAGGATTTTACGCCGTAGTACTTCGTATCAGTTTCTATTATCCTCAAATATTAGAGTGATTACAGTTAACCCGTGAAATAGTTATTACAACTTAGTAGAATAGTACGCACTATTAGACAATGATTCCATTGTTTTCTTTTTTTAATTTGGACTATCACACACTAATTGTTAGATTGTGTTTCACGGGTTAACTGTCATCACTCTATCAAGGTCATCCGGTCTAGCGCTAGTGTAATAGATAGTGATAGACGGTGTTGAACACTAACTAATAGTTTCTGTTTCACATTTGAAGTAAAATCACTCTACTGACTATACTTTTATTTCTCTTCAGATCAGTTAATATCAGCAATACCCTACAGAGTGTACTCACAGTTGGTGTTGCTCTTAGCAAGAGACAGAATCGGCATTGCAAGTCGGTTATTTGATTTAACGCTCGAGGAAGCAGCGGCTTTGAAAGACATAACAGACCATAACTCCATGCACAGTACTATGGATGCTGTATTCCAACTGATGAGTGAACGACATGTGACTCTTGGTGAACTTGTGCAGGTGTTGAGAGAGATGAACAGGTTTGATGCCATAAGTGTCCTTACTGAAGCTGGGTATCCCGACAACACAGCAGGTAACAGGTTAGAGCTGGCTATTAAGGTGGCTCCATATTGTTCAGCCCTCTCGTCTTTTGCATCCCATTACAGCTAGTCCGATGGTGTGGCTAAAAATCTTTTACTTGAAACCAGTAAATCTTTTATCAGTCAACAAAGTGGTATCCAAATGACGTCATAATTCGTTGCCATGGCAACGCGAAAAGAGGTAAAAAAATACGCTATTTTGGACCATTTGAGGCTAATAACTTACAAACTACACGGTGAAAATTTTTGTTTTTGACATATTTTTGTTTAATTGGCAAGAGAAACATTTTGACAATTTTTTAAAAAATTCTGTATATAGTGTTCAGAGCTACCTTAAATTTATGTAAAAATTACATATCTCTGAATCCTATGTACAGATTTTTTTGCAAAATTGGCACAAATGTTTGTTATGTTTATAAGACGAAAATATTTAAAAATCAAAACATTTCACCGAGTAGTTTTGAAGTTATTAGCCTCAAAAGGTTGAAAATGGAGTCTTTTTGGCCTCTTTTGACGTTGCCATGGTAACAAATTTTGATGTCGTAGCCACCTAAATTTGTTCATTGGTTAAGTGTTTACAAACCTATACTAAACGTTTTCTCTTAACTTTACTGATGATTGTTTACAATCATTGCCACATTGGCATATGCGCCTCATTTTCTAACGGCGAGTTCCAAAAAAACTCATAGGACATAGCCCAATTAGCTTTCGCTGGAAATTTGAGCCCGATACACTACTCTTCGTGCAATATTGTAAAAACCCAACAATTTACAAAGGCTCGTTAGCGCTTTTGCCACCCAACAATTTTGCAGTTTTTGATAGCTATTTCCAAACATTGTATGAAAAGAGCTAAACATTGCATAGATTACTTAGTTTAATAAGCTCTTTCGTTCAACTTTTGAAGTCAATCGGCCCAATTTGCAGTTGTCTGCTTAGTGACCTGGCTTTTGAGTGAGAGTGAGGCTGAAGTTGATTTTCATATGTAAATCATATTGTTCTTATGATATAACTAACATGATTTCCATGTGAAAAGCAAACAGCTAGGTTTGTATCAAAACATATAAATGTTGAGCCACGTGGTGGGTTGAGCCACGTGGTGGGTTCGAATCCCACCGAGGTCAAAGATTTTTTTCTTTCCCTCGTGTGGTCCCTCATTTCCTTACTAGGGCTAACGCTCAGTACAGGGAAATCTATGGGTTTACCTTAGCACTATAATTTACACACAGAGTTAATTCTCTGATTCCTTGTTTGTATTAAAACATAGTCAACTCCAGCCTCACTTTCACTCAAATGCCAGGGTACTAAGCACACAACTGCAAAATGGTCTATTTATATTTAGAATGGTGTTTTGTCTACATAATTCGTATGCTCCGTTAGCAAAGATTCGCATATGCAAATTGAATTCCCGACAGAACTCTTGGAACACTTGCATTTCGAACGAGCAACAGTAAAACACCTAACGCCCTGACGAGAAAGGAACATACATAATGTGAGAATGGATATGATTTAGGGGAGATTACGAGGGATGCAGTCTAATCAATGATATGATTTAAAAATATTTGGACAGGATACGAGAAGAATACTTTGAGTTATTTTTAACCAGAAACCTGACTTTTTGTGTCTTTTTTCTCATTTCAGATGAAAACAGTGACCAAGAGGAAGTAACTAATGAATCTCTGAGTGACAAAAGAGAGTTAAATCGTCAGTGACCAGACCAAGCAGACTATACGCTGTTACATGCATACTGACCAGAGACTATAGATAGTTAGTATATGCCAAAGTGTTTATCGCGCGCTCTGATTGGCTTCTCATCATGCAAATTCGGAATGGCCCTAGCAGTTCAAGAAGTCTATTGATGAAATCAGTCCTGGAATGTGGCCATTCAAATGCAAGCTAGCTCTTTATACGTATTTACGTTTTAAAACGTCAAAAATTCAATTTGTTTTAGTTTAGTGCTTTGCTATTGTTATGAGGCCAGCTAAAATAGTTAATAATTGTTCACGGAATTGGAAAAAGAAACATAATGATGGATTTATCACTGTTTACCGACACTGAGTGAATAATTATGTACCTTATAATATAGAGGGCAAAATTACTGAATGCTGATTGGCTGACGAAGAGGGCATTTTTTATTAATTGAGGGCAAAATTACTCGCTCCTGATTGGTCGAGCATCAAAATTTCTCACTCGTGATTGGTTGAGCGCGTCGTTCTCGTTTCAGTTGGCTTGGCGGGATTTTGAAGAAAATTTGCAAAAGTAGCGCTCGCATGTTTCGCCGGAGATTTTGTTATAAAAAAGGAATGAAATCGGAAGATACCTATGAAAGGAATTCTACAGGTTAATTACAGCATTTTACGCCAAACAGGAAGCGATTATTTGTGTCAAATCTTGGATTAACTAGGCGCCTGCAGGCCACTTTGCGACGTTGAAGACCTCGAAGAAATTCATTCATGGCGACAAAAGGTTTTAAAGTTCCATCACTTCATTGAAAAAATGCGGATTTCTGCGGACCCAAAGAAAAGAACTTTGACAGATTTTGCTGAAAGGGAAAATATACGTTTAACAGGAGAAAGAATAAGGCTAAAAGAAGTGAAAGAAAGCAATTAAATCGCCAAACGTGCAAGCAAGTTTATACTCTCGCCATTTGTTGTTGTTAACAAGGCGGCAAAAACTTCCAAACACAGGTACGCTTAAATAAAACTTGCTTTGTTTTTGTGGTAAAGCGTCTTTTTTCGGTAAAAATCAGTCTATATTCTCTAGATGTACATAATAGCAAAATGTATCTTTGACCGAATAGAAATTTATTTAACCACAATGAGTTGAAAAGGTTTTCTTGTCAGTTTGCGAAAGAGTATTTTCACTTCGGGTAGTTTCAAGTCTGAGTGACTCTTAAAAAGTCTGAAAGGTTTCCTTATAATTTTGCCCGCTATATTATAAACAAGTAATCGCATGTTCCCTCGTAAAATTAAGGATTAATATCACTTGTGTTTTCAGAAGCTGTAGAAATTGCCCTCGTCGCTTCGCGACTCGGGCAATTTCTACAGCTTCTGAAAACACGCGTGATATTAATCCTTAATTTTACTCGGGCCCATGCGATTACATATACATACAAGTGGACAGCCATCCAGAAACAGTTACTGTATTTCTGATCGAATGGAGAAAAAACTCGCGCGCAAAATCCAGATCAATGCCTGGAGGTGAAAAGCAAATACTAATGTAAAATAGGGTATCTATGAAAACATACAAACTGAAATCAGTTTTAGAGATTAAAATTGCGATTAAAAAGCCAGCAAAAAAAAACAGATAGTTTTGTTAAGGTGATTCCTCAGAAATAAAAGTTGTCGAACGATTTTTTTTAAATTTTCCCTAACAGCTCCCTACCATAAGTTGTTTCGAAAAATTCAATAAAAAAGATAGGTCACCATGCTCGGTAAAAAGATATGATGGACCAATGTTGCCCCATTTATGCCTTTAGCAATACCGATCACGCACGTCATTATTTGATCGGTTCATGTTTCTTTTCCCGGTAACCCGTGAAAGCAAAGTTTACAATTCTTCAAAAAACTTGATAGGTTAAAGTCTCCACCATATGGGAACACTTTAAAATAAAATTTATAAAAACGTCACACAACTTCAAATGACACGGACTCAAAACGTTCCTCGCGTCCATGTTTTCAAGGTCATCAATTTGCTCCCACGAGTAACTGATTTGAGAACGTTTTTAGCGATATCTTTTTTTACTGTCGAGGAATTTTTTTTAACTTTGTTAACTTAAAAAGTATTAATTTAACATCAAAATGATGCAATAAAAAATATAGATCAATATGCTCGTTAGAGAGAAAAAGACAGTCGTACTTTCTAACGAGCTTGCGGGCCTTTGATAAAAAACATTCCATCCTCCAAAATGTGCGCGCGCTCATTTTGCTCAACCGCGCACGCTCATTGCTTATAAATTATGGTAATTCTCCTTTTGAAAAATACTCGTAAGAAAATTAAATTTCCAGCTGCGTGTTTTAAAAACCGTTCACTAAAAAGAGTGTTGTTATGAACTGGCTGCCATGAAAGGACTATTACGTGTGTTATGCGCAGTACAGGATGCGCAGTGCAATACTGAGGAATCACCTTAATAACATCATGAATTTTGGACGAAGTACTGTAACTTGTATAATCGTATCAATAACAAAATTCTCGATTGTGATTGGTCGTCCGTGCGCCTATTTCGTACGTAATTGGCGCGTGGTCACGTGGGTGTCCAATTACAGCTATTCAATTACAACTTTTTGTAATTGGATAGCTATAATTGGACACCTACGTTGCGCGCGCGCATCAATCAGTTGCAATTTAATGGGTTCTTTTTCGCTGTTTTACTCTTACATTCAAACTGATAGAAAATATCCTGGACGTGTTGAGTACGAAAAGGTTCACATAGACTTTTAATCTCGAATTTTGTTATTGATGCGATTAATTAGTAATTGAACTTCGTGTCGTACAATTAGGGGTAATTGTGCTCGTAATTTCAAATCGTCCTCGCGCTACGCGCTCGGCCGATTTGAAATTACTCGCCCGATTACTCCCTGAATTGTACTCCACTCAGTTCAATTACTATTACAAATAGTTAATTAGTAATCAGTTTGTTGTTAGAACAACGACGTCCATCATTACTATTGTACATAAGCTTTTTTATTAGTTCCCGTTTACAAGTACATAATAAACTGTCTTCAAGTGATTATCTGACTATATTTGTCATAATACAAACCGAAAGTCGGCTTTCGTAATGTTAAATAAATCGTGGTGAGGAAATCAGTTTAATTTATAATAGGCTGGTTCTCACTAGCGCTCTTAAGTGCACATGAAGTGCATTTGGTACGTACTTGTAGTGTGAACTCCTTTCTGAGAGCATTTTCTAAGTCTGACTTAGGCCCAGTTCAAACGTCGAACTTCACATGTGTCGAACCTAATGCAAATTAGAAAAATCTATTGTTCTTGCTTATTTGCATTAGATTCGGCACATGTGAAGTTCGACGTTTGAACTGGGCCTTACGTTTCAATAGAAGGACTCATCTGATTTATTTACACGTTTAAATCTCTTTGTAAAATTATCAAAGAGGTAAAAAGTAATATCAGTTGAATATATTAATTAAAAAGTTTAACAATTTGCAGTGGTTCATTTTCTATAAGCTCCATATTTCCTTTCTTTTTTAACAAAAACGTCTTTTTGAATGGCACGTGCTGTTGGTTTGTGCGGATTCCAGACTGCAAAACAGTCGTATTTTATGCGTTGGTCATACGAATGCGCGCGGTCTTTGAACGAAAGGTCTGGACCGAGTGTGAATATGCGCGCGGGTATCCATGCTGCGGATGCTTTCGGCGCTTCGCGCCATTGCGAGCGAGTCAGCGGGAAAAAAACCGACTGTTTTGCAGTCTATGCGGATTCACCCAAGCGTAGCTCGCGTACTTGGACTGTGAACGTTTTAATGACCACACCTTTTGGTTTCTTTGTTGCCCTGGCGATAAGCATAAAACAAAAGGATCTAAAAGCACTTCAAAGTAAGATCTACCCCTTACTTGGGAGCGCACATGACCAATGACAGTACAGCCTTGCAACAAAAAGCACGTGGGTACGCAACTTTGAATTCCACAGGGAACGAGCTCTCTACGTTTTGGTTTACGTCTGGAGTCACGCCGGCGACTTCAAAAAGACTCAAGTTTTACTTTAGCTGTACGTTGTATTTGAAGGCGTATTTCAAGCCGACTTGGGGAAAAAAATACGTTGAGAAAAAGGTTGTAGTCTAATTCTCAGGATTAGCCAATAAAAACACTACAGCCATGCGCTTATTCAATACTCATGAGATACAAAAACTTGTTTTTAAGACAAGCACGAATAATTTGTCAAAAATTTACAAAAAGTGCATAAGCATAGTGTTTAGGGGTTGACACATTATGCTCCTAAAATCGAGTATTATGCTTTTTGGCATTGCTCTCAAAACGGACTATTATGCTCCAAATTATGCTCGACTGTTGCTATTTTGCTCGTAATTTATGCCGTAAAAAAAAATTTCCCGGACCCCCCTGAAGCGTGAAAATTAGAAACATTTTCATAAGTAAATTAGTAACACAATATGAACATTTAATCCAAAGGATTTCGAGTAAAGTAAGAAAGTTCATACATGTAAGGTAATTTGGGCACTAAACTTATTACTACTACGGAAACCACGTAGAACATTAAAATAGCTTGAAATTTTGTAGTTTTTACTTAATAAACGGACAATAGTAGCTCTAAAAAAAAGAAATAACTGTTATGTCGCAAAATGGCACTATTATGCCGGCAAAAAAAAAAATATATATATATATATATATATAGCACTATTATGTCGGCATTATGCTCGATGCTCCACCTATAGTATTATGCTCGAAATTATGCCGTCTATGCCGGCATCATGTGTCAACCCCTAATAGTGTTACACCAGGCACAAAGACGATTTTTTTCCTGAATTAAGTTCAAATATAACTTGACTTGATAAGAAAAATTATTTTTACTATCGGCATGGCGTTTCATGCATATCGTATACTTTAGTCCTGCAACTTTATTTGTCAAGCTAACCAAGACTATTTATACCAACTTGTGCTCGCAAGTAATTTGCATCTAAACACGCACGCTGTGCCTAGTCATGCCTGAAAATATATTGTCTCGTCTGTCCAAAGTAGACTTCAAGTCTACTTGATTTTCAAGTACACTTCAAGTGCACTTTGGTCCCTAGTGCATGTGAACCGGCCGGCGTAATATCTCGAGCCAAATACTTATAAAGAAATGAAAAAATACTTCGTGCTCAGTTCGATTGTATGATTTCACGCATCAATGATCCTTCTTACCTTGACTACACTAACAAACGGAAGCATAACAGCGCTTATATCCAGTGAAAACGGGCCCGACGTAAGCATAAGCACTGCACAAGCATAAGAAAGGATAGATGTTTTGTTTATGACAAATTCTTATGATCCTCTTATGCTTTGGCTTATGCTTATCAGCTTATGTTTTAATATGCTTTATATGCTTATGCTAACGCTTATGCTTATGCTAAGGTCGCTAATGAAAACAAGGCTTAGAGGACGTATAGTTCAGGTCTGTCTGAACTAGGCCATGATTGGTCATTGCTTTTCGTTTTCCCGGTGCATAGCGCGTCACTGTCGTGTCTTTGCCGCTCGCACGTGAGTAGATTTAAAAATATATATATATAATTTCTCGCATCAGGGTAGCCAGGTCTTTCTTTGACGATCTTGGGGGAACAAAGCTATATAATATGCATATGATTCCTTTAACATTCACTAGTCTGCGTGCAGATGTGTGACGATACACCTTTCCATTTTGAAAATCGGGCGAACAAGCAAGTCACGAAGTACATTGTTTGTATGGGGCGTCACACTAAACACCAGAACCGGAATGGAATGTGAACCGGAATGGCACCGGTCCATTCTGGTCCATATATTCCGGTCCATTCCAGCCCATTCCGGTCCATTCCGGTTCCATTCCGGTTCCGTTCCGGTCCATTCCAGTCCATTTCGGTCCATTCCAGTCCATTCCGGTCTATTCCAGCCCATTCCGGTACCATTCTGGTCCATTCCGGATCATTCAATTCCGTTGCCGTGTTTAGTATAAACGCCCGTTTGAATGGGAGAAACCGGATAATCTGATGTCGAATAATTTCGTTCAAATTTAGTTACTGAAAAATTTATGAATGGTAAACTTGAGATACTAGGTGAAATGTTTTTCTTGTAAAATTTGAGAGACGTACCTTGGCTAAAAACATACAATCGCGTTTCTTTTTATTCTCATGCATTTGTCCGTAAAGCCCATCAAAGTGCGCGGAATTTTATGGACAATGTTTGGAAAAATTAAAATTAATTGTAACCCTGGTACGTTGCTCAAATTTCAACACATTAATCTTTTACCTATTGGCATAAGTTTGTCATTGATAAATTTCTCAGATATCTAATTCGATGAATATTATTTTACATCAGATTCCAATTTTTTTCCCACACAAACAATGTTTTTTCAAATGGAGGATATTATACCCGAAGCGAAAAGCAGTGAGAAATCGGATAGGTAGAACTTTTAAGGATGTAAAATGGATAACGAAATCTCTGTTATATTCCCCTTCTAAAAGCTCATGATATTATTCGATTCCAAGGGAATGAAGCTGTATGATCCTATTTCAGTCAAGAAGCTAAACTGATCATTCAGATATTTCCCCCTATCGCTATAAGTCGTTGGCGGATCCAGACTCCCTCTTTCCATCGTAAGGGGGGTTGAATAAGATGGCGGGCGGGGGAGTGAAAATGTTAGCGACTGAAAACGTTTTTGGGCCTTCGCGCCTTATGTTTTTTGCCAAGAAAAGGGGGGAAGGGTAGGCCCCAGGCCTTTCCCCTTCGCCACCAAATACTGTATAATTTCTTGAATTTTGCTAAATTCATACTATTGCAGGATGTTCTTGTACCCTGCCCACCTCCGCAATTTATTTTTAAAACATCCGTTTACATGTTTAACACATCCTAACTGTAGGATGTTACTACCATCTTTGTTAAATTGAAAAGCGAAACTACGTTGAGAAAACTAAAACTATTTAATAATCAGGTATAAAAGAAGTCAATAGCAAAAGTTCACAAGTAAGAAAGCAGTATGTTGTTTGTTCTTCGCCGGTTGAAGTCATAAATTTGTTCGATCTGCATATTGTTTCAAAGGTACATTGATTATTCATAAAGTGGAAACCGAAACTGCGCTTTGAGGCGTGACGCTAAAAATGGAAATGATAGATACTAAATTGTTCATGGGGTTTTCCCCGAAATATTTGCGCATTTATAAGTGGTATTCAACGAGCCTTGCATTTTACAAACTTGAAAGCCGAAGAACCAACGACATTTAATACGCTTATCTCTCGTTCAAAAAAAAACAAACTCTTCTATCAAGCAGGAGTACAGTTGTGCTTACTACCCTTGAAGTTCAAACATACGACACGGAAGTGCACCTGGACTATTAAGTAAGTAACATAAAACTGAAGTGAAAGACCTGACCGTCTTTACGTATTGCTTTGCAATAATATATAAGTCGCTTCAGTTATAAGCCGGAAAGTTAAATAACTATTTGTGATTTTTCGCGTCACTTTAGCTGGATGGCCTATGGAGCAAGGCCAACCGCATCTTATAGCATCGGATTTTGTTAAGTATCTGTTCAGTCGAAAAAAGTTAGCTTAGTCGCCTTGGATATAGACACTGAATAGACCGCCATGTCGTTTTTTTTTTTTTTTTGTTTCAGCTTGGACAGACAAACCATCGATGCTGCTAGAAAAAACACCTCTATACCTTGCTTATAGAAGCGGAGATACATTGTATAGCAACGTAGGTCAGTGAATGTCGAGATGCTTGCACTCGGTATTTGGTATCGCCATACAAACGTCTGTAAGAATTTGAAAACTCACTGACCTATATATCTTTCGCTTCTAAGCAAGATATAACGCTCAAATTTTACGATCTTCCTAATTATCAATTGTTCTTTCTGGCAGAATCGCCTATGGTTTTTCTGCCCGTGTCAAAATTACAAACTTAGAAAAACCACGAAATAGTCTATTGAGGTTTAACTTGACAAAACCTCAGAGTTTTTAGTAAGCGAAACGCCACCTCGTAATGTGGGTTCGTTTGACGATTTTGGTTAAACTGAAACCCAGTAATTCATGCCAAAGATATCACAAAAGCTAATACTGCATGTTTTGTATTCGTCGTATTAAATTCGACTAAAATACGATATAAGCAATTAAGCATGACACGTGAGAGTTACAAAATTAGAAAATGAAATGCCGTCGGTTGCTGTCGTTGCAGCAAGTCACAAAAAAAGTCTTCCAAAACGTTTTCCTTTCCCACGAATCAAACACTGGCGTATCTCTTAGCTGATGATTGTTTTTATTCTGTGTTAGGGTGAATTTCCACTGTCGCGTAATTTTTACGTGCGTAAATAAAATAAGAGACGATGTTTGAACAGCTTGCGGTCTGCCGAATACAGCCGCCCTCCAGAACTTCATATCAAGATTTAACTACTGCTTTAGATATTCAGTTGAAATTAAACTTTCAATTGACAGGTCAACTATATTCTTTACAAATAAATTAAAAGGACTACCTATCATCATTAATTTTAGGAAATTATCTCAGTATTACTGATCTTACACTCGATTACACTGTCACGCAAACAGAGCAAAATGACAATACGGTAAAATATAAGGATTAATATTTAATGAGTTTCTCTGACGGTCAGAGACGCCGACAAATCCCGTGACATGTTACGATAAGCTCTACCCATACTTTTATCACTTTCGGTTTTTTTTAAGGTGGCGAATAGGAAGCGTTTTCAGCAGTATCGATGGTTTTTCGATGCAATCGAAATTTTAAATCAAGAAGATGAATTATTGGCATAAATTTCATTCGATCAGTTCTTAAAAAAGGTGGACATGAAATGTTTCAACGTCATTAATTTTGTCTCCCTCTTTTAGTTGCTTTGTACGATTTTTACATGCATGTTTCCTTACAGGCGTAGGCCATTTTCGCGAGATTTGGTCGCAAGCACTGAACAAATACTTGTTGTTTTGTTTTGTTTTTAATTGACCACCTTAGTGCCACAACTGACAGGCTTATTCAAACCGGGCTTCAATTTTATAATAATAATAATAATAATAATAATAATAATAATATAATAATAATAATAATTTTATTAACAATTAGAATAACTATTTACAGTACATTAAAATTCTAATACGATAAGATATGTACATTTGAAATGGTATATCTAGCGTACATTTATTTACTTTTTTTAAAAAAAAGAGAAAGGCCTTCAAAAATTAGATTCTTCAAAATGAATTGTATCCTATTATAATTATTATAATAACAACAATAACAATAATAATAATAATATAATAAAAATTAAATTAAAACTTTATTTCTCCTTAATTAAATCATCAACCATTAATTTACAATGTTTACAAAATATTAAAATAATAATAATAATAATAATAATAATAATAATAATAATAATAATAATAATAATAATAATTTTAGAAAATATATGGAGATTTTGCCGGGATCGGGTTTACACGCTATTATATTTGTGAACCCAGTGGATATTGGATCGTGATTAGTGTAGGTAATCATACGGTTTCGAGTTCAATTTGGGATTAATTTGCACGAGAGAGTTTCAAAAGCTCAAATTGCACGAGCCGCTTCGGCGTTTTTTGGATTTGTAATTTGCACTGGTGTTACACTTTTTGCACCGGTGCAGTGTTACACTTTATGCACCGGTGTTACACTTGAACTGCACTGCTCTTAGCCAATCAGAATTGAGTAATTTTTTCATGTATATTATTAATGAAATTAAAACGGGTCCAATTCGCGCTGATTTTCAAATGTGAGGATATAAAGAAATCTGGTGTGCAGAACATAACTTATGCATGTGTTTTTCGCCAGGATTTATTCCACCAAATATTCTCAAGCAAGACTGACAGATGGCTGGACTCGAGAATTGTACAAGTAAGGCATAATTTTTTTTTGCTTTAAGTAATGATCCGCATAAGAAGGAAAGTGCTACGGCAATGCACAATGGAATGTCAACTTTTTTCATTGTTACAACTAGTGATCTGATTGGCCTAGACTCGAAAACCGCTAAAAAGTTAAGGTTCAAGGTGCATTTTAATTCTCCTTGGCCAACGTAGCTTAATAAGAAATAGCACACAAACTGCAGTGACAAACATTGTCATGTTTGTCACTGCAGTTTGTGTGCTATTTCTTATTAAGGTGCATTTTGTCTAATTATTTTAAGGTTTCAAGTAATTTGAGACCCAATCGCACAACATGCAATTTTTAAAAGATATTGTATTTGGGGAACTTCATCAAATAAGCAAAATTATTAGCTATTGTCTTCTGCTATTCTGATTGGTTAAGCACAAACATTTCCCAAAATTTATTTGACGCAAATGGATTTTCTTTATTTTATACTAAAATATAATTATGAACCATCAGTCCATCCTCTATTCTTACGGTAGTTCTTATGTGGAGCATCACTTAATGCCCTTTGGAATTAATCATAAATTGACACTGCGGATTGAAGTTTGGGCCTTAGCGATATTCGAACTCGTGACCATAGGTCATGGGTTCGCACGCAGGTACTTCGATTAAATGCCATTTTTCGGTTGTCGTAGATTGGTTTTATACAATTATCTCATTAACGTTTTAAGCAATCCATAAATGCCTCAATTAGTTTTGATTTTTAGAACTATTTGAGAGAAAAAAAATGGGGGGCGGGAATTTGTGAAATTTAGTCATCGATTAGCTCATAGTTAATAGATTGATTACTCGTTTCTCGATATGATCGACTAAACAATGAGAAATTTTTGAACTCCATCTCGTTTGACGGTTGTTGCATCTTAAATTTAATTTTAACTTTTTGATCAACGATTAGTTACAGTCAACTCCCGTTATAGCGGACACCCTCGGGACCGCGATTTGGTGTCCGTAATAGCGAGAGTCCGTAATAGCGGGATGCGAGAAATATTTTATATTTTCATATTTTATGTGACCCCCTTCTGTAAATATGGCATATTTACAGGGGGGGTCACATGAGTGTTCATTTTCACTAACTCCAGTACCTTTTTCATACCCGTTGTCGCACGTAAAGAGCGTCAGAACTTTATTTACAAACAGAACAGAACTTAACAGAACAGAAGTTACGTACCCTTTGTGTATAGTAGTTCTTCTAAGTACGTAAACAACAATCATCGTATGTTGCAGCAATGTCCACACATGCATCGTTATGGTTTCCTATTGTACAAAAGTACAGTAATCAACATTTCTAAAAAAAATTATTTTCGAGGAAAAACCTGAACATCAGCTACAGTATTGATTGCATCAGCCATCACATTGCCCTAAATTATCGTTCCAATCGGCTGTGTGTATTTCTTCTTTGAATTGCAACTTCCCCCACTTTGTCGCCAAGGAGACTAATTTCATTAGCAACCTTAAACTCCTCTCTATGAGTCAAAAAAGCAGAAGGAAAGGAAGGAAATGTTTAGACAGACTGGACAAACTTATTCATGGCAGCGAGACTGCAAAGAGGGCCTTAAGAGATGAAGGAATTTTGATGAAGGAATTTTGATTGATGGACAGAAGAAGCGAAAATCGACAATCTCAAAAAGCAGAAAAAATAGACTTATAACGAGAGAGAAAACAATAAGACCGAATAAAGTGTCCGTAAGTCCGTAATAGCGAGGGTCCGTAATAGCGGGAGTTTGTTTCAGTCAAACGTCTGTAACTTTCGCCGGGGATTTAGCTGCTGTCCGTAATAGCGGGGTGTCCGTAATAGCGAGGTGTCCGTAATAGCGAGGTGTCCGTAATAGCGAGGTGTCCGCAAGGCGGGAGTTGACTGTATATGATTACGTGGCGAAAACGCTCATGCAGTCGCAGTCTTTAAACGTAAACGTAAACTTAAAGCCTTACTTTTTAAACGAACTTTTTAAACTTACTTTGTAGATTTTTATTTGTAACGTTAGGGGTCAAAATTTGTAGATTGGTACCGCTTAGGGTACTAAAATCTAAAATGACCACCGTTAAAATTATCGCGGTACCTTTTAGGGTATTGAGCCAAAAACTATGACATGTGTTGTTTTGAATTAGTATCTCTTAGGAGTAAAACTTCTTAAGAGCCACGCCCATCAAACTAGATTGTGGTACCTTTTAGGGTGTTTTCGAAAATTTCCGAAGAGCACCCGCGTCATTTTTATATGTGAGCCCCCAGAAGATGCACACTATTTTTACTGCAAATATTTGTTCATAAATATATGGTTTCAGTAACGGCGGCCATATCTTTGGACAGAGCAGCAAAATTTCCATTCTTTGGGAATATAACTCTATTAGTTTATTCAAACGTTTTCTGTTGTTTCTGAGCCCAACATGGACGCTGTGTAGCAACGCTAAATGAATATTTAGTATTAATCTTTGTATTTGCTTTTCCTTTTTATAGCATCTGGGAAGTATTCAGTCCATGTAACTGGAGGAATTGCAAATGTTGGCCACAGAGCAAAAATGAACTTTTACAGTCGGCAGAAAAGAGGTATGACAAATGATTTAAATTCTGAGTTTAAAAAAAGATTTTGGATCGTGGCTCAAAAGGACACAAAGTGCTACATGGTTGTTTCGCCTTCAACTGTTTTTCCCAGGCGATATTTAAGCACTGGACTCTTCATAAAAGACAATGTCATTTATCATAAATGTCAATCATCTTTCAATTGCAGGCTAAAACCAATAACCACAAATACGGATTTCTGGTATTTTAGGGTGATGGTTGATAAATTGCTACGCCAGTCTCATAAGCGGACCGCTCTATTAACGGCCTCCTTGACAAAACCCCGCTTGAATTCTGTTCACGAGAATCATTCCCGTAAAGGCTGGTTCTCATGTAATCGTCCCGGTCGTCCCGGTCGTCCGAGTCGTTTCAAAAGTTTTTTGCAAACGACTCAGACGATCGGAACGACTCAAGCGATTTGGGTTCTCATATGATCGTCCCGGTCGTCTCGAACGTCAATAGCGCAGTCGTAAACTGTGTGCGACAACATGTTTTGGGCAATAATACTGCATTCTGGGGTAGATTTGGGTCGCTTCGATCGCCTCAGTCGTCCCGGTCGCCTGAGAGTAATTCTCATATGACGGTGCTCGATTCTCGATCGTCCCAATCGTCCGGATAGAACACAGTTCTATCCAAGCGACCGCGATCGTCCCAGTCGTCCAGGTCGTTTACGATCGTCCCGGGTCGTCTCAGAAGTGTTCTCATATAATCGTCCCGGTCGTCCGTGCACTTTTTGAAACGACTCGGACGACCGGGACGATTATATGAGAACCAGCCTTAAGCGACTTTTTCGAACCCGCACGCGCTAATGACTACGGTCCTCATACGGGTATTATGTGAATAGTTTTAAAAAGAACGCGCGCGGGGGCCGTACAGGTCACATGATGATAAATGGTAACTAATTTTAACTTCTGTATGATAGGATACTCAACGAATATCCCAACACGGACAACAGTAAAGCTCACTGGCCCAGGTAAGGACAGAGCCAGTTTTACATTCAGTACATTCTACAAATATGTGTTTTATTTATTTTATATCAGAGAACTTTAAATCGGACTAAGTACGAATACAACTTTTCAAACCCAGTTTGGAAGGAGAAGACCCTGGGAACGAGGTTGAATCCTAGTCATCTATAAATTTCATTTCAAGGCTCAGTATCACCCATTCGGCTTTGCAGTCGTTTGTTTTTGTTTTCAATTGACGACCTCGCTCATGATTGGCGACTGCGTTAAATTCAATCGTCGAGGCATTAGGCACGCAAAGCATTTTGGGTGATACTGGGCCTTTAATATTTTTTCAGCATTTTTGCATCTATGAACAAGGTTCCATTCGGATTGTAACTCGTCTTCTTACATTTTCTAGGACAAGTATTAGAAGAAATTCCGTCATCAGTACTTAGTGAAGTTCTCCTGTACCTTAACAGCCCCAGTCCACTGGGAAACAACTGGAAGGCAATAGCGGCAGAGATGTCGTTAACATACCAGTTTGTGCAGAACTTAGATCATCACAGCCCCGGTGGAATGATGGATGGAGTGTTAGCCATTATGATCCAAAGAAAAATGACCGTGGGGGACTTGGTACAATTGCTCGTGAAAATCGAAAGACCGGATGTAATTGAGATTTTCATTAAAGCCGGATTCCCAAAGAACAGTGTCCATGCCCACGAGGACGAAACTGGTATGGTAAAAATAGTTTTAGGGAGTTCCCTCCTTCGGCTATGCTCCCCCTGTCAGGTTAATAAAGTTGTTATTTTTATTTTTGTTTTTATCTTGGGGACATTTTTGTGCTTCAAGAATCTCATGGGGGTTGAGAAAAATACAAGGATACATTATTTAGAGAACATCGAGGCTTAAGAGGAATTACTCTTTCTTTTCGCGGTGACAGGCATAAATTCCCTGCAGAAAACATTATCTGAAAGAAAGGAAACGGTGGCCTGAACGTTTGTAAACTTTTCTTAGCATTCAAGCATAATTATATCAGTGTGTTAACAAAAATCACCTATATGGACGTTTGAATTGCCTTTAAACCAAGAAACCATTATAATTTCTTGCATAAAACTCTAGAGACGATTTTTTAAACGAGATTAGATGTTACCCAAAGTTCATCTTTTGTTCAAAGGTGTTGGAAACAATAGATACCGTAACGTTCGGTAAGATTTAGAGTTAATTAAAAAATCTATGGTTACTCCACTGATTAGTGACGTGTTTCATTTATTAAATAATTATTTGTGAATCTTGAGGAGGCAAACAATGGCTTAGGCGTGTACCGAAAGTTCGCTTTTTAATGATTTTGTTAAATTTGTTTCAGATGTACGGGATGACCAATGTAATGGGGACGACCTGCAAGCTACTATAACCATAGCAACACCCGAAATAAGTAACCACACCACAAGCAACGCATGCGCAAGCAAACGATCGTTTGATGACAAGTCGTTTAGTCAGCCAAAGATCGATTTGCCAAACGTCAAGAAAACTAGTGAAGAAGAAATCAAGGTCCCGAAAGAATGCAACCTTAACGTCAGTGATAGTCTTGGATGTGGCGTTATCTGCGAAGAAGTAGTCGCAGCTTGGGGAAGCACCTCGGCTGAGGCGGCACCGGAGGAAAAAGATCTAGATGGTTCCCTTATTAATGGAATAGCTAGATGTATATCCTGTGGCAAACGTAGTTTCAGAGCGAATGAATTGTTATAGTAGGTTATGTACCATAATTAGCCTGTTCCAGGCATTAAAACTGTGTGGCCGAGAAGCAGCCAAAAACCAGTGCGCGAACGAGCGGAGAAAACGAGGGGCGACTGGGCAGAGGCCTCTATCAAATTCGCGCCTATCCTCTTCCGTCAACACTCGCAATATTTTTCCTTCGCTCCACACTATTTGAACGCCTGGAACAGTCTAGCCATAATGTGCACAGTTGAAGGTTGTCGTCGCCACACTTCCACATCGTTTAACTTGTTTATAATTGCTTATTATTACTGACCTTTATAAGCGTTTACCTGACTATTTTGTGGGGTCATACTCGATCTGAAGACAGTTTTGTGCATTTGTGCATTTTATTGTCAAATTTGCTTTGAATTATTCGTGAAACTGAGGTTTTTTCAAAGAGATACAAAAAGATATAATAAAATGTAACTGTTTATTAAGTACTGAGTAAAAGAATAGTCCAATCAAGTCTAAGAGGCGTTAGAATACATATGAAATAATGTGCAGCCTGAACTTCGTTTTCCGTACAAAGTATCAACAATTGAAACATTTGTCAACCTTAAACTGTTTTTCTTTTCTTATCAGTCAGAACTATATTTATTAAAATACTATACCAAATTGCGAACATTTTCAGGTTCGCTCGCAAAAGCCTCAACTTAAATGGTGCATTTTATGCCGATTTTAATTACATAACAGAGACGTTTTCATAGATTACTTGTGACTTTGCATCAAGCTGGCTTTACAATTTCACAACAATAAAATGACACTAACGCTAGAAGATTGTGACGCTTTATTTATTTATCTATTTATCTATTTGCTGCATTTTTTTTTAATGACACAAAAAGACACTACTTACAATTACTCATATACAGACAATACGATTACTTACTCTACTTATAAGTAAAACGTAACACTTACTCAATTATACTAAACGCTACGGAAAACACTACACATTAATACTTAGTTACATATGTTGCATTATAACAAAGAAAATTATTTTGAAAGACATACAGTACAGTTACAATTCAAAAGACTACTCACTAACAATATACAACAATGCACTATTTACAATTATTATTATTATATTATTAATTATAATTTGAATCCAACCGTTATACCATTTAAAAATAAATAAAATGAATAAATAAATAATAATAATAAAATAATAAAAGTCGTAATAATAATAATAATAATAATAATAATAATAATAATAAACACGTACACGTACATTTTTAGCTACTTGTCGCTTGTAGCACTGCATGGTCACTGTTGCATGTAGACGTTGAGTGCTTTTACAAGTGTATATTGCAGTTAACAGACTGCACCACCTTCTTGCCATCACTGCAACGTCTCATCGCCAATTTATCTGCTTAAAGATCCGACGAGTGCAAAAAACATAAAGTGAAAATCCACTATTGCTGACAATATCAATTTGTAAATCATGACAGTACAATCCAATGACAAAACTATCTTCGTTACTCGGCAATTAAATTATCTTTTATACAAACTTGTAGTCTGCAAAGCACAAAGAGCAGCAAGTCAAGCTCAAGACATCTCGCATTTAGGTTTAAGCTTAACCGCCTTTCATGGCTCCCATAGTGAGTCAATTACGGAGACATGTAGTACAGTTCCTATGTCCATTCAAATGAAACCACTTCCTGCACTTCGGCAGTACTTTTGAATGGTACCATTTGTTTTTCAGTATTTCACAAAATTAATTTTCTTGAATTTTCATTTTTGGCACTCTTGGGTGAAGGGTATTTACTAATGTTTTTATTACACTTAAATAGTCAAGTTGTACTGCACAACTTGCACTTTAAACTCCACGCACGGATAACAGAATGGTCCAACATTCTGTACAGGCACACTGTCAACATCACCCGTCACTTGCGTTTCCAAGGCGACCGAGTAATTTCCCAACAATGTGACCAGTAAAACTTTCATGAAGGTGTCAGCAACTCGGTATCCCATACACCTTCGCGGGCCAATACCGAAGCGACACAAGCTTTTGCGCATGCTCGACGTTTCCTCGTCAAATCGTCGGTGTCGCCCCAGACTCCCGTGTCACTATTTTCCGCGCTGTTGTCAACCGATACTTCGACCTGAAAGAAAATAGAATGAAAATGTTCTAAGAAACAAAAATAAATATCAGTTTTAAATTCAAAATCCGTACCAGAGACCTCAAACTTGACCATTTTCCTAATTTCGTCATGCTCTTTAAATTTTCTGGAATCTTTAAGTTATACCACACAATAATTTTGGAAAACGTGCAAAGGGCCTTTAGGGAAGATGTGGAAATCCCCGATAACCACTGAACACGGGAGCATATTCCGGTTGCACATTACTTACCCCAGGGGCACTGTGGAAATCCCCGATTACCATTGGACAAGTGACGTTTTCCGGGGTGTTTATTACCATCTCGGGTCGCTTTCTTGCAGATTCTTTCACCACTTTACCCAGGAAATCCATTCCGCTGAGAGCTTCTCAAGTTACGTGTCTTGAAGGCTAAAAGAAATAAGAGCTTTAAGAATAATTTTTAATTGGGATGTTTGAGAAATGGCTTATGAGAATTGCCATAAAATTTTAAGGAAAGGGCTGAACCGATCGAGGGAATGAAATAAAATAATAAGGCCTAGGATAACTGGTACTGATTACAAAACAACCAGAAAATTAAACAAGATTTCGCGAGAATGTCATACGTTGTGATGTCAGGTCTTTCGGCATTTTCAACCGGTAATAACAATTCCATGCCAGGATACTGAATTTCGACCAAAAGAATGCATGTTTCCGAGAAAATGCTGACGTATTTTTTCTCAGAAACAAATGGTAATTTAATCAAAGGCCCCTATTAAAGAGCCAACCCGTGAATAAGAAATGCTAACACGCAACGAAATATTTCGGTAAGCTTATGTTTTCACATTGACACGGTTCGATATTTTTTTTAAATTATAATAATAACCTTAAGGATTTTTGACGAACGCAAAAAAAAAGAAATCACTTTCATAATGTCCAGTTCGAGGAAAAATCAAAGGTTCCTAAGAGCCAACCCGTGAATAAGAAATGCTAACACGCAACGCAAAATTTCGGATACCCCTCCGTAACAGACCCGGTGAAACCCGACCCAGTGGACGTTTTTCCTCCACCCAGTGAAAATTTAGCCTCCCTGGTACCTGGTGAATATTTTGATTTTACGTACCCGGCTATTCTTTTGCTTCCCTGGTGCGACTTTTACATACCCAGTGTATTTCTTTTATATTTGTTTGTTTGAAAAAGGCAAAACAGCAACATCGACAAAAAAAGAATCAGAAACCGGTTGTAAAAAAAAAAAAGAAAAAGAACTCTGCAGAGCGGAAAGGGGTCTGTCCCATATCACAACAAAATGGACCGTAAATATAAATGGCGGAAAACCCTGACGTTTTTTAACCAATAAGATGTCGAATTATAAACACGGGACACTACAACTACTGAACATACCAACGAGTCAAAGATGGCGGACACCAGCTCTGAGAAGGATAGCTCTTCGTCCTTGTCTGATTTTTCGGACCGATAGTAGTACCGTACGTTATGTCTACATGACGTATAACCAGCGATGGCGGTAAATTTCGCATTTTGAAGGAAAGTGAAAATGACTGCTGCCTGCAATTTCGTGTTTTGGGGCGAGAAAGTGCGTGAACTATTAAGGCTGGTTCTCATATAATCGTCCCGGTCGTCCGAGTCGTTTCAAAAGTGTTTTTGCAAACGACTCAGACGATCGATATGACAGACATGATCGTCCCGGTTGTCTCGAACGTCAATAACGCGGTCGTAAACTGGGTCCGACAACATGTTTTGGGCAATAATACTGGATTCTGTGGTAGATTTGGGTCGCTTCGATCGCCTCAGTCGTCCCGGTCGCCTGAGGGTAGTTCTCATATGATCGTCCCCGATTTTTCACGATCGTCCTAGTCGTCCGGATAGAACACAGTTCTATCCAAGCGACCGCGATCGTCCCAGTCGTCCGGGTTGTTTGCGATCGTCCCGGGTCGTCTCAGAAGTGTTCTCATATAATCGTCCCGGTCGTCCGTGCACTTTTGAAACGACTCGGACGACCGGGACGATTATATGAGAACCAGCCTTTAGTTAAAAAAGGGAAAAGAAAGAAAAAATGAGAAGAAAAGAGAAAAAATATTGATCACATGATAGGACAAAAAAGGCGCGAAATTTTCGCGTTGTCGCGGTCGCAGTGTTTCTTGGCGTAGCTGAATGAAAACTGGTTCAAAGTTTAACCGCTCGACAAGGAGTGAATGAAGGAGTACAATTTTCGTAAAATTCCTTTGGTAATCACCTCTGGAATATGATATAGACTTGATGTTTCCTCAGAAAAGTTTCTGATCTCGTCATTACGGCTGTAGGAGCTAAAAAAACGAGCAAGTTTGTAAACAACATTGATCGACTCAGTTTGTAAGCTTACAGTACTTCGATGTTTGAAAATTTGGTGCTGATGTAAGGGACTAAAAAGCCAAATCAACTACAGGTACGATGTTTTAACCGTTTCTTGTATCCTTTAGCTGCGAATTTTTGTAAGACATAAGCTTACTGTCCACGCTGCAGTTAAAAACAGTTCTTTCCGACTTTTCGCCGCTATGTTTAGGTATGTGGCCTAGCCGTGTGTTCGTTCAATTTGTTTTGATATACGAAACGCTTGCAACTAAGACATTCTATGCCATTTTACTGTGTTTTAATTCTTGTAGTCACTACTCTGTCCCGTTCTTTGAGTAGACGAAAGCTCTTCGTAGAAACTCTCAACTGATTTTGTACGCTAAATTAATTTTAGCTTGGCAAAAGTTTCAGCATTCGCTGCTTGTTGTTTAAGAAATGGTGCGAGGTAAAATATTGTTGTAAGCCTTTTTACTTAATGAAAGGTTGTATATCTCAATGAAAAAAACTGTAAGTTGTTATCAATGTGCTGAATTATAAAACAGTTATAGTGTTCAAGTACGGCCTCGTCGGCTAAGTATTAGGCGATATCACGCGCGCTTTCGCGCTATAATAGTTAAGTATATGTACAAACGGCCTTACCTCGTTTCATGTGTATAGTCTCGACGAAAGTCAGCGAATTTGCTTAATTCACGTCTTCCATTTTCTAAATGCTTTGAAAACGCCTCGCCGCATTCTGGGATTATTTGCCACTTGGGAATCACCGATCATCGTTAATACAATAAGCCATTTGCACGATTGTAGTCAGAAATGAGGCCATCGTGCAAATGGCCTATTGTATTAACGATGATCGGTGATTCCCAAGTGGCAAATAATCCCAGAATGCGCAACTTTGAATAATTTACGGAACACGAGGCGTTTTCAAAGCATTTAGAAAATGGAAGACGTGAAGTAAGCAAACTTGACGACCCAAATTCGCCGAGTTTCGTCGAGACTATACACATGAAACTAGGTAAGGTCGTTTGTACATATACTGAATGTTATCATACTTAAAAATACCAGAGAACAAATCGGTAGTTTTTTCGCGAGTCGAACAAACCTGAATTTCTTGAAATTCATAAATTACGCACTATGAACATCTTGTTCTGTCTTTGCTTATAGTTTTTGCTGGGAGCTTCTGATCTTTTCCGGTTATTCAGCAAAGTTTTCGGTTGCATCATGCTTTCAAGTAATGGGGTGCGATTGTAGCCTTGTTTTAGCGTTCTTGCAACAGCTGAGGCAAATACGCAAGCATAATATTTAGAAGCTTAAATTCAGTATTCGACTGTGCAGTAATTTCTCTCCAGCCGATTTTGTGGAAAATTGCTCACAGTCAAGCTTGAAGTCTTGGAACTTATTGAGCTTAATTAGAAAAAAATCTGTCGTCGTGTTATGAAAATATTCGCGTTTTCTAAAAAACGGGGTTTTCTAAAAACGCTTGTAACTTTTAATCGCTTATTTTATATGCACTAAAATTTAAAGTCCTGTATAATTTGAAGACTCCTTTATCGCCTTACCAAAATTTACCAAAATCGGTTAACGCTTACATGCCGAAAATTCGATTTATAAAAGGGAGCCTCTGCGCCATTAAATAGCCGCGGGCCACCTTGATACTTCCAATGAAATTAGAGGTTGTAAAGAGCTGCGTGGTATCTGCAAGTAAAAGTCAACAATATTTTTAAGTGCTCCAAGATTATATAATTCTTATTGCGTATTATTTTCAACGCTAAGAACAAGTTTCCCTTAATTTTTAAACACAGAATTGATAAATATGTACGACGTTTCATTGCTTGCATTTTTATTGTTTTACAACATTCAATTATCGCTCTGCAGCTCACTCACTTGTTCACTTAGCGTGACCTTTCGTTATTTGCATGTTTGCTTATGATTGAATGTTTTGATCACATGATCTTAACTACAGAAAACCTGTCCAGTTTACAATCCTTTCATTTCAAGGTGCGGCTGCGGGTTATGGTGAACTGATTTGAGAAGTTTCTCAAATCGATTTGAAGAAACATTCATCAGGTGTGTTCTCTTCAATAGAAACACAGTTTAGCATAAATTAGTCGATATTTAATTAATGGTTATATCTAGTTTCAATGATCTTGATGTCTATTCCTATGCTTGTTTCAGGAAAACATACGGTGCTCTGCCCTCACTCGCACCTTCCTGGTCAATTTCGAATTGATTTAAAATCACTGAATGGAATAATTTAGACTGAAAGCCGGAGAAAAGTCTAACATCTTGCGAAGGCCGTTTTCAAGATACAAATGAAATTGTGATGCCTTAGCGTATTTTAAGCATTGGAATGGACGTTAGAGCCCTTTTTAGGCGACAAAATTTATCACTTCCCGAAATTACCTTCTTGCTTGTTTAATAACCAGTAGTAATTCTCGTCTGAGTGAGTGCTGAAAGCTTGCGAATAAAATTATTTTCATAAGTCATCCAGACAAGCGTGAAATCGTTGTATGTTTCATCGATGGCTTAACTCTTTTCGTGCGTACATTAAAGGACCAAGTGTAGGGGCGAGAAAAGTTAGATCAAGCATTTAACAGGAAAAGGATTTAACGAGAAGCAGTCATATTAATCTGAGAAGAAAGCATAACTATTTTTTTTCGCATGACGAAACTGCTTGTCTAGCTAGCCTGCTTTCATGCATGAACAGTGATATTGATGTTCATTTCAATGTTTATTTTCAGGAAAACATCTTTTCTTCAGGGCATTGCCCATTCTTGGTGGACAAATTGGACTTGAACTTCTTGGATTTCTGCAAAGGTAGGCAGGGAGAGTTTGTAATGCAATTATGAAACGCAAGCACACTTTTAACGTTCCGTCCGATAAATCAAGAGAAGTGAGAAAACCGGTTTTCGAAATGGTTTAAATGTCGACTTTTAAAGACAGGCAAACTCAGTGATATGAGCTGTCTTGGCTTTCTGATCTGAGTAAAGTCTAGAAAATAGCGCGTCAGCAAAATGACATTGTAAGAGGAAGTTGTTTCACCGAAGAACAGTTTTATACAATATCGATCCTCGCAGACTCGTAATCCTCGCAAAAATCAGAGGCGTTTGACTTCGGACTTTCTTGTTAGTAAAAAATTTCAGTGGCTTCCATCGTTAATGACCGGTACTGAGTAGTTTTTAGTCTGAGCGATATTTATATAGTGCAGTTCGCAAACAAATTAAAATAATGCCTTGTTATGCATGCACATATTCCCGACTTAAAGAGTGATCGATTTAGTTTTCTAAGAAATCTGTATCTGTTTTCATACGACTGTCGACCGTATTGGTCATGGATGTCCATGATCGAGTAGATCAGGGTACCCATAAAAGGAGGTCCTGACCGGGTTAGTTGCGACAAGGAACTGGATTGTGATGAAAGACAACCTTTAACTGATCAATAAATAACCTATGAATAAGAGCTTAATCAAGGACTGGAATACTGTCGAAAGGTATACAAAAACAGTGATACTAGACTTGAAATAGACAAGGAGGGCGCCTGTAGCAAAGCCTCAGCAAGGAGTGTTAGAACTGTTATAAAACACATAATTGGAAAAGCATCTCAAGAACTTTCATTTTATTCTGAGAAGAAAGCAAAAATTAGTTTTTTTATCGCGCAACCGCACGGCTTGTTTAGCGACCCAATCCCGCTTTTCTTCGATGAAAGTTTAAAGTGAAAAAAAATGTTTGATATTCCTATATTGAAGTCCATTGACATGTATGAACAATTCCATCACGATTTTGTGTCTTTTGTTGCAGATATTGTTGAATAAGAACACACTTAACAATGTAGGTCATTTCAAAACAGCCTGAGGTCAATGATTTTGAATCACTGATTTGCTTTATTAAAAATCTCCATTGTACGTTACATATTAAACATAAAAGAAAGAAAAATGTGAAAATGATGGCTTGAAAAACAGTTTTAAATATTTGAGTTCAACTGACGATGCAGTTCATGCAGAATACACACGGCCCGATCATGCAGTTAGCACTTGGCTTTTAGGGACTCTTGATGCAAGCGATTAGAACAAGCGATTAGATGCAAGCGATTAGAACATCGCACAGTTTGATGCAAGCGATTAGAACATCGCACAGTTTGGCAACAAAATGACCGAAAAACATCCAGGTTTGTTCCAGTGATATCTCTTTCTGAAAAAAGTCAGAGTTGTTTCAGTTGCTTTGACAATTCTGTTGTTGACGGCGTCTTTCCATTCTCGTCCCCAGAGCTCCACGGTTTTTTTTTTAAATTACGTCTCGTGTAGCTCTGGTAACGGACAAAAATTTGAATTTTTTGATTGGCCGGTTAGAAATGACAATAAGGTAAACAATTTTACGCCTCTACGCATAAGGTTTTACTTCCGGTTGAATTTCAAATGTTGAAGTCCTATGACTACATCAACAAAACCAACGTTTTAATTTCAACGCATTCAACGACCATTGTCACTCAGTTTTGTTTGGTTTAGGAGGTAAAGATACGGCTCCTAAATTTCAAAGTATAACGGGATCTGATTGTCGCTAAATATGAGCGATTCGTTTCCGAAAATAATCAGTATGTGTCTTGGAAGACGAAGCTAATAATAAAGCGGCCACAAATTTTAAAGAAGTATATTGCTTGCAACTGGGACGAGTATTAATTAAAGGAGAGGCAGAAATCCTGAAGAAAGCCCAAGGGTGAAAAGAAATATTACCACTAGGTAACCCATTTTAAATAACAACAACAACAACAACAACAACAACAACAACGCTATCAGCACTCTCGTAAGCAAGTTGTATTTTCTTTATTAGGTAGTACTCTTTGCTACAACTTGAAATACAAATCTAGGGATACGAAGATCACTCGAAGCCCAATTAAAATAACATAAAACGAATGCAAAACAAAAATTACTCGATATTTCTTACCACTGTTCGATGAAATAAGCCTAATCAATGACCACAGCGTGTCCATCAACAAACTTAGCTGTCCCATCAACTGATTTGGTCGGATATGATAGCGTTCAGTGGCGAAACGATCGATAAATACACAGCTCCAAAACGAAAGAAATCTGTTGACTTATCGAGGAATTTCTAAAACCAGTAGGCAAAATACAAAGACAATCTTTCTTCTAAATTACAAGAGCCCGTAAAGCTTTTCTTTTTTTCCTTTTTAGCGCGATGTTTTCTTGTAATTGTTAAGTCTTGTACAGTCCTTTCCAACGCCATTCCACACACGCAACATTCTCGTCTCCAGAGCTCAACCAAACGAAACGAGGGCTCTGGGGACGAGAATGCACACACGAAAGGTTTCTTTTATTTCCGGTTTCTGGCATTGAGCAGGCGCAATAGTACATTAATGCATTAGGCATGCGCTAACGGATGTCGTGGATTTTACGACATCCGGAAGGCACTGTTACCAGAGCCCTTCGTTTCTTCCGCTGACCAAACGAAACGAAGGCTCTGGGGACGAGAATGGCGTCTTTCTAGAGCAACAGCAGGGAGTATTCTGCTGCGCATGCGCATGCGCATGCGCATTGCATCTTAGGCACTTGTCTTGTTTTGGTGATCAATGGCGGAGAAAGATTACCGAGTGTGTCAAAACGTGCGCCAGTTGTGCACCGTAAAAGGATTTTATACACTCAACAATCCAAGAAATAGCTAAATGGGCTTTTGATGTGTAATTGTGGCTGGAATCAGCGAGCGAAAGAACACAGTTGAGTTTTAAATCGCTAAACAAATATGCAAAGCTGCTACCCTGATTTACGGGACTGACACCTGCGCGTTGTGGCTTGCTTGGTGCTTTTCGAGGTCGATATCTGATATATGACGAAGACTACTGCTCAAAACCCTGTCTTATGGTAAGGTTTAGTTCTCTAGTTTGTTCATAACATATAAGAATGTAAATCGAATGTAAATCCAGCTCAAACATTTTACGATATTATGTGTGAAACCTTATTTTAGACTTAGTTGACAGTGAATTTCCCGTAATCATAGAAAGAGTATCACAGTTCGGCCATTAGAACTAGTTTTATCGTCCTTTCCTTCTTTGTTTTTTTTTTGTGGGTTTTATTAACCCCAAAATCGGTGAAAATATTCCGATGCTTTCTTGAAAGTGTGACCACACTTTTGCTAGGCATAGTCTCTGGTAAAATTCTTATTGAATTTTACACTCGACAAGCGTTGATGCAAATTCAATACGTGTATCGAACTCATTTCTAAGTATTTTTTTTTTTATTTCAAAGTAATCGGCGGCATATTTTCGGGAATATTGCCTGCTAAATTAAGCCTAGAATGTCTTAGCTAAAGAATATTTATTAATATGTTATTGTGAAAAATCTAGGAAGAGTATCACATATGTATTTCTGTCATGCTGAGCCTCTCTAATGCTATTATCATCCTGTCATATTAAATTAGCTGGTAAAATCGGACAAGACATTATAAAACTTGTTTGTATTTCACCACAGATACGTGCGTTGCTGCAATTTGGACGCGACGAGAGCGGAATTTTGTCCAAATACGAAGCAGCTGGCCTGCTCCGTTTCATTCGATTAACAAAAATGACTTTTCCGCATATTACATGTTTTATTTTCGTATTTGCACATTTTGAGTATCACCATAAAAGTGTTAGAAAGACAAACGAAATGATACCGTGATACATGTTCGAATTCGAATTTTGCCGCAATTTTGCCCTGAGGCGAGCCAGCAATAATGAATTCACGGTAAGCGTCGACGCGCATGGTCGCGCAGAATACTCCCCTGTTGTCGCAAACAATATAACGGTTTACAAACTGATTAAAAGACACCAACGTGATGTCGAAATTAAAACTATAAAAGAACAAAGTAATTAAATTTAATTGCAACACCGCGGTTTCACAAAAAATGCCAAGCGCTTTAATAAAAGAATCAGTTAGTTCGTATGTTTCTTCTGCAAATCATTCCTTGGTGTTTTGTGAGTTGCAAATTATCTCGTAGAACGAAATTTAAAAGATCTATTTAAAAATACGGTTTCTGCAAGTGCCAGCTTTTCTTTTCGTCTAAAAATTTCAAGGGAAGCGCAAAAATTGAACGCGCGTTATTTTTCCAATTTGACACTTGGTGACCTGACAAAGCGCCCGTGAAAACACGTTTGAAAAATGTAGCCTAACTTTTCAAGTTTCAATCCATTTCCATCCTGGCCATCCGCCGCTAAAATCACACATATATAGTAGTAACTGTTAACAAAACTGGACTATTATTTTAAATTTCAAATATATATTTCAGCTTTTTAGCGGAGCACTTGCCGGGCCGAAGGCCCGGCTGCGCAGCACCATACTCATAGAACCTATGCCCCTCATTTTTCATGGTCATGGCTAGCGGAATGTTTCGCGGGCGCGCCTCCGTGACATGTGTCAGCGTGTCGGTCGCACAAGGCAAACTCGCGGGCGCGTATGACGTCGCAAAACATGCGCATATGACGCCACACGCGCGGCTACACAGCCCCTGTAAACACCTTTCAAAATTGTAAAAAAGTTGGATCTTTCGCAGTGTTTAGCGGAGCAGTAAAGTCGTTACTTCCCTGCATTTTTTCGCGGTTCGCTACTCAAGACAGCGATACTAATTAAGGGATACTCAGAAGCCGCTTTAGTGGAAAAAGAAGAGCTTTCGGGGATAAAATCTTGCTTCGAGGAACCCTCATACGTTTTTATCAATGCAGGAGCAATGCGGGGAGATGCCTTGTTTTTATTACGGATTTCAGAACCGAGGAAGCGGAGTTTTAATGAATTTCCAAGCAGTCCAGTGACTTAAAGGTAAAATAAATCACTTTTTTCGATGGGATTTTATGTTGATATCAATTTTTGATTGACTTTTCCTTTGTGTTCTCTTAAGTTTTTTAGACATGTTTATGAAACGTGCTCAAATTAAGTCGTGTTGTTATCTTGAATTTCATCGAGGATTGATACCTTGTTTTACTTTTAAACATAAACTAATGAAGATTTGAATAAAATTTTTCGATAGAAGATTGTGTTGTGCATTTTTATGTGCTTGTTCATTCATTACATCGATTGAAAAGCGATTTTATGTAAACAAAACAAGACTTAGATTTTCTGTCTTCACTCGCGTCGCCTTATGCAAATATATTTGTGTATTTTTGCAATTTTGATTTCCAAATCAGTTTCTCGGGCAATTTTTAACAAACAAAAACTGTATTTTATTCGGAAAGTAATCGTACTAGTTATTCTAGACAGAGAAAAGTTGTTTTTGTGAACTTTTGTACGGTCTAAATGTACTGTGCAGACGGTCTGGTAAATTATACTGTTTTTGAGAATTGCTAAAATTGAAAATAGCCCGGTCGTTAATCTTAATTCTTGTGCTTCCAACCTTTCACCTTAGTTAAGTTTCACCTTAGCTAAGCTTGCTCAAGTGCGACGCTATTAGGCTTGGCCTATCTACATATATTAAATTTTTATGCTATCTACAAAAGTTGCTGTGAGTTTCAATACCACCAGGTTTCCTTCAAAACATTTCTCAAATAATCTTTTAAAAACTATTTCATACTGATAAGCTGCAGTAGTTATGGTCTCAAAATATATTTCAAATGCCCTATTAAGCCTGTTCTTAGCAAAGTGTCAGCGAGGGGTGTTTGAAATGTTATAAAACACATAACTGGAAAAGCATCTAAAGAACTTTCGTTTTATTCTGAGAAGAAAACAAAAATTAGTTCTTTTTTTCGCGCAACCACATGGCTTGTTTAGCAACCCAATCCCGCTTCTTTTCGATGAACGTTTAAAGTGAGAATGTGTATATTCGAATAAGTAAAGATTTGGTAAAACATTTGACTGCGATAAAATATTATGAAACATAACACGACGTTTCGACGTTTCCAGAACGTCATTATCAAGTGAGAATAAAATAATGAAATCGAGTATATATAATAAAAAGATGAATAAATTAAAAAAGCATTGAAAGTCAAACAAAGAGTTTGGCCCTAATGGAGTCGCTCTGGGTGTTTAAATTGGGTCTTATTGTTCAAAAATCGGCATAGATGTTCAACCAATCTACACCAGTAAGAAACTTGAACAGGACCTAAAGCTTAAAAAAGAAATCAAGCCACGCATCGTAAATCAGCATAGTGTTGTTTACTGTTTTAAATGTCATTTGTGAGATTCAAATTACGTCGGATATATGACGCGTCATTTGCTTCAACGCATTGCTGATCATCGATACTCTGCCATTGGTCGCCACCTGAGAGATACCCATGGGAACATTGACTTACTCAATGAGAGCCAGTTTAGAATGCTTAAAAAATGTAGCACGAAATGGGATTGTCTTGTTTATGAAATGTTGTACATAAGAACAATAAGACCCAATTTAAACACCCAGAGCGACTCCATTAGGGCCAACTCTTTGTTTGACTTTCAAGGCTTTTTAATTTATTCATCTTTTTATTATATATACTCGATTTCATTATTTTATTCTCGCTTGATAATGACGTTCTGGAAACGTCGAAACGTCGTGTTATATTTTATCGCAGATTTTTATTGTCAAATGTGTATATTATACTTATATTTACATGTAAGTCTATCGACATGCATGAACAATTCCATCGCAATTTTGTATCTTTTGTTGAATGTGAACACCCTAAACAATGTCAGTTGGTCATTTCAAAACAGCCTGAGGGTAATGATTTGAATAATTGACTTGCTTAATTAAAAATATCCATTGTACGTTACATATCAGGGCCGTAGCCAGTATGAGGCAAACCGAGGCAGTTGCCTCAGTCATGACCCAGTGTAGACATCATAAAGACCCTTAATAGCTAGGCGGGGAATTTGACCATGGATATTGCCTCAGTCCTTATTTTTTTCTGGCTACGACCCTGACATATCCTACATAAAAATGCCTTCATCTGGAGGAAAATGTGAAATGATGGCTCCAAAAACATTTTAAATACTTTACTGCTGGGTATGTGTGGTTGTTCTAATATTTGAGTTACACTGACAATGCAGAATATACCCGTGTCGGAAGTCACTGCATGCTGTCTTTAATGACCCGATCATGCAGTTAGCAGCTGACTTTTACGGACTCTTGATGCAAGCGATTAGAAAATATCGCACAGTTTGGCAGCAAAATGACCGAAAAATATCCAGGTTTGTTGATCTCTTTAGAGCAATTAGCGGCCAAATAGAGTCGGTGCCAAACTGTAGTCGTCTTGTCGCAAACAATTTAACGGTCTACAAACTGGTCAAGAAACCTACATGTGGAAATTAAAAAATAAAAAAGAACGAGGTAATTAAATTTATTCGCAACGCAGGTTTCACAAAAAATGCCAAGCGCTTTAATAATAGAATTAGTTACGTTCGTATGTTTCTTCTGCGAATCATTCTTTGTTTATAGGCAAAGTACAAAACTCGGACCGGATCGGACTAGATCAACTCGGACTCAATCCGGGTCAGATAAACTCAGACTAGGCAAAAATTAAAAATAGTCAACTCGGATCAACTCGCGATCGGACTAGGTAAAATAATAATAATAAAAAAAAAACAATCTACTCGGGCCGACTCAGACTGGGCTAAAATAATAATCACAAAATAAACCATCTCAACTGAATGCAAGGGGTCACTTATCAGCACGGCATAGCCGTCGGACCCCTTTTTTATGAGGTCGGGGAACCCCAACCGTCGAGGTAAACTAATATTAATGCCAAGACACGAGCCAGGACTTCTATATTTTTATAATTATTTTTATTTTTTGCTAGGTTTGAAAATAAGATCCCTGTCTTGGGTTCTTCTTTCAAAATGGCGTGGGTATTAAATGGTTATGGTTGATCACAGACAACCGGTCATATTTATTTTGGCTTCCCCGTGTGTGCGTTACTTACGTTAATTATAAACATAACATAAATTATGAACATAAACGATCAAGAAAGTATTGCCTGAACACAATTTATTACATTTTAAAAGTAATGGCATAAAACATTAAGTGTAGGTTGAAATTCCTACTCTTAAATCTCGTTCTGTGCTATGATTGAGTCACAAATTTTCTAACATGTATTAGTGAAATTTTATTATAACCATTTAAAAAACTTTTAAATACTCGAGAACAAAACAAAGCGGTGAAACCCCAAGGGGTGGGTACTCTTAAATACCGTCTATAAAAAGAATAAAAGCACTTTGTTGCATACAACAGAAACCTGAGCTCTATCAAAAAAGCACTGGTTGATTCAAACATTCGGTGTTACTTTTCGTCATGGTGCAATTCACTTAAGAGCCAAGTAAAGGAGCAAATTGAATCTGGCAAACGGGAAGCTGAACACTGAGCGAAGTACGAACAAAGAACATGAAAAAATGAAACGTCTTGAAAAATAATATTTCCCTGTCTTGAACACAACAACAAGCGCGATTGTTCACTCACAGCATTCATTCGTCTTTTAAGTTATTATAAATTTATTATTATTATTATTGTTATTATTATTATTATTATTATATATATATAAATATATATATTTTTAATGTGGTTAATGGCAAAATAAATAAAATGAAAATGAAATGAAATGACCTACTTGAATACCTATCCACAGAGAGCCAAAACACCTCATTCATCATGTGGTTGTGTAAAGTTTCGGAAGTACAATTTGGAAGCTCATAATAAAAGTTTATCCTGCTTTTGGTTTTGGTAATGTTACATTATTGAAAACAAGCCTCAAAACTAATATAGAGCAAACCAGTTCAACCAACTGTCACTGTCAAGAACTCTGATATGCCCATATTTAAAAGACATTCAACCCAGACCTAGTGATAGATCTGTGGCTGTCTAAGTGCGACTTGATAGGAAAACAGTGCAAGTCCTATGCAAGCAGTGGCAGAAGCCACCTTTACTCCAGCTTTTGGACAGTGACGTGAATTCTGGCAGACGCAGTGTAACCACTGGTATCTTTCACAATCTTTCACAATAAATTATGTACACGGAAGCTCATGTTTGTGGTGCACCACTGATTAGTCAATACCTAGTACATATGAATTTTTGATAATGCATTTCACATTCACAATGGAAAATGTAATTGGGAGCCAGTGGAATCTGACACTTCAATACTTGTCCACTAGGCATTAGGACTTCACAATTTTTCCTGCTAACGGGTAAGGGTAACGGTTTTCAGGGCCCCAGTGGCACACCAATAAGCGATCTTGCACAGAGTATTTCCCTTCTCTCTGGTGTGAAAACAGCAACAAGTCGTATTAGAAGCTAATTAAAGTTTCAATCCAATTCCTTGTTCTGGTAACGCCTTTTGATCACTTGTGAGTTGTAAGTCCACTGGAAGGTGGACTGAAGAAGGTCTAAAATAAAGATGTGTTAACTTTATGCAATTAAGATTGCAGTGGTAATATCTGTTTTGCTCCCCTGAAATTTGCTGCATGCTATCTCTGTAATACACGTCCTTCTCCTTATGCTGAAGGACAAGACCTAGGTATGGTGAACCCCTTTGATCTCTGAATTCAAAAGAACACCCAGAGCATTTTTTAATCCGATTGTTAATTGGCAGCAAAACAAAAGGGTTGCTGTTTTCCCAAGGTGGCCTTCTGAACGCAAGTGACTGCAAAGGGTGTGGCAATGAATGGAACTGGAAGCCTTGAACACTTGCCACGCCAGCGCTTCTAGGGAAGCCAGAATTTCCAGCTGCGGAGTGTTGATCCTGCAGTGTAGAAATAACGGCTTGCGAAGGCTGTGGCCACCAGTTTCTGGAGGCTTGATTCTGGTGTGGATGGGAGACCCCTGGTGAGTCCTGTGAGCAATGTGGTGAGCAATGTACAATGATCCACAGAAACTCACCTGTTGATTCTGCTGTAAGGGACCAGCTTCCTGTGAAGGATGTGACCATGCAAATCCAGATTCTTCGACCTCCTATAGAAGTGACACGCCCTGCGAGGCTTGAATATCTGACATTCTTTGCAAACCAGCACGCCTGGATAGCCAAATCTTGAGAAGGAATCTGATATATAGATAAAGTTGAATGTAACATTTCATGATGGCCTAAAGATATCCATCAGTACACATTGCTTAACACCTTTTCTTTAAGAAACCTACAGCTGTACTGAGAACCAATAAAAGTTGAAACAGATTAAAACCCTTTAGCACCAAAGAGTGCCAGATATCAAAATTCAAGAAAAATCTCAAATTTCATTTTGTAAAATATCGGAAAACAAATGGTACAATGCAAAAGTAGTGAAAGTGTTAATTATGTTTTCACAATTACATATATAATGTGGTTCAATCTTATCCCTGGTTGAAATGTTTTTCCTTCAAGTTTGTTCCAAGCTCATTACATACATTACCATACCCAAAAACAAAGGGAAATAAAATTTGAACCAAGAATACAATTAAACCACAGCATAAACATCAATCCATATGGCATATACAGGTGTATTTGATGTAAGACCAGTACAAAGATGTAATAAATGTAGAGAACTGCCACATAGCCCACTCCTTGATAATGATGTTAGAACCTGTCTGAACACTTGTATAGTCTATATAGTCTATACTATACAACCACATGTCCTGCAAAGACCCACCTGTTGATTCTGCTGTAAAGAACTAGTTCCATGTGAAGGATGCGACCATGCCAAACCAGATATTTCAATATGCTATGAAAGTGACATGCCCTGGGAGACTTGAATGTTTGATGCTCTTAGCGCTCCAGCTCTTCCTGGGTGACCAGGATTATCAGCAGGCACTTGCTGCTTCTGCTGGAAAGGAACCGCTTCCTGTAAAGGGTGTGGAACTGGAGAGGCTGTGCACTGCTTATTCTGAATCTCAGTATCAGTGGATGTTGATGGAGTGGTGTGTTTTAGTTTCCTGAACAGCATAATAACTGTGTCTTTTGTATGTGCTTTCTGATGAAGTACATCATCATTTTCATTCACACTAAGAACATTCATCACAACCCAAATGATATGCAGGTAGAGGTCTCGCCCAGAGGCAAATGTGCAGTTGCATGAGACAGTCTCTGATATTTCTGTTAGCGTTATTTTACCACTGTGGTTAAACTCAAAGATCTTCTTGGTTGGGCTCACATTATGGATGTGGACTACCTCCACCTTTGCTTGTTTGGCCATCTTCAGGGAATCTTTGAACCTTTGACTCCTTAATGACCGTTTTCGAAATGCCTTTTTGGCATTTTTCTGAGATGCTTGGATTTCATCATCTGAGGAGCTGCCCATGTCACTAGGTTTTTTGCCCTGTGCCCAGAACGTTTTTTGTCAAACGGTCTGGCATCATACACTTCAGCTGAGACTGTACCGTCTCTTAGCTCCCTTGCAAACTGTGTTGCTCTGTCCAGCTGCCTTCGTAGGGATATGCCATCCTTCTTCTTCTGGTCTGGGCATCGACCCCCTGTGTATGTCCCATCTTCAAAGCTAACAGAAGGATAAAAACAACTTTACTATTCTCCCGCAAGGTTCTGTGATTTACTAAATAGGGTCATACAAGAGAGAGAGGGTGGAAAATGTCATTACCGCGCATTCCACCACGAAATACCATGGGATAATTATTTTTCAGCTTCTGAAGAAGACGTCATGTGTATCTTAGCCTATTTCTACAAGCAGTTGTACCTTTAATGATATTTCTTTTTTATCTGTTTGGATCTTCTAAACAGGAAGGACTGTCCATCAGCCTAACACTGAGATAACTTCAGTGGCGGTTATGCTTAAAGCTTACTACATGTCTTTTCCTGAAGATCTTGATGGTCATATTTCATACATTGTATTGTGTTCACACGCAACTGTGCACCCAAATTAATTTCTATAGACATTAAGCCTGAAAGTGAAAGAATGTAACCATTTGGTCAAGGCTTTGAGCCATAAGCTATAAGAAGGCATAGTCATATGGAAGGACTTTGCATCAGTTCCTAAAAATCACACCTTTACCTTTCGAGTTTTCCTTTCAGAATGGCACTTTCAACAATGTGGTCTTCTGCCCTGGCAAGGATGTCATTCTTAGCGCCCCTTGTAGCATTTCTGGAATGTCCTACTTCTGCCATATTGGTATTGGGTGCTGTTGAAGTCTTGAATGCACGGAAAACATGGAATCTGTGAACGTAAAATATAGCTTGAAGCTAATTCAGGAATTCTGCTCTTGGTTTAGTTGTAATCTGAAACAAATGAAATTTGAAGGCAGAAGGCAGAACGTAGCAAAAAGGAACAAAGGAGCAATGAGCATGCTCTGAGTGCAAAACCATAGACTGGTGCCCAGTCTCCCAGTCAAATATGATTTTACTAAAAATCAAATTTGTCTGAGAACCATTTCCAAAATCTGAGACAAAGAAAAATAGAAATTAAACTGGTTTTAAAAATTTTAAACCATATAAAAATTAAAGCCATAACACATACATAAACGTTCCTTTGTTTGCATACAATGGTATGACTAAGTTATTGTCTCATTGTTTTAGCTTGTTTCATATTGAATTTATTTCACCACTCTAATGGTTTATTAGACATTTGCTGTAGAGACAATAATAATGTACATCAAGTTCTCTTACTGTCGAACACGCCAAAAGTTGATAAACCATGTGCTCACGTGACTTCGCTTAGGCTTCTGTGCCCAGTCCAGCAGTGCACGTCTCCTGGCTTCATAACCACCAGGAGTCTCAGCTGCGTATTTATTTTTAAATGGAATGCACCATTGTTATGAAGTCTTTCCTTGACTGTGTGCTCCAACTGGCCTTTGCTACTCTATGTGCACAATCATAGAAGTGCGGTTCACAAGATTTGGTCCGTTCTACTGTGCCTGGCTTTAGCTCACGCCGAATACTCTCGCGATTCCTTCCATGTTCATCAGCTATTATACCCTCAGGATCAAAAATGAAGTTTTGATCACCAGTGTAATCCCTCAGTGCCTAAAAAGAGTTACATGACATTTTTAGGAGGTAATTTATGACAACTGACTCATGCACGGCTGAGAACAAGAACAAGTGCTACCGAAACTAGTCAATCAAAACTACCTTGTTGAAAACAGACATGCATACTGAAGGTGTCATGTATTGGAGGAGAGTAAATTTACCAGCATTTACATTCATGTGTAACAAACTGTTACATTTATAGTAAGCTATTTGAGTATTAACTTATTGCTTAAATACAGTATTTAAGAGGAGAGGTTAGCCGACTTAGCACCAGAAATTCACAGCTTTTACAAATTCCTTTTTTTAGAACAGTTAGCGGTCAGAGAACATTTTCCTATAGAACTGTGAACTTATGGAACTCCTTAGACAATTCTCTTAAACTGCGTAACTCGGTTAATGTTTTTAAAAATCGTTCACGTACTAAATTACTTAAAGAATTGTAATTTTATATATATTTTTATTCTTATATATATATATATATATTTTAGATTTTAAAACATTTTTTATTGTAAATAGGATCATGTATTGTCTTTGAAAAGCCCCTTGGGAAAGTCAATAAAGTATGTATGTATGTATGTAGTATCTTTTGTAGATTACTTACAGCATTCAACGGTTTCCAAAACTCGCATAACGTTTCTGTGCTTTCACTTAGGCAGTCCCTGCTGCACGTGTAGCAATGGTCAGGCATTCTTTTACTAGTGGATGCTGAACGGAAAAATTGATTGTTTTAATCCCTTTAACTTTATCATGTTCTGCATCTAAGAAGCAGAATTCACTTGTCAGTGGATGTGCACTTGCATTCCTTTGCATCTGCTTGGCAATCTCTATCCTTTCCTTACTTGATGTGAACACTGCAGTGATATCCACCGCTTTTCCATCTTTAACACGCCAAAGAAGGTACTTGTCCACAACATCACTGGATTCTTTAATTACAGCTAAGGCCTCAAAAGAATGTCCAGATGGGTTTTCCTGTTGGATTACCTTCTGTTTAATGTTCTGAATTTTCTTTAAATTTGCCATACCTTTTGCCTCAGAGTAAATGTCTTTTATACATTTTCCTTCCTTCATCGAACCTCTCAAATGTTCATAGGGAAACTGTGATGGCTTTGCTGCAGTATTACCATGGAAAAACTTTGTAGCTACCTCTGTTATAGCAACAGTTTGTTCTCTTTTTGCACTGCAGGAGTGTTTTCAACAGTGATAAATAATGAATGTCTCACTGTGAAATTCCCAGATTTTCCTTGCATTACATGAAACTTGATCGGCATCATATCCACAACAGCCGCACACTGTATGATCTTGTGCCAAGCGTTTGAACTGCTCCTTCTTCTGCTTGTTATAGGAATGGAAATACGAACATCTCTCATTGTTACAAACATATGTGCCACCGCATGAAGCAACCCTTCTCACTCCATTAAAGCCTTGTCGTTTTGAAGTGTTCCACTGCATCCATGGCCCACCATCTTTGCTACTTGCCATAATGTTTGCTTTATTGTATGATAATTCATAAACACAATCACTGTCGATAGCATAGGGCAACTTTTCAGTCTTCTTAATGTTACAATTGTTCCATAATGATGGGAGAAGTCTTCGCTCGGTACTTTAGGGTAAAACAATAAAGAATAACAGCTACTTAACTTCTCCTTTAAAACCAAATGTCTACATCTGATATACCCTCGCCATAAATATGTTTTCTTACATATCGATCTGATTCGGGATCATATCGTCTCTTGTATTCACTCTGTTTCATATATTATTATTGTTTTTGAGCGGTTTATTGTCCAATATGAACGACAATTACACGATGTTTTAACAACTATAAAACACAACACATTTCTTCGAACGACCGATTCAAAAGGCACATGGTAAAAACTATTCGGGGGGTTCCAAGACCCTGCAAACTTAAACTAGTTCCCAGTGTTCAGCGTCCAAAAAATATCTTAATTATTCTACAAACAGGAACACGAACTTTCGGTTTGGAACAATTATATTAGATTAAATACTGTTCAGAAACTATTCAAATAGGTCTTGATCTGATTATCAATGTAACAAACCAATCAATTCCATTCAAATTTACTGGTCTTCCTAGAGAATCAGTAACATAAAAACGCATTTGACTGATATGATTAGAGGCCACAGGACAAAATAACAATCTCCTAGGCTCATATGAAAATGGATAAGATCTAGTCAAATTATCTGTAGGAATTACCGTTATAGTATTGGTAGATAGACCATCAACTATAGAGTCTGTTATACCATCTGTATTTATATGAAGAACATCGACACTATTCGTTATATTCGGCAATTTTGTGCCATATTCCGTTTGTGTAACTAGTTTTTCTTCGAATCCAATTAATTCACCAAAATTGGTGCCTCTAAGATCTAACTGATAATTGTTGTCTATTTCAATGACTACTTTATATGATGAAAGGACGAATAATAAATTTATATTGTATTCATCATCATTTTTGTGATTTTTTTCATCCATATGTGCATGAAAAAGATAATTTATATCCGTATAAGAATACATACCATCAATGAATGTTACTGTTTCCCAAGAAGTACCATTATCGGGGCTATATTTTATTTGTGTATTGTTATATTCTGGTTTGATATTATGCCAAGAATAGGTCATTGTTAAACGATCTACACCCATTTCATTTATCATCTCATTAGGCAATTTCAATACGGGGTTGAATTTAATAACAAAGTCTTCAGCTTCACTTCGCCCAACCTTAACTCTATTGACCGATGAAATATGAATTACTCTATTTTGAACATAAGATGTTTCTCTAGTATGCGCTGTCATATATATTATTAGATTATATATTCTTTTATAAGGTCATTCATTTGTTGGGCGTCTATTTTTCCCAGTTTGTTTAATGTATGTGCAATTTGTACAAACTCATCTTTAACACCGTTATTACCAGCTAAAATACTACCCCCAAGAAGCTCTAATCGACTCATAAGATCTTGTGGATTGTTATAATAAACAACTCCACTACCTATCTTTTTGTATTTATTGGAAGTTCTATGTATTGGTATCCCACTAAGTTGATTTAAGTCATTGAAGACCGTTTGTGACAAAGGACTATATGTCTTTCTGCTGTTGAACCTTTTTGTAAGCAGATCCAGTGTGTCAAAATCAACTTGTTTATCATATACTTTTTTCTTATTTTTACGGGCTACCAATCTAAGCTGATCAAATAGTTCAGGGATATCAATAGTTAAATTGCCATATTTACCCCCTTGTGTTATTTTATATGCGTTTCTTTTGGGCTGTGTATAGATACCCTGACCCATATATTTTGGGGCTGCTTTGATATGCTCCAATCTTGTTAAATAATCTTCGATGTAAGGTAACCGCTCTTTATGACGTTTATATGTTGTTTGTTCGATTTTAGACATTTTTTTTGAAGGTTCTCCTTTTTTTGTAGAATGAGTTTGAATATAATTTTTACTTAGTGTTCTTTTAATTTTCATTTTTGCAATGAATGGAGTTGGATCTAATTTTGTATGCATGATAACAGATGGCAAGGGAAATTTATAATCGTCCAACCACTTTTTGTATCCCTCATTTATGTCTTTATCCAAATTGATAATTTGTGGTTGTTCTTCACTTGTGCTGGGTTGCACTTCATCTTTATCATCTTCAACTTCTTCCCCATCATATAATATTGCTTTTATCGGATCCATTAATTGAATCATGTTCATTTGATTATTTTGTAACTGTTCAATCAGTTTATCCTGCTTTTTATCGATAGTTTCTTTGGTATCTTTCTGAACATCAATAGTAGGTTTCAACTTTTCTGATACTTCTTCATAATCATCTTGTTTAGAATGTATACTTTCTTTGATGGTATCGCGAACAGATTTTGTTATTTCCCCGGATTTAATTCTGGGAATAGCTATTTTCTTATAACGCTCTATGTCCATTATAATATTACATTATATAAACTTATCTAAACTTATCTCAACTTATCTTTTAATCTAATGTAATATTATATATGGAAATACCTAATTACGATTTCAAAGAAGATCAAAATACAAATTTCAAACGGATTTATAGTTATATGCCACAATCTAATTTCAGGATGCTTATTTGTGGAAACAGTGGATCTGGTAAAACGAACCTATTATATCACATGTTGATGAAGCCATTGGCTTACTATGACCAGATTCATTTATATGGTAAAAATTTGGAACAAGAAAAATACAGGCATATGATAGATACCATGAATGACATAAGCCGACAAGTTGGTTATGATATTATACATGTGAATAATGATGAAATTAAACCCGTCAATAGTCTGGAAAATGAGTCACAGAAAATTGTTATTTTTGATGATTTTATTTGTGACAAAAATCAAAAGCCATTAATTGATTATTTTATTCAAGGTAGGCATAAAAACTGTAGTGTGATTTATTTATCTCAATCATTTTACAAAACTCCAAAAGATATAAGATTGAATTGTTCACATTACTGTGTTTATGATTTTCCATCTACAAATGAAAGGAATTTAATATCCAGAGAATTAAATGTTGCCAAAGACCAATATCTTAAAGCTGTTAAGGAACCATACTCGTTCCTATATGTTGGCAAACCAATGAAAACAGTCAAAAGAAACTTTTTTGGAAATATATAATGTATTATTATAATGGGAGTATTCAATGCAAATTCTATTGCTTTCATCGAATCTAGAGTATCTGTATCAAGCAAGAAAGGCATTGGTTTTAAATTGACAGCTTCTGGCGACTACAATATGACCAATAAAAAACTTGTCAATGTTGGAAATCCTGTATTAAACAGTGATGTTGCAAATAAAGGGTATGTGGACCAAATTCATGCTGATTTCATAAATAGAGACGGTTCCGTAAGAATGCAAGCCAATCTTGAAATGGGTGGTTTCATTATTAGTAATCATGGAATAGGTACCAATCAAACAGATCTGGTTAATAGGAGCTATATCGACACAGCACTAGCAGCCAAACCAAATATAAATAACACACTTCTTCTAGATGGGACGAATGATATGTCTGGTAACATAAATATGCAAATGAATCGAATTATAAATGTAGGCGCGCCTTCAAGTTCGAATGATGTAAGCACGAAAAAGTATGTAGATACTGAACTAAGCAAAAAACTATCTCTGACTGGCGGGACTATGACAAACGAAATCAATATGGGGAGTAACAAAATAACTAATGTAAGCACGCCTACAAGTTCAAATGATGTTGCTAACAAACAATATGTCGATAATTCAGGAATTATGTCAATCCTAAATACAGCAACCGCAACTTATGTCGATAGTTACATATATCAATATGCGGAATGTATGTATTCTTGTGAGAGAGCTCTTTCAACTGAAGTCACAATTGATGCTAGTAGAAATATTTCTGAAATATTCGATAAATCATTGTCCCAATTGAATGCTGCGCAAAATCCGAGTTCAGCTAGACCAACACTATCAACCAATAAAAATGCTAAAAGATTTTTCTTCGAATTCGATGGTAATCAACGAATATTAAGTAATATCGATTTAAATGTAGGGTCGGGTGCTCAGGATATCGCCCATATTTTCATTCTTTATAGATTGAACTCAATCAGTAATTCATATTGGGTAAGTAATGGTTTATTTGGACATGATAATGGAGGGTTTGATAAATTCGTTTCTTTTGGGCATTCTGGTGATTTGGTTGTATCAGGTGCTACTAATGATTATATTGTCATAGGTTCTAATAACGTTGGCAGTAAATCACCAATTGCCAATTATCAAACAAAAGCCAATTCAGGCGAATTGAATAAATGGTGTTGCTTGTCTATTCATTGGAATGTACCTGCAGGAAATAATGGATCAAGTGTTTGGTGCAATGGTAAGAAACTAGGCAATTTTACTGCAAGAACATCATCGGGATCCAATCAAATGACATTTGGTGACCTAAATCCTGGTGGTATTGCCGGATTAGACGGTGATATTCAACTTTTTATTCTATATAAAGCATATACAATGAGCGATACAATTATAAAAGCACACCACAAGATGATATGCCAACGATATGGTGTAGATCACGATGCTATTAGTTTTTCTTAAATAAAAAAGAACCTCATAATTATAAAATGATATATTATATGATACAAGAGATAGTAAAATATATCGATCATTTTTTCCATAAAACAAAACAAGAACATCCTGAAATAATTTATAAAATATTGAAATCAGCTTTAGTATATCAATATTTGTACCAGAAACACTTCAAAAAAGAAATATCAATAGAAGAGATCCTTGAAATCAATAATGGTGAAATAGGTCTTATTGGTCCCGGCAATGGTTGTATTACACAGTTATTTGAAAGAATATTCCGTGATTATGAAATTTTACATGCACATAGCATACTTCATGATGCTTTTGGTCGGTTCTATAATAATCATTCGTTGGATAGAGGGTATACATATGTAATACCTGAACGCTTCACACCGAAATGGCTAAAAAGATCTGCTGTAGGCGGACAGCTTAGTGGTTTGATTTATTGTTTTCACAAGAAATTGAAAATTTAATTCACAGCTTCAAATATCTAATATACTAATATATAATGGGTGTTTTCAATGCACAACCTAAGTCTAATATTAAGGGTGATACTGGTCCTTGTGGACCTGTTGGCAGACAAGGTAAAAGAGGACGTCGTGGCCCTAGAGGCATTGGTTTCAAATTGACTGATGATGGTAATTATGATATGCAAAATAAAAAGATAGTCAATATTGCGACTCCAACTGATATGGATGACGTTGTTGATTACAAATTTGTTAGGAATGTTTATGTAAGTAAAAGCTCGCCATCGGTTTCAGGAAATTTTGATATGAATAACAATAAAATAATGAATTTAAAATCACCTGAATCAAATGCAGATGCTGTAACAAAATTGTATACCGATACAGCATTTGCGACAAAAAGTGATAAATCTAATACATACTTGAAAGATGAAAGAATAGTTCTTACTGACCATTTGGATTGTAATTATCATGCGTTATTAAATGTTCAAACAGCAGGAGATCAGGACGCCATAAATTTATATTATGCAAAGACGCAGTTTTTAAACATAGCAGGTAGTGATTTCGATGCCAAGAATAAAAAAATAATAAATATTGTTACAGATATCAATAATGATACGGCAGCTGTTAATATGTGGGCAATGAAGCATTATCATAATAATGCCCCACATACACACGAAGTAACGAAGGATATTGATTTGAAGGAGACGTACAATGTGATACAATCAAAACAACAGACTTTTAGTTATTTAACACAACATTACAATAATTTAGTCTCATACAACGACTGTAAAAATATATTTTTGTCTAGACGAGAAGTAAGCCCTATGGGCGCTGATATAAATATCAATAATTATAGGATATTCAATCTATCAAAATTACCTAAATTCGATCATGAAGTGCCTAACAAAGAATATGTTGATACTACTGTAAGTACAAAAGCTGATAAGAGTTATGTTGACACTGAACTAGTGAAAAAAATTGATACTGGTGATGCCATTCTTATTGATGGGAGTAATTCTATGAATGCCAATTTAGATATGAAGTCACATCAAATAAAAAATATTGGCAGTCCAGTAGATTCTGATGATGTTGTATCTAAGAAATATACAGAGTCTGAAATTGACAAACTAGAAAAAGAATATAAAGCCTATGTTGACCAATCACATATTTCAGACTCAGGTGCTGAAAAGGATGTTTTTAGGTATATAATGGAAGATGTAAATGAATCGAGTTCTGAAGAAAGAGTTATTGTGAATGGTATCACACATTACAGCTCATCACATCATAATTTTAACAAAAGGGCTTATGATATGTTTCTAATACAAGCGAATGACAATCAATATAGATCTAGAATTTCATTTAATATGTATAAATTACCATTAGATTACTACACATTGTGTATAGAATTATTCGTAATCGATATAAGCCAATTTCAATCTATTAATTGTGTATCAACAGTTCTATGGATAACAAAACAAACAACCAAAAAATTCTCAAATTACACTAGATCAATTATAAATTTCAGAAAGGGGGTACAGACAACTCCAATATATTTAGATGTTGATATGCATTTTTCGGGTGATAGTAGTTCGCCAAATCAGTTACCTTGTTATATGATTATTTATGGCATAACAGGAACACATTCAGACGTTTCTCCTTCAGTTTTTGATTCGGCATATTTCATCGAAAATAATAAAATGATAATGCAGGCGGATTTAGACATGAATAATCATGATATTGTTAATTCCTCTGTAATCACACAACTTCAAACCAAAATTACTCAACTGGAAACTAATCTCAACAATCTCAAATCAAAATCAGTTATTATAGGTTTTTACCAAAGAGATAAAGGACAACGTAACGGAATTGTTGTATTTACCAATAGTAAAAGTAACACAGCTTATATTAATTTAGGAATAAGCGTAACAATAAAAAAAATAACTATGCATGTAATACAACACGATGGTGCTTATATTTCAAATGAGGGTAGTATTTTAAATGCGAATTTAGTATTGATTGTTGAACATTAATCCAAATATATTACTATAAAAGTTTGAACATTAATCTAAACTATATACATATGACAGACCAACGTAAAAAAAGCATTTTCGAGTTCAATCACATAGACAAAACATTAAGCGAAGATAAAATTACAGAAATTAAATCGTTATATAACTACTACCACAAACGCTTCTGGTGTTATAAAAAGGCCTTCAAATATTTCAAAAGATTGAATCTAGCAATTAATCTGACTGCGGTATCCTTAATAGTATCAGGCACAATAACTGGTTCGGTAACACTGAGCCCGATTATATTAGGATGCATAACCGGCGGCGGAATGCTTATAAAAACATATATCGAAATAAAGAATTACAAACGCAAAATCGAAATGTCTCGGTTTGCGTATACGACATATCAAAAAATATTGGTTGACCTACGGTCCTGTTTAAGAGGTGCAGAATTCAACCGCAAAGAATTTCTAACTGAGATGAAACTAATTGCATGATGAATTCATAATAGATTTTTGTTCCATTGTCGACAAATTCGACAAAAAATATTTCAAAACATTCAAGGAAGCATCTTCGGTAAAATAAGGCAAATATCATTCTCTATCAAATCATAAACCTGTTTCCAATATTGATCATAGAAGCGCAAAGTCTTCTTTGATTTGGAAAGTGGTATAATTTCATATGGTAATTGCAAAATTTTGAATATTTGTCTCAAAATATATTTAATATTTATCACACGTTTTCTGCCATTGTTAACCTGTGATAATACTGCACCGATAAAAGCAAATATTCTAAGGATTTTGTCTCTGTTGTCATTAGTGATTTGGATTCGATTATGCTCTGTTATATGATTGACAACATTTAAAATATGATATTTTCTTATATAAAAACTCTTTCTCGTAATTTTATATTTATTCTCATTCAAATCTATATATGGATTTACCAAATCATAACCAATAACACTGCCACAAGAACGACAAACATTCTTTCCATCATTATTAATAACCTTTTTATTTTTACAACATGCTTCATCTACAGATTTAATTTCGACTAATTGCCGATTACAAAAATCACAAATAGCAATACCAATGGCTAGCAACTCGTCATGAATATATAAATCACAACTCATTCTATAAACTATTACAACATATTATATTTTACATATAAACGCATTCTAATGTTCCTATTACTTTGCTATGACATACTAATGTTCCAAACTTTTATTCTCTTCTTGGCTGTTGGTAGGTGATGGGATTTTCAATGGCGACGCCACTTTCCTCTTGAAGGAATTCATAGTGGTTAGACGCTTCAAAGTTTCTTTTCGATCTCTTGATTCCAGTATCTTTCTCAGCTCATTCACATACTGTCGTCTCTTCTTTTCTAAGGCCAGGATTTTATCGACCTCCTTGAACAAATCGATGACTTTGGTTATCGAGTCAGCAGTGGCGTAAGGATCATCTGTTGTAAGACCATTGACGAATTGCTTGATGCTGAAAGTAAACACGAAATCCTGGTTGCCAGCATGCATTGCACATTGGGCCAATGATTCCTTCGTGTTCCTTTCACACGTCTCGATTTGATTTTGTAGTGTTGACGCGGACTTAGGCATCTTGATAGGAGCAAAAACTTCAACAGCACAAACGTTGCACACAAAATTTTTGAAAAGCAAAGTTTACTGCAATAATTTATAATAAGAACTTCCTGCATTCTGATTGGTTAAAAAAATCATACGTCTGTCTTATGACGCAAGCAATGACTTCCTATTTACAAATGGAATATTCTGGAACAATACTATCTTAAATTTTCCCACGCCATTCTATTTATATGGACTCAATTTAAACGCACTTATTATAGACACTTAAAAGAATATATATAGTTATTATATATGGACAAAATTAATGAATTGAAAAATCATCTCAAGAACTTCACTGTCAAAGAGTTAAAGCAAGAAATTCTAAAAATCAAAAAAGAATTTCAAGTCTCCAAATTAAAGCGCGCTGAAGTAGAAAATGTCATACTAATGAATCATCAACATTTTATTCACTTGTTGAAAAAAACAAAAGTCAAGAAAAATAAGGTGAAATCAGAAAACTCAACAAAGGGATACACTTTAGTATATTTTGGTGCTGGATGGGATTTTAAACCAATCAGTAACTCATTATACAGTAAATTCAACCATTTTATTTTCATTGACAGTCTACCTAAGCTATCTCACTATGAACCAGGTATGCCGGGATATGAAAAAAGCAAAGATAGAGAAACATTTATAAACACTCTGAAAAATGCGGCTGTAAAACATAAACTGACATTGAGCAGTATCAATAAAAATCTGTTAACATTTGAAAATAACAAAATAAAACTAGAATATTACATAAATACAACGGTTGAAGAAGCTTTGAAAAATCCAACCATAAGAAAAAAAATAAACAAAGCTATATGGCTGCATGGAAAAGGTTTCAGACCTTATGATTATCGATTAAAAATAGGTGATTTACCGAATTTATTGAAATATCGAGCCAAAATAAATGAATTATAAGAACCTGGTATATTACATGTCAAAGCCAATGACTATCTAAATATAGTTCAAATGATTCAATTTGGAATCCTTTGAATTATCAACCATATTTAAACGCACTTATTCACATACACTTAAAAGAATATCTATAGTTATAATATATATAAATGAAATCAGAAAAATATAACCTTATAAATATGAACAAGAGTGATCTTGAGAAACTGACTAAATCCGACCTCATAAAATTGCTTTTAAAGCAACAGAAGAAAAAGCCTGATATTATCATCGTAGATGACACCAAATCAATGCAAACACGCAGGAGGCCTATCCCAACGCCTCGAAAGAGCGTCAAACAGATGGTGACTGAGTATGAAGACAATATAATTGCACCCCCCATAGAATTCAGAGATAAACCAGTGCCTGCACCCAGAAGGAAAAAACCAGTTCCATTACCAAGGACGAAAATAGAGCAAACAGACAAAGCTCTCAAAGGATATACAAAGTCTTTTGAAATCGATATAAAAAATGACAAAGACCCACTCGCACAACTGCAAAATACTAGAAAAGCTATAGCATATCACATAATAAAGATGCTGCCGGTTATGAAAGGGCTGAAATTTGTAGAAACGTTCAAGGTAGTATTTATAAAAATAGCAGATAGTGAAACAGTGACTAAGACGGCATATTTCAACAGTCAAGCTGAAACTATTATAAACAATATACAAATTACTGAATCACTACAATTGTCAAAACAGCAGATCTTGAATAAGATTGCAGTATGGATTTCCGAAGGATCTGGTTGGACAGTTCAGTCAGTTAAAAACCATTATCTGAATATTATCAAATATCAACCAATGCAAGGTTCTTCGTATATTCAGCTGCCTCAAGAACTTAGAAACAGTGCAAAGGGATTGATTAACATGAAAAATAAAGACAATAAATGCTTCATGTGGTGTCACATTAGACATTCAAATCCGCAAGACAAACACCCACAGAGAATTAAAAAAGTTGATAAACAATATATTGAAAATTTAGATTATTCAGGGATTGAATTCCCAGTCACAACTAAACAGTATAATAAAATAGAAAAACAAAATGAAATAGATATCAATGTTTTCGGTTATGAAGACAAACAACTATACCCTATATATGTCTCGACAGAAAAATACGAAGACCGTATGAATCTGCTTCTAATAACAGAAAATGAAAAAAAGCACTCTTGATTAAAGATTTCAACAAGTTGATGTATAACCAGACAAAACACAAAGAAAGAAAACATTTCTGTATGTATTGTCTACAATGCTTCAGTTCGGAAATAATACTCAATAACCATAAAGACAACTGTATAACCATTAATGGCACACAAGCTATAAAAATGCCTGATAAGGACAATAATACACCAAGATTCAATAACTTTCATAAACAACTGCCTGTACCATTTGTTATTTATTCCGATTTTGAGGCCATAACAGAAAAGATAGCTGGTTGCCAACCAACTGATGATAAATCATATACAGAGGCTTATCAAAAGCATACTGACTGTGGTTATGGATATAAGGTAGTTTGTTGTTATGATGATAAATATACCAAACCAATACAAATTTACAGAGGTGAAAAAGCTGTATACCAATTCATGGAAGCTATGCTAGAAGAAGTGAAATACTGCAAAAATATTATGAAAAAGGAATTTAACAAACCATCGAAAATGACAAAAGACAATGAAGAAGAATTTCAAAAAGCCAAAGAATGCCATATTTGTAACAAAAAGTATACAGACAAAGATATGCGAGTAAGAGATCACTGCCATATTACAGGCTAGAGGCTCTGCTCATCAAGATTGTAACCTGAAACTAAAAATAAAACCAGAAGAAATAAAAATACCTGTTATATTTCACAATCTCCGTGGGTATGACAGTCATTTTATAATGCAAGAAATTGGTGAAATAGTGAAGAAACATACATATACAAACAAGAAAGGTGAAAAGTGCCAAATGAATATTAATGCTATACCTAATAACATGGAAAAGTATATGGCTTTCATGCTCGGTAATCATCTTACCTTTATTGATAGTTTCCAATTTATGAGCTCAAGTTTGGAAAAACTAGTCAGTAATCTACCCAAAGAATCATTAAAATACACTTCTCAAAAATTCAAAGGTGAGAAACTTAATTTAATGTCACAAAAAGGAGTTTATCCATATGACTTCATGGATAGCTTTGACAAATTCAATGAAAAACTACCAACAAAAGAAGACTTTTATAGCATCCTAACTGATGAACATGTATCAAATGAAGATTACAAACATGCCCAAAATGTGTGGAGAACCTTCAATCTTCAAAATATGGGTGAATACCATAATTTATATCTTAAATCTGACATCCTTTTGCTAACTGATGTATTTGAAAACTTTAGAAAGACCTGTCTGGAATACTACAAATTAGATCCATGTCATTATTTCACATCTCCAGGATTGTCTTGGGATGCTATGCTTAAAATGACTGATATCAAATTAGAACTTATGACTGATATTGATATGTTTCAATTCATTGAAAAAGGTATGCGTGGTGGTATATCGTATATAGCTAACCGATATGGAAAAGCAAACAATAAATACATGAAAACATATGATGAGAAGGCGCCCTCAAAATATATTATGTATCTTGACGCTAACAATCTATATGGTTGGGCTATGTCACAATACCTACCAACTGGCGGTTTTAGATGGATGACAGATAAACAGATTGACAAAATAAATTTAGCTACATACGAGGAAAACAGTAAAAAAGGTTTAATATTAGAAGTTGATTTAGAATATCCCCAAGAATTACACGATCTTCACAATGACTATCCACTAGGACCAGAAAAGATTAAAGTAACCGAGAATATGTTGTCTGCATATTGTAAAAAAATAGCTACCAAATATAATATATCAACAGGTATAGTACAAAAACTAATTCCTACATTAAGAAACAAAGAAAAATATGTTCTACACTATAGAAACCTTCAATTATATATAGATATTGGATTGAAAATAACCAAAGTCCATAGAGTATTAGAATTCAATCAATCACCCTGGCTAAAGCAATATATTGATTTCAACACCCAGAAAAGAACTAATGCCAAAAATGCTTTTGAAAAAGACTTCTTCAAACTTATGAATAATAGTGTATTCGGTAAAACAATGGAAAATATAAGAAAACGAGTAGATGTAAGATTAGTAACTGATGAAAAGAAACTATTGAAAATGGCCGCTAAACCAACTTATGTATCATCAAAAATATTCAATGAAAATCTCGTAGCTGTGCATAAGATTAAAGAAACACTAACTCTTAACAGGCCGGCATATGTGGGTATGTGCATTCTTGATCTCAGTAAGACACTAATGTATGATTTTCATTATAACTATATCAAAAAGAAGTATAATAATAAGGCTAAACTACTCTTTACTGATACAGACTCTCTAACCTATGAAATTGAAACCGAAGATGTATATCAAGATTTTTGGAATGACAAAGATAAATTCGATAATAGTGATTACCAAGAAAGCAAGCTCACCATATTTTGATAATACAAATAAAAAAGTAATTGGTAAATTCAAAGATGAGGCCGCCGGAATTCCTATTTGTGAATTTGTAGGCCTACGATCAAAAATGTATAGTTACATAAAAAATAACCACAAAGTAGGAAAGACAGCAAAAGGAATCAAAAAGAATATTATCAAAAATAATATAAAACACCAAAATTACAAAGAAACATTATTAGGAAATAAACAAATACATCATACAATGAAAATAATTAGAAGTCAAAACCATCAATTAGGAAGTTATGAAATCAATAAAATATCACTAAGCTGTTTTGATGACAAAAGATATATACAAGAAAATGGAATCAATAGTTACTCATATGGACACTATGCAATTAAAAAATATATAGTTTAATTATTGAAAAAACTGGCTTTACAACAGCTATAAGCCAGCATACGGCAAGTAGTTATATGGGTTGGGTTGGTTACAGACCACTTTCGACGAAACTGGTCCGGAACCCCCAACCCTATAACTACTCCCATCTGGCCAACCAATTTCTGCAGCTGAATCAGCACTCCTCCTCTGAGGCCCGTCCCCAGGTTGGTTGGACAGCAAGTGATCACACCGAGGTTCTCTGTTGTCTGAAAGGTACGGCCATCAATCTCCTGAAGGAGCTTCTCGATTGTATTTACAGCTTTCACGAGTGTTAGAAATACAGATCGCGCATCGCCACCCTGCTGAATGGAAATTACGCGGATATGATCGCCTTCGTTTAGCCACACGGCAAAGGTTTTGCACTTGTTGAGGTAGATACCTCAACCGTGCGCACACCATCGATAGTACCCACTGTCGGATGCATCTTGTCATTGTCCTTAAACAACAAGTGCTCTCTCACGAGTTGCTCTCGCTCGTCGTCAGTGATCTTTTGCAATGAATAATAAGTTCCTGCCAGATCTCCTTCCCGGTTTCTCAAAGACTTTCAACATCAAAGCTTCTATCGCGAACTTTTCGTCTTTGGTATTCTGTCGAGGAGCAAGGCTAAAGCCAGAGATGTTCCTTGCCACCCTGATTCTTGTGGAGATAATCTTGGTCGGATCACTGATGTTCCCTTTGAGATTCTCTATGTTCATGTCGGTTATGTGCTTGTCTTCTGGCTTGAAACCACGATGATACTCTTCGATGAGGGGATCAAAGAACTCAGCGAAGACCCAATACGAATCGGTTTCTCCGGCATAGCATCCCGTCAACGACTTTTCCTTATTCCGGACGACAGTGTTTACAACTCGGGCAATGGTAAATCCCTTGGAAGTTTTCTTGTCCTTCAGTTTCTCACACACTTCCCTTGTCAGGTACTTGGACATCAATGAGTGTGCCCCCGTTAAATCTGGATACTTGTTTTGCCAAGATCTGGGTTAAGCTGCACGTCATTTTGCTCTGCTAAATTGATGTCATCTCCTAACTTCATGGATTTGTCCTGGACGATTTGTTTAGGCTGGTCTGCACCCTAAAAACAAGGCTTATCCTGTTAAAACTCTGAAACTTTAGATTTAGATTGTTAATTTAGATTAGTATTGTTTTGCACAGCTGGTGTGTGCTGTCCGCAAGGATTTATACCGACTCAATAAAATGTTGATGTAGATGTGCATCAACATTTGTGGGAACTTTGAAGCATTTTTTTTTATTAATAATGCACATCTTTATTGAAAGTGATAACATCTAGTTGCAAATAGTATAATGGTATATTACAATGGTATATTATGTTAACACTAATAAAAAAATACCATTGTATTATTTACTACACACACACACACACACACACACACACACACACACAACAAGAGACATACAAAAGATACACATACACCAGTAAGGGCAGTACGTTTTGTTACATGAATTCTAAAAATAGGACATGTTAACTATGGGCTAAGTGAATACTTCAAAATTAAAGAGATTGAGCTAAGAAAAGAATTCAATGCGAAATTTGAAGGCAATTCGTTGCTTAAATTCATCAAAATTTATTCGTTTATTGTTTCGTTTTTGGGAATATAGATAATATTTTGCAAACAACAAATAGTAATTTAACTTTTTAATGTTTCATCGGAACGCGCTAATTGATCATTGTCAAATTCAAATTTTCCAAATAAAAATAAATTCTTCCGTGGACAGTGAATAGGAGGTGGCATGTTCGCTGTTAAACCATATTAAGACCTGTCTGCCTCTCCCATCTGGCCAACCAATTTCTGCAGCTGAATCTGCGCTCCTCCTCTGAGGCCCGTCCCCAGGTTAGTTGGACAGCAAGTGATCACACCGAGGTTCTCTGTTGTCTGAAAGGTACGGCCATCAATCTCCTGAAGGAGCTTCTCGATTGTATTTACAGCTTTCACGAGTGTTAGAAATACAGATCGCGCATCGCCACACTGCTGAATGGAAATTACGCGGATATGATCGCCTTCGTTTAGCCACACGGCGAAGGTTTTGCTGCTGTTGAGGTAATTACCTCGACATTGCGCACACCATCGATGGTACCCACTGTCGGATGCATCTTGTTATTGTCCTTAAACAACAAGTGCTCTCTCACGAGTTGCTCTAGCTCGTCGTCAGTGATCTTTTGCAATGAATAATAAGTTCCTGCCAGATCTCCTTCCCGGTTTCTCAAAGACTTTCAACATCAAAGCTTCTATTGCCAACTTTTCGTCTTTGGTATTCTGCCAGGAGCAAGGCCAAAGCCAGCGATCCTCCTTGCCACCCTGATTCTTGTGGAGATAATCTTGGTCGGATCACTGATGTTCCCTTTGAGATTCTCATGTTCGTGTCGGTTATGTGCTTGTCTTCTGGCTTGAAACCACGATGATACTCTTCGATGAGGGGATCAAAGAACTCAGCGAAGACCGAATACGAATCGGTATCTCCGGCATGGCATCCCGTCAACGACTTTTCCTTATTCCGGACGCCAGTGTTTACAGCTCTAGCAATGGTAAATCCCTTGGAAGTTTTCTTGTCCTTCAGTTTCTCAAACACTTCCCTTGTCAGGTACTTGGACATCAATGAGTGTGCCCCCGTTAAATCTGGATACTTGTTTTGCCAAGATCTGGGTTAAGCTGCACGTCATTTTGCTCTGCTAAATTGATGTCATCTCCTAACTTCATGGATTTGTCCTGGACGATTTGTTTAGGCTGGTCCGCACCCTAAAAACAAGGATTATCCTGTTAAAACTCTGAAACTTTAGATTTAAATTGTTAATTTAGATTAGTATTGTTTTGCACAGCTGGTGTGTGCTGTCCGCAAGGATTTATACCGACTCAATAAAATGTTGATGCAGATGTGCATCAACATTTGTGGGAACTTTGAAGCATTTTTTTATTAGTAATGCACATCTTTATTGAAAGTGATAAGATCTAGTTACAAATAGTATAATTGTATATTACAATGGTATATTATGTTAAAACTAATAAAAATACCATTGCATTATTTACTACACACACATGTACACACACATCAAGAGACATACAAAAGATACACATACACCAGTAAGGGCAGTACGTTTAGTTACATATATTCTAAAAATAGGACATGTTAACTATGGGCTAAGTGAATACTTCAAAATTAAAGAGATTGAGCTAAGAAAAGAATTCAATGCGAAATTTGAAGGCAATTCGTTGCTTAAATTCATCAAAATTTATTCGTTTTTTGTTTCGTTTTTGGGAATATAGATAATATTTTGCAAACAACAAACAGTAATTTAACTTTTTAATGTTTCATCGGAACGCGCTAATTGATCATTGTCAAATTCAAATTTTCCAAATAAAAATAAATTCTTCCGTGGACAGTGAATAGGAGGTGGCATGTTCGCTGTTAAACCATATTAAGACCTGTCTGCCTCTCCCATCTGGCCAACCAATTTCTGCAGCTGAATCAGCACTCCTCCTCTGAGGCCCGTCCCCAGGTTGGTTGGACAGCAAGTGATCACACCGAGCTTCTCTGTTGTCTGAAAGGTACGGCCATCAATCTCCTGAAGGAGCTTCTCGATTGTATTTACAGCTTTCACGAGTGTTAGAAATACAGATCGCGCATCGCCACCCTGCTGAATGGAAATTACGCGGATATGATCGCCTTCGTTTAGCCACACGGCAAAGGTTTTGCTCTTGTTGAGGTAGATACCTCAACCGTGCGCACACCATCGATGGTACCCACTGTCGGATGCATCTTGTCATTGTCCTTAAACAACAAGTGCTCTCTCACGAGTTGCTCTCGCTCGTCGTCAGTGATCTTTTGCAATGAATAATAAGTTCCTGCCAGATCTCCTTCCCGGTTTCTCAAAGACTTTCAACATCAAAGCTTCTATTGCCAACTTTTTGTCTTTGGTATTCTGTCCAGGAGCAAGGCCAAAGCCAGCGATCCTCCTTGCCACCCTGATTCTTGTGGAGATAATCTTGGTCGGATCACTGATGTTCCCTTTGAGATTCTCATGCTCGTGTCGGCTATGTGGTTGTCTTCTGGCTTGAAACCACGATGATACTCTTCGATGAGGGGATCAAAGAACTCAGCGAAGACCGAATACGAATCGGTATCTCCGGCATAACATCCCGTCAACGACTTTTCCTTATTCCGGACGCCAGTGTTTACAGCTCGGGCAATGGTAAATCCCTTGGAAGTTTTCTTGTCCTTCAGTTTCTCAAACACTTCCCTTGTCAGGTACTTGGACATCAATGAGTGTGCCCCCGTTAAATCTGGATACTTGTTTTGCGCAAGATCTGGGTTAAGCTGCACGTCATTTTGCTCTGCTAAATTGATGTCATCTCCTAACTTCATGGATTTGTCCTGGACGATTTGTTTAGGCTGGTCCGCACCCTAAAAACAAGGATTATCCTGTTAAAACTCTGAAACTTTAGATTTAAATTGTTAATTTAGATTAGTATTGTTGTGCACAGCTGGTGTGTGCTGTCCGCAAGGATTTATACCGACTCAATAAAATGTTGATGCAGATGTGCATCAACATTTGTGGGAACGTTGAAGCATTTTTTTTAATTAATAATGCACATCTTTATTGAAAGTGATAAGATCTAGTTACAAATAGTATAGTTGTATATTACAATGGTATATTATGTTAAAACTAATAAAAAATACCATTGCATTATTTACTACACACACATGTACACTCACAACAAGAGACATACAAAAGATACACATACACCAGTAAGGGCAGTACGTTTTGTTACATATATTCTAAAAATAGGACATGTTAACTGTGGGCTAAGTGAATACTTCAAAATTAAAGAGATTGAGCTAAGAAAAGAATTCAATGCGAAATTTGAAGGCAATTCGTTGCTTAAATTCATCAAAATTTATTCGTTTATTGCTTCGTTTTTGGGAATATAGATAATATTTTGCAAACAACAAACAGTAATTTAACTTTTTAATGTTTCATCGGAACGCGCTAATTGATCATTGTCAAATTCAAATTTTCCAAATAAAAATAAATTCTTCCGTGGACAGTGAATAGGAGGTGGCATGTTCGCTGTTAAACCATATTAAGACCTGTCTGCCTCTCCCATCTGGCCAACCAATTTCTGCAGCTGAATCAGCACTCCTCCTCTGAGGCCCGTCCCCAGGTTGGTTGGACAGCAAGTGATCACACCGAGGTTCTCTGTTGTCTGAAAGGTACGGCCATCAATCTCCTGAAGGAGCTTCTCGATTGTATTTACAGCTTTCACGAGTGTTAGAAATACAGATCGCGCATCGCCACACTGCTGAATGGAAATTACGCGGATATGATCGCCTTCGTTTAGCCACACGGCGAAGGTTTTGCTGCTGTTGAGGTAGTTACCTCGACCTTGCGCACACCATCGATGGTACCCACTGTCGGATGCATCTTGTCATTGTCCTTAAACAACAAGTGCTCTCTCACGAGTTGCTCTCGCTCGTCGTCAGTGATCTTTTGCAATGAATAATAAGTTCCTGCCAGATCTCCTTCCCGGTTTCTCAAAGACTTTCAACATCAAAGCTTCTATCGCCAACTTTTCGTCTTTGGTATTCTGTCCAGGAGCAAGGCTAAAGCCAGCGATCCTCCTTGCCACCCTGATTCTTGTGGAGATAATCTTGGTCGGATCACTGATGTTCCCTTTGAGATTCTCATGTTCGTGTCGGTTATGTGCTTGTCTTCTGGCTTGAAACCACGATGATACTCTTCGATGAGGAGATCAAAGAACTCAGCGAAGGCCAAATACGAATCGGTATCTCCAGCATGGCATCCCGTCAACGACTTTTCCTTATTCCGGACGCCAGTGTTTACAGCTCGGGCAATGGTAAATCCCTTGGAAGTTTTCTTGTCCTTCAGTTTCTCAAACACTTCCCTTGTCAGGTACTTGGACATCAATGAGTGTGCCCCCGTTAAATCTGGATACTTGTTTTGCGCAAGATCTGGGTTAAGCTGCACGTCATTTTGCTCTGCTAAATTGATGTCATCTCCTAACTTCATTGATTTGTCCTGGACGATTTGTTTAGGCTGGTCCGCACCCTAAAAACAAGGATTATCCTGTTAAAACTCTGAAACTTCAGATTTAAATTGTTAATTTAGATTAGTATTGTTTTGCACAGCTGGTGTGTGCTGTCCGCAAGGATTTATACCGACTCAATAAAATGTTGATGCAGATGTGCATCAACATTTGTGGGAACGTTGATGCATTTTTTTTTTATTAATAATGCACATCTTTATTGAAAGTGATAACATCTAGTTACAAATAGTATAATTGTATATTACAATGGTATATTATGTTAAAACTAGTAAAAAAATACCATTGCATTATTTACTACACACACACACACACACACACACACACACACACACAACAAGAGACATACAAAAGATACACATACACCAGTAAGGGCAGTACGTTTTGTTACATATATTCTAAAAATGAGACACGTTAACTATGGGCTAAGTGAATACTTCAAAATTAAAGAGATTGAGCTAAGAAAAGAATTCAATGCGAAATTTGAAGGCAATTCGTTCCTTAAATTCATCAAAATTTATTCGTTTTTTGTTTCGTTTTTGGGAATATAGATAATATTTTGCAAACAACAAATAGTAATTTAACTTTTTAATGTTTCATCGGAACGCGCTAATTGATCATTGTCAAATTCAAATTTTCCAAATAAAAATAAATTCTTCCGTGGACAGTGAATAGGATGTGGCATGTTCGCTGTTAAACCATATTAAGACCTGACTGCCTCTCCCATCTGGCCAACCAATTTCTGCAGCTGAATCAGCACTCCTCCTCTGAGGCCCGTCCCAAGGTTGGTTGGACAGCAAGTGATCACACCGAGGTTCTCTGTTGTCTGAAAGGTACGGCCATCAATCTCCTGAAGGAGCTTCTCGATTGTATTTACAGCTTTCACGAGTGTTAGAAATACAGATCGCGCATCGCCACCCTGCTGAATGGAAATTACGCGGATATGATCGCCTTCGTTTAGCCACACGGCAAAGGTTTTGCTCTTGTTGACGTAGATACCTCAACCGTGCGCACACCATCGATGGTACCCACTGTCGGATGCATCTTGTCATTGTCCTTAAACAACAAGTGCTCTCTCACGAGTTGCTCTCGCTCGTCGTCAGTGATCTTTTGCAATGAATAATAAGTTCCTGCCAGATCTCCTTCCCGGTTTCTCAAAGACTTTCAACATCAAAGCTTCTATCGCCAACTTTTTGTCTTTGGTATTCTGTCCAGGAGCAAGGCCAAAGCCAGCGATCCTCCTTGCCACCCTGATTCTTGTGGAGATAATCTTGGTCGGATCACTGATGTTCCCTTTGAGGTTCTCATGTTCGTGTCGGTTATGTGGTTGTCTTCTGGCTTGAAACCACGATGATACTCTTGGATGAGGGGATCAAAGAACTCAGCGAAGACCGAATACGAATCGGTATCTCCGGCATGGCATCCCGTCAACGACTTTTCCTTATTCCGGAAACCAGTGTTTACAGCTCGGGCAATGGTAAATCCCTTGGAAGTTTTCTTGTCCTTCAGTTTCTCAAACACTTCCCTTGTCAGGTACTTGGACATCAATGAGTGTGCCCCCGTTAAATCTGGATACTTGTTTTGCGCAAGATCTGGGTTAAGCTGCACGTCATTTTGCTCTGCTAAATTGATGTCATCTCCTAACTTCATGGATTTGTCCTGGACGATTTGTTTAGGCTGGTCCGCACCCTAAAAACAAGGATTATCCTGTTAAAACTCTGAAACTTTAGATTTAAATTGTTAATTTAGATTAGTATTGTTTTGCACAGCTGGTGTGTGCTGTCCGCAAGGATTTATATCGACTCAATAAAATGTTGATGCAGATGTGCATCAACATTTGTGGGAACGTTGATGCATTTTTTTTATTAGTAATGCACATCTTTATTGAAAGTGATAAGATCTAGTTACAAATAGTATAATTGTATATTACAATGGTATATTATGTTAAAACTAATAAAAAATACCATTGCATTATTTACTACACACACATGTACACACACAACAAGAGACATACAAAAGATACACATACACCAGTAAGGGCAGTACGTTTAGTTACATATATTCTAAAAATAGGACATGTTAACTATGGGCTAAGTGAATACTTCAAAATTAAAGAGATTGAGCTAAGAAAAGAATTCAATGCGAAATTTGAAGGCAATTCGTTGCTTAAATTCATCAAAATTTATTCGTTTTTTGTTTCGTTTTTGGGAATATAGATAATATTTTGCAAACAACAAACAGTAATTTAACTTTTTAATGTTTCATCGGAACGCGCTAATTGATCATTGTCAAATTCAAATTTTCCAAATAAAAATAAATTCTTCCGTGGACAGTGAATAGGAGGTGGCATGTTCGCTGTTAAACCATATTTAGACCTGTCTGCCTCTCCCATCTGGCCAACCAATTTCTGCAGCTGAATCAGCACTCCTCCTCTGAGGCCCGTCCCCAGGTTGGTTGGACAGCAAGTGATCACACCGAGGTTCTCTGTTGTCTGAATGGTACGGCCATCAATCTCCTGAAGGAGCTTCTCGATTGTATTTACAGCTTTCACGAGTGTTAGAAATACAGATCGCGCATCGCCACCCTGCTGAATGGAAATTACGCGGATATGATCGCCTTCGTTTAGCCACACGGCAAAGGTTTTGCACTTGTTGAGGTAGATACCTCAACCGTGCGCACACCATCGATAGTACCCACTGTCGGATGCATCTTGTCATTGTCCTTAAACAACAAGTGCTCTCTCACGAGTTGCTCTCGCTCGTCGTCAGTGATCTTTTGCAATGAATAATAAGTTCCTGCCAGATCTCCTTCCCGGTTTCTCAAAGACTTTCAACATCAAAGCTTCTATTGCCAACTTTTTGTCTTTGGTATTCTGTCCAGGAGCAAGGCCAAAGCCAGCGATCCTCCTTGCCACCCTGATTCTTGTGGAGATAATCTTGGTCGGATCACTGATGTTCCCTTTGAGATTCTCATGTTCGTGTCGGCTATGTGGTTGTCTTCTGGCTTGAAACCACGATGATACTCTTCGATGAGGAGATCAAAGAACTCAGCGAAGACCGAATACGAATCGGTATCTCCGGCATGGCATCCCGTCAACGACTTTTCCTTATTCCGGACGCCAGTGTTTACAGCTCTAGCAATGGTAAATCCCTTGGAAGTTTTCTTGTCCTTCAGTTTCTCAAACACTTCCCTTGTCAGGTACTTGGACATCAATGAGTGTGCCCCCGTTAAATCTGGATACTTGTTTTGCCAAGATCTGGGTTAAGCTGCACGTCATTTTGCTCTGCTAAATTGATGTCATCTCCTAACTTCATGGATTTGTCCTGGACGATTTGTTTAGGCTGGTCCGCACCCTAAAAACAAGGATTATCCTGTTAAAACTCTGAAACTTTAGATTTAAATTGTTAATTTAGATTAGTATTGTTGTGCACAGCTGGTGTGTGCTGTCCGCAAGGATTTATATCGACTCAATAAAATGTTGATGCAGATGTGCATCAACATTTGTGGGAACGTTGAAGCATTTTTTTTAATTAATAATGCACATCTTTATTGAAAGTGATAAGATCTAGTTACAAATAGTATAGTTGTATATTACAATGGTATATTATGTTAAAACTAATAAAAAATACCATTGCATTATTTACTACACACACATGTACACTCACAACAAGAGACATACAAAAGATACACATACACCAGTAAGGGCAGTACGTTTTGTTACATATATTCTAAAAATAGGACATGTTAACTGTGGGCTAAGTGAATACTTCAAAATTAAAGAGATTGAGCTAAGAAAAGAATTCAATGCGAAATTTGAAGGCAATTCGTTGCTTAAATTCATCAAAATTTATTCGTTTTTTGTTTCGTTTTTGGGAATATAGATAATATTTTGCAAACAACAAACAGTAATTTAACTTTTTAATGTTTCATCGGAACGCGCTAATTGATCATTGTCAAATTCAAATTTTCCAAATAAAAATAAATTCTTCCGTGGACAGTGAATAGGAGGTGGCATGTTCGCTGTTAAACCATATTTAGACCTGTCTGCCTCTCCCATCTGGCCAACCAATTTCTGCAGCTGAATCAGCACTCCTCCTCTGAGGCCCGTCCCCAGGTTGGTTGGACAGCAAGTGATCACACCGAGGTTCTCTGTTGTCTGAATGGTACGGCCATCAATCTCCTGAAGGAGCTTCTCGATTGTATTTACAGCTTTCACGAGTGTTAGAAATACAGATCGCGCATCGCCACCCTGCTGAATGGAAATTACGCGGATATGATCGCCTTCGTTTAGCCACACGGCAAAGGTTTTGCACTTGTTGAGGTAGATACCTCAACCGTGCGCACACCATCGATAGTACCCACTGTCGGATGCATCTTGTCATTGTCCTTAAACAACAAGTGCTCTCTCACGAGTTGCTCTCGCTCGTCGTCAGTGATCTTTTGCAATGAATAATAAGTTCCTGCCAGATCTCCTTCCCGGTTTCTCAAAGACTTTCAACATCAAAGCTTCTATTGCCAACTTTTTGTCTTTGGTATTCTGCCAGGAGCAAGGCCAAAGCCAGCGATCCTCCTTGCCACCCTGATTCTTGTGGAGATAATCTTGGTCGGATCACTGATGTTCCCTTTGAGATTCTCATGTTCGTGTCGGTTATGTGCTTGTCTTTTGGCTTGAAACCACGATGATACTCTTCGATGAGGGGATCAAAGAACTCAGCGAAGACCGAATACGAATCGGTATCTCCGGCATGGCATCCCGTCAACGACTTTTCCTTATTCCGGACGCCAGTGTTTACAGCTCTAGCAATGGTAAATCCCTTGGAAGTTTTCTTGTCCTTCAGTTTCTCAAACACTTCCCTTGTCAGGTACTTGGACATCAATGAGTGTGCCCCCGTTAAATCTGGATACTTGTTTTGCCAAGATCTGGGTTAAGCTGCACGTCATTTTGCTCTGCTAAATTGATGTCATCTCCTAACTTCATGGATTTGTCCTGGACGATTTGTTTAGGCTGGTCCGCACCCTAAAAACAAGGATTATCCTGTTAAAACTCTGAAACTTTAGATTTAAATTGTTAATTTAGATTAGTATTGTTTTGCACAGCTGGTGTGTGCTGTCCGCAAGGATTTATACCGACTCAATAAAATGTTGATGCAGATGTGCATCAACATTTGTGGGAACTTTGAAGCATTTTTTTATTAGTAATGCACATCTTTATTGAAAGTGATAAGATCTAGTTACAAATAGTATAATTGTATATTACAATGGTATATTATGTTAAAACTAATAAAAATACCATTGCATTATTTACTACACACACATGTACACACACATCAAGAGACATACAAAAGATACACATACACCAGTAAGGGCAGTACGTTTAGTTACATATATTCTAAAAATAGGACATGTTAACTATGGGCTAAGTGAATACTTCAAAATTAAAGAGATTGAGCTAAGAAAAGAATTCAATGCGAAATTTGAAGGCAATTCGTTGCTTAAATTCATCAAAATTTATTCGTTTTTTGTTTCGTTTTTGGGAATATAGATAATATTTTGCAAACAACAAACAGTAATTTAACTTTTTAATGTTTCATCGGAACGCGCTAATTGATCATTGTCAAATTCAAATTTTCCAAATAAAAATAAATTCTTCCGTGGACAGTGAATAGGAGGTGGCATGTTCGCTGTTAAACCATATTAAGACCTGTCTGCCTCTCCCATCTGGCCAACCAATTTCTGCAGCTGAATCAGCACTCCTCCTCTGAGGCCCGTCCCCAGGTTGGTTGGACAGCAAGTGATCACACCGAGCTTCTCTGTTGTCTGAAAGGTACGGCCATCAATCTCCTGAAGGAGCTTCTCGATTGTATTTACAGCTTTCACGAGTGTTAGAAATACAGATCGCGCATCGCCACCCTGCTGAATGGAAATTACGCGGATATGATCGCCTTCGTTTAGCCACACGGCAAAGGTTTTGCTCTTGTTGAGGTAGATACCTCAACCGTGCGCACACCATCGATGGTACCCACTGTCGGATGCATCTTGTCATTGTCCTTAAACAACAAGTGCTCTCTCACGAGTTGCTCTCGCTCGTCGTCAGTGATCTTTTGCAATGAATAATAAGTTCCTGCCAGATCTCCTTCCCGGTTTCTCAAAGACTTTCAACATCAAAGCTTCTATTGCCAACTTTTTGTCTTTGGTATTCTGTCCAGGAGCAAGGCCAAAGCCAGCGATCCTCCTTGCCACCCTGATTCTTGTGGAGATAATCTTGGTCGGATCACTGATGTTCCCTTTGAGATTCTCATGCTCGTGTCGGCTATGTGGTTGTCTTCTGGCTTGAAACCACGATGATACTCTTCGATGAGGGGATCAAAGAACTCAGCGAAGACCGAATACGAATCGGTATCTCCGGCATAACATCCCGTCAACGACTTTTCCTTATTCCGGACGCCAGTGTTTACAGCTCGGGCAATGGTAAATCCCTTGGAAGTTTTCTTGTCCTTCAGTTTCTCAAACACTTCCCTTGTCAGGTACTTGGACATCAATGAGTGTGCCCCCGTTAAATCTGGATACTTGTTTTGCGCAAGATCTGGGTTAAGCTGCACGTCATTTTGCTCTGCTAAATTGATGTCATCTCCTAACTTCATGGATTTGTCCTGGACGATTTGTTTAGGCTGGTCCGCACCCTAAAAACAAGGATTATCCTGTTAAAACTCTGAAACTTTAGATTTAAATTGTTAATTTAGATTAGTATTGTTGTGCACAGCTGGTGTGTGCTGTCCGCAAGGATTTATACCGACTCAATAAAATGTTGATGCAGATGTGCATCAACATTTGTGGGAACGTTGAAGCATTTTTTTTAATTAATAATGCACATCTTTATTGAAAGTGATAAGATCTAGTTACAAATAGTATAGTTGTATATTACAATGGTATATTATGTTAAAACTAATAAAAAATACCATTGCATTATTTACTACACACACATGTACACTCACAACAAGAGACATACAAAAGATACACATACACCAGTAAGGGCAGTACGTTTTGTTACATATATTCTAAAAATAGGACATGTTAACTGTGGGCTAAGTGAATACTTCAAAATTAAAGAGATTGAGCTAAGAAAAGAATTCAATGCGAAATTTGAAGGCAATTCGTTGCTTAAATTCATCAAAATTTATTCGTTTATTGCTTCGTTTTTGGGAATATAGATAATATTTTGCAAACAACAAACAGTAATTTAACTTTTTAATGTTTCATCGGAACGCGCTAATTGATCATTGTCAAATTCAAATTTTCCAAATAAAAATAAATTCTTCCGTGGACAGTGAATAGGAGGTGGCATGTTCGCTGTTAAACCATATTAAGACCTGTCTGCCTCTCCCATCTGGCCAACCAATTTCTGCAGCTGAATCAGCACTCCTCCTCTGAGGCCCGTCCCCAGGTTGGTTGGACAGCAAGTGATCACACCGAGGTTCTCTGTTGTCTGAAAGGTACGGCCATCAATCTCCTGAAGGAGCTTCTCGATTGTATTTACAGCTTTCACGAGTGTTAGAAATACAGATCGCGCATCGCCACACTGCTGAATGGAAATTACGCGGATATGATCGCCTTCGTTTAGCCACACGGCGAAGGTTTTGCTGCTGTTGAGGTAGTTACCTCGACCTTGCGCACACCATCGATGGTACCCACTGTCGGATGCATCTTGTCATTGTCCTTAAACAACAAGTGCTCTCTCACGAGTTGCTCTCGCTCGTCGTCAGTGATCTTTTGCAATGAATAATAAGTTCCTGCCAGATCTCCTTCCCGGTTTCTCAAAGACTTTCAACATCAAAGCTTCTATCGCCAACTTTTCGTCTTTGGTATTCTGTCCAGGAGCAAGGCTAAAGCCAGCGATCCTCCTTGCCACCCTGATTCTTGTGGAGATAATCTTGGTCGGATCACTGATGTTCCCTTTGAGATTCTCATGTTCGTGTCGGTTATGTGCTTGTCTTCTGGCTTGAAACCACGATGATACTCTTCGATGAGGAGATCAAAGAACTCAGCGAAGGCCAAATACGAATCGGTATCTCCAGCATGGCATCCCGTCAACGACTTTTCCTTATTCCGGACGCCAGTGTTTACAGCTCGGGCAATGGTAAATCCCTTGGAAGTTTTCTTGTCCTTCAGTTTCTCAAACACTTCCCTTGTCAGGTACTTGGACATCAATGAGTGTGCCCCCGTTAAATCTGGATACTTGTTTTGCGCAAGATCTGGGTTAAGCTGCACGTCATTTTGCTCTGCTAAATTGATGTCATCTCCTAACTTCATTGATTTGTCCTGGACGATTTGTTTAGGCTGGTCCGCACCCTAAAAACAAGGATTATCCTGTTAAAACTCTGAAACTTCAGATTTAAATTGTTAATTTAGATTAGTATTGTTTTGCACAGCTGGTGTGTGCTGTCCGCAAGGATTTATACCGACTCAATAAAATGTTGATGCAGATGTGCATCAACATTTGTGGGAACGTTGATGCATTTTTTTTTTATTAATAATGCACATCTTTATTGAAAGTGATAACATCTAGTTACAAATAGTATAATTGTATATTACAATGGTATATTATGTTAAAACTAGTAAAAAAATACCATTGCATTATTTACTACACACACACACACACACACACACACACACACACACACACACACACACACACACAACAAGAGACATACAAAAGATACACATACACCAGTAAGGGCAGTACGTTTTGTTACATATATTCTAAAAATGAGACACGTTAACTATGGGCTAAGTGAATACTTCAAAATTAAAGAGATTGAGCTAAGAAAAGAATTCAATGCGAAATTTGAAGGCAATTCGTTCCTTAAATTCATCAAAATTTATTCGTTTTTTGTTTCGTTTTTGGGAATATAGATAATATTTTGCAAACAACAAATAGTAATTTAACTTTTTAATGTTTCATCGGAACGCGCTAAGTGATCATTGTCAAATTCAAATTTTCCAAATAAAAATAAATTCTTCCGTGGACAGTGAATAGGATGTGGCATGTTCGCTGTTAAACCATATTAAGACCTGACTGCCTCTCCCATCTGGCCAACCAATTTCTGCAGCTGAATCAGCACTCCTCCTCTGAGGCCCGTCCCAAGGTTGGTTGGACAGCAAGTGATCACACCGAGGTTCTCTGTTGTCTGAAAGGTACGGCCATCAATCTCCTGAAGGAGCTTCTCGATTGTATTTACAGCTTTCACGAGTGTTAGAAATACAGATCGCGCATCGCCACCCTGCTGAATGGAAATTACGCGGATATGATCGCCTTCGTTTAGCCACACGGCAAAGGTTTTGCTCTTGTTGACGTAGATACCTCAACCGTGCGCACACCATCGATGGTACCCACTGTCGGATGCATCTTGTCATTGTCCTTAAACAACAAGTGCTCTCTCACGAGTTGCTCTCGCTCGTCGTCAGTGATCTTTTGCAATGAATAATAAGTTCCTGCCAGATCTCCTTCCCGGTTTCTCAAAGACTTTCAACATCAAAGCTTCTATCGCCAACTTTTTGTCTTTGGTATTCTGTCCAGGAGCAAGGCCAAAGCCAGCGATCCTCCTTGCCACCCTGATTCTTGTGGAGATAATCTTGGTCGGATCACTGATGTTCCCTTTGAGGTTCTCATGTTCGTGTCGGTTATGTGGTTGTCTTCTGGCTTGAAACCACGATGATACTCTTGGATGAGGGGATCAAAGAACTCAGCGAAGACCGAATACGAATCGGTATCTCCGGCATGGCATCCCGTCAACGACTTTTCCTTATTCCGGAAACCAGTGTTTACAGCTCGGGCAATGGTAAATCCCTTGGAAGTTTTCTTGTCCTTCAGTTTCTCAAACACTTCCCTTGTCAGGTACTTGGACATCAATGAGTGTGCCCCCGTTAAATCTGGATACTTGTTTTGCGCAAGATCTGGGTTAAGCTGCACGTCATTTTGCTCTGCTAAATTGATGTCATCTCCTAACTTCATGGATTTGTCCTGGACGATTTGTTTAGGCTGGTCCGCACCCTAAAAACAAGGATTATCCTGTTAAAACTCTGAAACTTTAGATTTAAATTGTTAATTTAGATTAGTATTGTTTTGCACAGCTGGTGTGTGCTGTCCGCAAGGATTTATATCGACTCAATAAAATGTTGATGCAGATGTGCATCAACATTTGTGGGAACGTTGATGCATTTTTTTTATTAGTAATGCACATCTTTATTGAAAGTGATAAGATCTAGTTACAAATAGTATAATTGTATATTACAATGGTATATTATGTTAAAACTAATAAAAAATACCATTGCATTATTTACTACACACACATGTACACACACAACAAGAGACATACAAAAGATACACATACACCAGTAAGGGCAGTACGTTTAGTTACATATATTCTAAAAATAGGACATGTTAACTATGGGCTAAGTGAATACTTCAAAATTAAAGAGATTGAGCTAAGAAAAGAATTCAATGCGAAATTTGAAGGCAATTCGTTGCTTAAATTCATCAAAATTTATTCGTTTTTTGTTTCGTTTTTGGGAATATAGATAATATTTTGCAAACAACAAACAGTAATTTAACTTTTTAATGTTTCATCGGAACGCGCTAATTGATCATTGTCAAATTCAAATTTTCCAAATAAAAATAAATTCTTCCGTGGACAGTGAATAGGAGGTGGCATGTTCGCTGTTAAACCATATTTAGACCTGTCTGCCTCTCCCATCTGGCCAACCAATTTCTGCAGCTGAATCAGCACTCCTCCTCTGAGGCCCGTCCCCAGGTTGGTTGGACAGCAAGTGATCACACCGAGGTTCTCTGTTGTCTGAATGGTACGGCCATCAATCTCCTGAAGGAGCTTCTCGATTGTATTTACAGCTTTCACGAGTGTTAGAAATACAGATCGCGCATCGCCACCCTGCTGAATGGAAATTACGCGGATATGATCGCCTTCGTTTAGCCACACGGCAAAGGTTTTGCACTTGTTGAGGTAGATACCTCAACCGTGCGCACACCATCGATAGTACCCACTGTCGGATGCATCTTGTCATTGTCCTTAAACAACAAGTGCTCTCTCACGAGTTGCTCTCGCTCGTCGTCAGTGATCTTTTGCAATGAATAATAAGTTCCTGCCAGATCTCCTTCCCGGTTTCTCAAAGACTTTCAACATCAAAGCTTCTATTGCCAACTTTTTGTCTTTGGTATTCTGTCCAGGAGCAAGGCCAAAGCCAGCGATCCTCCTTGCCACCCTGATTCTTGTGGAGATAATCTTGGTCGGATCACTGATGTTCCCTTTGAGATTCTCATGTTCGTGTCGGCTATGTGGTTGTCTTCTGGCTTGAAACCACGATGATACTCTTCGATGAGGAGATCAAAGAACTCAGCGAAGACCGAATACGAATCGGTATCTCCGGCATGGCATCCCGTCAACGACTTTTCCTTATTCCGGACGCCAGTGTTTACAGCTCTAGCAATGGTAAATCCCTTGGAAGTTTTCTTGTCCTTCAGTTTCTCAAACACTTCCCTTGTCAGGTACTTGGACATCAATGAGTGTGCCCCCGTTAAATCTGGATACTTGTTTTGCCAAGATCTGGGTTAAGCTGCACGTCATTTTGCTCTGCTAAATTGATGTCATCTCCTAACTTCATGGATTTGTCCTGGACGATTTGTTTAGGCTGGTCCGCACCCTAAAAACAAGGATTATCCTGTTAAAACTCTGAAACTTTAGATTTAAATTGTTAATTTAGATTAGTATTGTTGTGCACAGCTGGTGTGTGCTGTCCGCAAGGATTTATATCGACTCAATAAAATGTTGATGCAGATGTGCATCAACATTTGTGGGAACGTTGAAGCATTTTTTTTAATTAATAATGCACATCTTTATTGAAAGTGATAAGATCTAGTTACAAATAGTATAGTTGTATATTACAATGGTATATTATGTTAAAACTAATAAAAAATACCATTGCATTATTTACTACACACACATGTACACTCACAACAAGAGACATACAAAAGATACACATACACCAGTAAGGGCAGTACGTTTTGTTACATATATTCTAAAAATAGGACATGTTAACTGTGGGCTAAGTGAATACTTCAAAATTAAAGAGATTGAGCTAAGAAAAGAATTCAATGCGAAATTTGAAGGCAATTCGTTGCTTAAATTCATCAAAATTTATTCGTTTTTTGTTTCGTTTTTGGGAATATAGATAATATTTTGCAAACAACAAACAGTAATTTAACTTTTTAATGTTTCATCGGAACGCGCTAATTGATCATTGTCAAATTCAAATTTTCCAAATAAAAATAAATTCTTCCGTGGACAGTGAATAGGAGGTGGCATGTTCGCTGTTAAACCATATTTAGACCTGTCTGCCTCTCCCATCTGGCCAACCAATTTCTGCAGCTGAATCAGCACTCCTCCTCTGAGGCCCGTCCCCAGGTTGGTTGGACAGCAAGTGATCACACCGAGGTTCTCTGTTGTCTGAATGGTACGGCCATCAATCTCCTGAAGGAGCTTCTCGATTGTATTTACAGCTTTCACGAGTGTTAGAAATACAGATCGCGCATCGCCACCCTGCTGAATGGAAATTACGCGGATATGATCGCCTTCGTTTAGCCACACGGCAAAGGTTTTGCACTTGTTGAGGTAGATACCTCAACCGTGCGCACACCATCGATAGTACCCACTGTCGGATGCATCTTGTCATTGTCCTTAAACAACAAGTGCTCTCTCACGAGTTGCTCTCGCTCGTCGTCAGTGATCTTTTGCAATGAATAATAAGTTCCAGCCAGATCTCCTTCCCGGTTTCTCAAAGACTTTCAACATCAAAGCTTCTATTGCCAACTTTTTGTCTTTGGTATTCTGTCCAGGAGCAAGGCCAAAGCCAGCGATCCTCCTTGCCACCCTGATTCTTGTGGAGATAATCTTGGTCGGATCACTGATGTTCCCTTTGAGATTCTCATGTTCGTGTCGGCTATGTGGTTGTCTTCTGGCTTGAAACCACGATGATACTCTTCGATGAGGAGATCAAAGAACTCAGCGAAGACCGAATACGAATCGGTATCTCCGGCATGGCATCCCGTCAACGACTTTTCCTTATTCCGGACGCCAGTGTTTACAGCTCTAGCAATGGTAAATCCCTTGGAAGTTTTCTTGTCCTTCAGTTTCTCAAACACTTCCCTTGTCAGGTACTTGGACATCAATGAGTGTGCCCCCGTTAAATCTGGATACTTGTTTTGCCAAGATCTGGGTTAAGCTGCACGTCATTTTGCTCTGCTAAATTGATGTCATCTCCTAACTTCATGGATTTGTCCTGGACGATTTGTTTAGGCTGGTCCGCACCCTAAAAACAAGGATTATCCTGTTAAAACTCTGAAACTTTAGATTTAAATTGTTAATTTAGATTAGTATTGTTGTGCACAGCTGGTGTGTGCTGTCCGCAAGGATTTATATCGACTCAATAAAATGTTGATGCAGATGTGCATCAACATTTGTGGGAACGTTGAAGCATTTTTTTTAATTAATAATGCACATCTTTATTGAAAGTGATAAGATCTAGTTACAAATAGTATAGTTGTATATTACAATGGTATATTATGTTAAAACTAATAAAAAATACCATTGCATTATTTACTACACACACATGTACACTCACAACAAGAGACATACAAAAGATACACATACACCAGTAAGGGCAGTACGTTTTGTTACATATATTCTAAAAATAGGACATGTTAACTGTGGGCTAAGTGAATACTTCAAAATTAAAGAGATTGAGCTAAGAAAAGAATTCAATGCGAAATTTGAAGGCAATTCGTTGCTTAAATTCATCAAAATTTATTCGTTTATTGCTTCGTTTTTGGGAATATAGATAATATTTTGCAAACAACAAACAGTAATTTAACTTTTTAATGTTTCATCGGAACGCGCTAATTGATCATTGTCAAATTCAAATTTTCCAAATAAAAATAAATTCTTCCGTGGACAGTGAATAGGAGGTGGCATGTTCGCTGTTAAACCATATTAAGACCTGTCTGCCTCTCCCATCTGGCCAACCAATTTCTGCAGCTGAATCAGCACTCCTCCTCTGAGGCCCGTCCCCAGGTTGGTTGGACAGCAAGTGATCACACCGAGGTTCTCTGTTGTCTGAAAGGTACGGCCATCAATCTCCTGAAGGAGCTTCTCGATTGTATTTACAGCTTTCACGAGTGTTAGAAATACAGATCGCGCATCGCCACACTGCTGAATGGAAATTACGCGGATATGATCGCCTTCGTTTAGCCACACGGCGAAGGTTTTGCTGCTGTTGAGGTAGTTACCTCGACCTTGCGCACACCATCGATGGTACCCACTGTCGGATGCATCTTGTCATTGTCCTTAAACAACAAGTGCTCTCTCACGAGTTGCTCTCGCTCGTCGTCAGTGATCTTTTGCAATGAATAATAAGTTCCTGCCAGATCTCCTTCCCGGTTTCTCAAAGACTTTCAACATCAAAGCTTCTATCGCCAACTTTTCGTCTTTGGTATTCTGTCCAGGAGCAAGGCTAAAGCCAGCGATCCTCCTTGCCACCCTGATTCTTGTGGAGATAATCTTGGTCGGATCACTGATGTTCCCTTTGAGATTCTCATGTTCGTGTCGGTTATGTGCTTGTCTTCTGGCTTGAAACCACGATGATACTCTTCGATGAGGAGATCAAAGAACTCAGCGAAGGCCAAATACGAATCGGTATCTCCAGCATGGCATCCCGTCAACGACTTTTCCTTATTCCGGACGGCAGTGTTTACAGCTCGGGCAATGGTAAATCCCTTGGAAGTTTTCTTGTCCTTCAGTTTCTCAAACACTTCCCTTGTCAGGTACTTGGACATCAATGAGTGTGCCCCCGTTAAATCTGGATACTTGTTTTGCGCAAGATCTGGGTTAAGCTGCACGTCATTTTGCTCTGCTAAATTGATGTCATCTCCTAACTTCATTGATTTGTCCTGGACGATTTGTTTAGGCTGGTCCGCACCCTAAAAACAAGGATTATCCTGTTAAAACTCTGAAACTTCAGATTTAAATTGTTAATTTAGATTAGTATTGTTTTGCACAGCTGGTGTGTGCTGTCCGCAAGGATTTATACCGACTCAATAAAATGTTGATGCAGATGTGCATCAACATTTGTGGGAACGTTGATGCATTTTTTTTTTATTAATAATGCACATCTTTATTGAAAGTGATAACATCTAGTTACAAATAGTATAATTGTATATTACAATGGTATATTATGTTAAAACTAGTAAAAAAATACCATTGCATTATTTACTACACACACACACACACACACACACACACACACACACACACACACACACACACAACAAGAGACATACAAAAGATACACATACACCAGTAAGGGCAGTACGTTTTGTTACATATATTCTAAAAATGAGACACGTTAACTATGGGCTAAGTGAATACTTCAAAATTAAAGAGATTGAGCTAAGAAAAGAATTCAATGCGAAATTTGAAGGCAATTCGTTCCTTAAATTCATCAAAATTTATTCGTTTTTTGTTTCGTTTTTGGGAATATAGATAATATTTTGCAAACAACAAATAGTAATTTAACTTTTTAATGTTTCATCGGAACGCGCTAATTGATCATTGTCAAATTCAAATTTTCCAAATAAAAATAAATTCTTCCGTGGACAGTGAATAGGATGTGGCATGTTCGCTGTTAAACCATATTAAGACCTGACTGCCTCTCCCATCTGGCCAACCAATTTCTGCAGCTGAATCAGCACTCCTCCTCTGAGGCCCGTCCCAAGGTTGGTTGGACAGCAAGTGATCACACCGAGGTTCTCTGTTGTCTGAAAGGTACGGCCATCAATCTCCTGAAGGAGCTTCTCGATTGTATTTACAGCTTTCACGAGTGTTAGAAATACAGATCGCGCATCGCCACCCTGCTGAATGGAAATTACGCGGATATGATCGCCTTCGTTTAGCCACACGGCAAAGGTTTTGCTCTTGTTGACGTAGATACCTCAACCGTGCGCACACCATCGATGGTACCCACTGTCGGATGCATCTTGTCATTGTCCTTAAACAACAAGTGCTCTCTCACGAGTTGCTCTCGCTCGTCGTCAGTGATCTTTTGCAATGAATAATAAGTTCCTGCCAGATCTCCTTCCCGGTTTCTCAAAGACTTTCAACATCAAAGCTTCTATCGCCAACTTTTTGTCTTTGGTATTCTGTCCAGGAGCAAGGCCAAAGCCAGCGATCCTCCTTGCCACCCTGATTCTTGTGGAGATAATCTTGGTCGGATCACTGATGTTCCCTTTGAGGTTCTCATGTTCGTGTCGGTTATGTGGTTGTCTTCTGGCTTGAAACCACGATGATACTCTTGGATGAGGGGATCAAAGAACTCAGCGAAGACCGAATACGAATCGGTATCTCCGGCATGGCATCCCGTCAACGACTTTTCCTTATTCCGGAAACCAGTGTTTACAGCTCGGGCAATGGTAAATCCCTTGGAAGTTTTCTTGTCCTTCAGTTTCTCAAACACTTCCCTTGTCAGGTACTTGGACATCAATGAGTGTGCCCCCGTTAAATCTGGATACTTGTTTTGCGCAAGATCTGGGTTAAGCTGCACGTCATTTTGCTCTGCTAAATTGATGTCATCTCCTAACTTCATGGATTTGTCCTGGACGATTTGTTTAGGCTGGTCCGCACCCTAAAAACAAGGATTATCCTGTTAAAACTCTGAAACTTTAGATTTAAATTGTTAATTTAGATTAGTATTGTTTTGCACAGCTGGTGTGTGCTGTCCGCAAGGATTTATATCGACTCAATAAAATGTTGATGCAGATGTGCATCAACATTTGTGGGAACGTTGATGCATTTTTTTTATTAGTAATGCACATCTTTATTGAAAGTGATAAGATCTAGTTACAAATAGTATAATTGTATATTACAATGGTATATTATGTTAAAACTAATAAAAAATACCATTGCATTATTTACTACACACACATGTACACACACAACAAGAGACATACAAAAGATACACATACACCAGTAAGGGCAGTACGTTTAGTTACATATATTCTAAAAATAGGACATGTTAACTATGGGCTAAGTGAATACTTCAAAATTAAAGAGATTGAGCTAAGAAAAGAATTCAATGCGAAATTTGAAGGCAATTCGTTGCTTAAATTCATCAAAATTTATTCGTTTTTTGTTTCGTTTTTGGGAATATAGATAATATTTTGCAAACAACAAACAGTAATTTAACTTTTTAATGTTTCATCGGAACGCGCTAATTGATCATTGTCAAATTCAAATTTTCCAAATAAAAATAAATTCTTCCGTGGACAGTGAATAGGAGGTGGCATGTTCGCTGTTAAACCATATTTAGACCTGTCTGCCTCTCCCATCTGGCCAACCAATTTCTGCAGCTGAATCAGCACTCCTCCTCTGAGGCCCGTCCCCAGGTTGGTTGGACAGCAAGTGATCACACCGAGGTTCTCTGTTGTCTGAATGGTACGGCCATCAATCTCCTGAAGGAGCTTCTCGATTGTATTTACAGCTTTCACGAGTGTTAGAAATACAGATCGCGCATCGCCACCCTGCTGAATGGAAATTACGCGGATATGATCGCCTTCGTTTAGCCACACGGCAAAGGTTTTGCACTTGTTGAGGTAGATACCTCAACCGTGCGCACACCATCGATAGTACCCACTGTCGGATGCATCTTGTCATTGTCCTTAAACAACAAGTGCTCTCTCACGAGTTGCTCTCGCTCGTCGTCAGTGATCTTTTGCAATGAATAATAAGTTCCTGCCAGATCTCCTTCCCGGTTTCTCAAAGACTTTCAACATCAAAGCTTCTATTGCCAACTTTTTGTCTTTGGTATTCTGTCCAGGAGCAAGGCCAAAGCCAGCGATCCTCCTTGCCACCCTGATTCTTGTGGAGATAATCTTGGTCGGATCACTGATGTTCCCTTTGAGATTCTCATGTTCGTGTCGGCTATGTGGTTGTCTTCTGGCTTGAAACCACGATGATACTCTTCGATGAGGAGATCAAAGAACTCAGCGAAGACCGAATACGAATCGGTATCTCCGGCATGGCATCCCGTCAACGACTTTTCCTTATTCCGGACGCCAGTGTTTACAGCTCTAGCAATGGTAAATCCCTTGGAAGTTTTCTTGTCCTTCAGTTTCTCAAACACTTCCCTTGTCAGGTACTTGGACATCAATGAGTGTGCCCCCGTTAAATCTGGATACTTGTTTTGCCAAGATCTGGGTTAAGCTGCACGTCATTTTGCTCTGCTAAATTGATGTCATCTCCTAACTTCATGGATTTGTCCTGGACGATTTGTTTAGGCTGGTCCGCACCCTAAAAACAAGGATTATCCTGTTAAAACTCTGAAACTTTAGATTTAAATTGTTAATTTAGATTAGTATTGTTGTGCACAGCTGGTGTGTGCTGTCCGCAAGGATTTATACCGACTCAATAAAATGTTGATGCAGATGTGCATCAACATTTGTGGGAACGTTGAAGCATTTTTTTTAATTAATAATGCACATCTTTATTGAAAGTGATAAGATCTAGTTACAAATAGTATAGTTGTATATTACAATGGTATATTATGTTAAAACTAATAAAAAATACCATTGCATTATTTACTACACACACATGTACACTCACAACAAGAGACATACAAAAGATACACATACACCAGTAAGGGCAGTACGTTTTGTTACATATATTCTAAAAATAGGACATGTTAACTGTGGGCTAAGTGAATACTTCAAAATTAAAGAGATTGAGCTAAGAAAAGAATTCAATGCGAAATTTGAAGGCAATTCGTTGCTTAAATTCATCAAAATTTATTCGTTTATTGCTTCGTTTTTGGGAATATAGATAATATTTTGCAAACAACAAACAGTAATTTAACTTTTTAATGTTTCATCGGAACGCGCTAATTGATCATTGTCAAATTCAAATTTTCCAAATAAAAATAAATTCTTCCGTGGACAGTGAATAGGAGGTGGCATGTTCGCTGTTAAACCATATTAAGACCTGTCTGCCTCTCCCATCTGGCCAACCAATTTCTGCAGCTGAATCAGCACTCCTCCTCTGAGGCCCGTCCCCAGGTTGGTTGGACAGCAAGTGATCACACCGAGGTTCTCTGTTGTCTGAAAGGTACGGCCATCAATCTCCTGAAGGAGCTTCTCGATTGTATTTACAGCTTTCACGAGTGTTAGAAATACAGATCGCGCATCGCCACACTGCTGAATGGAAATTACGCGGATATGATCGCCTTCGTTTAGCCACACGGCGAAGGTTTTGCTGCTGTTGAGGTAGTTACCTCGACCTTGCGCACACCATCGATGGTACCCACTGTCGGATGCATCTTGTCATTGTCCTTAAACAACAAGTGCTCTCTCACGAGTTGCTCTCGCTCGTCGTCAGTGATCTTTTGCAATGAATAATAAGTTCCTGCCAGATCTCCTTCCCGGTTTCTCAAAGACTTTCAACATCAAAGCTTCTATCGCCAACTTTTCGTCTTTGGTATTCTGTCCAGGAGCAAGGCTAAAGCCAGCGATCCTCCTTGCCACCCTGATTCTTGTGGAGATAATCTTGGTCGGATCACTGATGTTCCCTTTGAGATTCTCATGTTCGTGTCGGTTATGTGCTTGTCTTCTGGCTTGAAACCACGATGATACTCTTCGATGAGGAGATCAAAGAACTCAGCGAAGGCCAAATACGAATCGGTATCTCCAGCATGGCATCCCGTCAACGACTTTTCCTTATTCCGGACGGCAGTGTTTACAGCTCGGGCAATGGTAAATCCCTTGGAAGTTTTCTTGTCCTTCAGTTTCTCAAACACTTCCCTTGTCAGGTACTTGGACATCAATGAGTGTGCCCCCGTTAAATCTGGATACTTGTTTTGCGCAAGATCTGGGTTAAGCTGCACGTCATTTTGCTCTGCTAAATTGATGTCATCTCCTAACTTCATTGATTTGTCCTGGACGATTTGTTTAGGCTGGTCCGCACCCTAAAAACAAGGATTATCCTGTTAAAACTCTGAAACTTCAGATTTAAATTGTTAATTTAGATTAGTATTGTTTTGCACAGCTGGTGTGTGCTGTCCGCAAGGATTTATACCGACTCAATAAAATGTTGATGCAGATGTGCATCAACATTTGTGGGAACGTTGATGCATTTTTTTTTTATTAATAATGCACATCTTTATTGAAAGTGATAACATCTAGTTACAAATAGTATAATTGTATATTACAATGGTATATTATGTTAAAACTAGTAAAAAAATACCATTGCATTATTTACTACACACACACACACATACACACACACATACACACACACACACACACACACACACACACAACAAGAGACATACAAAAGATACACATACACCAGTAAGGGCAGTACGTTTAGTTACATATATTCTAAAAATAGGACATGTTAACTATGGGCTAAGTGAATACTTCAAAATTAAAGAGATTGAGCTAAGAAAAGAATTCAATGCGAAATTTGAAGGCAATTCGTTGCTTAAATTCATCAAAATTTATTCGTTTTTTGTTTCGTTTTTGGGAATATAGATAATATTTTGCAAACAACAAACAGTAATTTAACTTTTTAATGTTTCATCGGAACGCGCTAATTGATCATTGTCAAATTCAAATTTTCCAAATAAAAATAAATTCTTCCGTGGACAGTGAATAGGAGGTGGCATGTTCGCTGTTAAACCATATTTAGACCTGTCTGCCTCTCCCATCTGGCCAACCAATTTCTGCAGCTGAATCAGCACTCCTCCTCTGAGGCCCGTCCCCAGGTTGGTTGGACAGCAAGTGATCACACCGAGGTTCTCTGTTGTCTGAATGGTACGGCCATCAATCTCCTGAAGGAGCTTCTCGATTGTATTTACAGCTTTCACGAGTGTTAGAAATACAGATCGCGCATCGCCACCCTGCTGAATGGAAATTACGCGGATATGATCGCCTTCGTTTAGTCACACGGCAAAGGTTTTGCTCTTGTTGAGGTAGATACCTCGACCGTGCGCACACCATCGATGGTACCCACTGTCGGATGCATCTTGTCATTGTCCTTAAACAACAAGTGCTCTCTCACGAGTTGCTCTCGCTCGTCGTCAGTGATCTTTTGCAATGAATAATAAGTTCCTGCCAGATCTCCTTCCCGGTTTCTCAAAGACTTTCAACATCAAAGCTTCTATCACCAACTTTTTGTCTTTGGTATTCTGTCCAGGAGCAAGGCTAAAGCCAGCGATCCTCCTTGCCACCCTGATTCTTGTGGAGATAATCTTGGTCGGATCACTGATGTTCCCTTTGAGATTCTCTATGTTCATGTCGGTTATGTGCTTGTCTTCTGGCTTTAAACCACGATGATACTCTTCGATGAGGAGATCAAAGAACTCAGCGAAGGCCGAATACGAATCGGTATCTCCGGCATGGCATCCCGTCAACGACTTTTCCTTATTCCGGACGCCAGTGTTTACAACTCGGGCAATGGTAAATCCCTTGGAAGTTTTCTTGTCCTTCAGTTTCTCAAACACTTCCCTTGTCAGGTACTTGGACATCAATGAGTGTGCCCCCGTTAAATCTGGATACTTGTTTTGCGCAAGATCTGGGTTAAGCTGCACGTCATTTTGCTCTGCTAAATTGATGTCATCTCCTAACTTCATGGATTTGTCCTGGACGATTTGTTTAGGCTGGTCTGCACCCTAAAAACAAGGATTATCCTGTTAAAACTCTGAAACTTTAGATTTAGATTGTTAATTTAGATTAGTATTGTTTTGCACAGCTGGTGTGTGCTGTCCGCAAGGATTTATACCGACTCAATAAAATGTTGATGCGGATGTGCACCAACAATTGTGGGAACTTTGAGCATTTTATTATTATTATTATTATTATTATTATTATTATTATAAATTGTGAATAATTATTTTATAATTATAATTATTATTTTTAAGTTTTTATTTCTTTATTATTATTATTATTATTATTATTATTATTGTTATTATTACAAGTAAAACCGGAAATAATATATTAATATATATAGGTAGCCTGAGCCTAACAGCGTCGCTCTTTGAACAGAAAGCCGATGATAAACTTAACTGAGGTGAAAGGTCGGAAGCACAAGAACAAAATTGACGACCGGGCCTATCTTTTAATTTCAGAAATTCTCAAAAACAGACTTACGCGACCGTTTGCACAGTACATTTAGACCGTACAAAAGTTCACAAAAACAACTTTTTCTCCGTCTAGAATAATTAGTACGACTAATTTCCAAATAAAATACACCTGCTGCTTATAAAAATTGTCCGAGAAACTGATTTGGAAATCAAAATTGCAAAAAATACACAAACATATTTGCATAAGACCACGCGTGTGAAGTATCCAAGTCTTGTTTTGTTTTGTTTATAAAATCGCTTTTCAACCTATGTAATGAATGAACAAACACATAAAAATGGACAACACAATCTTCTTTCGAAAAAATTAATTCAAATCTCCATAAGTTTGTGTTTAAAAGCAAAACGCGAACCATTAAGAGGCCGAGATGTCTCCGGTGAAAGAAATCAAAACAACTGAATTTAATTGAGCGAGTGTTATAAACAATTCTCCCGAAAACTAGCGAGAACACAAAAAAGTCAATCACAGATTGATATCAACATAAATTCCCATCGAAAAATGTATTTTGTTTTACCTTTAAGGTTACAGTGTACCTTCGGGGGTGTCTCCAGTATAACAGCTCTAGCGTCTTAAGATTACACTTAATATACCTAAACCCAGATATCAAATTAAAGCTTATAGAGCTGGCTATCTAAATATGGAAACCATTTGGTAATAAAATGAATTGTCGAATTTTTTACGACGTCTAAATTCGAACGTCCGAATCAGCTTTAAAACGCTATAACTCAAAGCGATTATTATATTTTGCTAATTTGATTTGTTCTCGGGTTTCCGGACACGAAGCGCTAAAAAAACGTGTCGGCGATTTTCCATATTCAATTGCAGTGAAAAGTTACAGAATATTTTCGAAAAGGAGAGAAAAAAAATTGGAATGATCGCACGGAAATGCCTCTTGACGAAAAAGTTTTCGGAATTAAGAAATTCGCCGACACGTTTTTAGTAGATATAGAAGAAGGGTTCTGGCACACTTTCAAAATCGTAGTAAGTTAACACAAAACAGAATTTTATTTTATTTTATGTTAAATTCAACAACAACAAAAAATGATTGTCGTTCCCCAATTTTCTGTTCGTTCGCGAACAGAAAATATTTAAAATCAAATTCCTCCCCATTTTGTTAAATTTAACATAACACATGTTAATTGACTTGTTTTTGTTTTACGTATGCGAACGAGCAGAAAATCAATCATCTCATGTATTGCTAAATTGAACGTCAACTGACGTCAATTTCTGTTTTGTGTTAACTTACTACGATTTTGAAAGTGTGCCAGAACCCTTCTTCTATATCTACTATTTTTTTTCCCCTCATATTGACCACAAAAAAACATACCATTTTAGAATATTTCACTCTGGATGACTTCAGGAAAATTCTGTCGCCGGCGATGGCAAAAAAAAAAAAAAATTCCACTCTGGGAAAATCTGGGTGGAATTTTTTCCCAAAGGGGGAAAAATCTCTCTCCGGCAAGAAAATGTCTGATTCCGAAGAAGAAATCGAATTCATTCCTGAACTCGTTCAGGAAACCCTCACAACATGGCAATCTCACAAAAATCCCAGGCTGGAACATTTCAAAGATATCATCCGCAAAAATCAGGGGAAAAATCAAATTCCACTCAAAGATCTCGAATTTTATCAAGAACAAATTCTCTCCCAAATTCCCCGTGACGAAATCACAAGAAAAAAAGTCAGGGATTTCGTCAAAGCTTCTAAATGGAAAAAAGTCAGTGGCAACGATCATGCAATTTTTAATTACATAACAGGCCACGACGGAAATGATTATGAACATCTGGAGAAATATCTCATCGACGATTTTAAATATTTTTCCCTGGCATATGACGATCTTCATCTCAACAGGAAAAAGTTTCTCAATTGCCATCAAGTTCTTTTTGCCCTGTTGCAGAAGAACGGTTTCAATCCCAATGAAGATGATTTCAAACTGCTCAAACTTCCATCCAGACGGGCGGAACAAGAAAAAATAATCCAAACAATCTTCAAAAAATGTGATTGGAAAGAAAATGGATCTTGAAAAAGTATTTTCCAATGAAGCCGAGCGAAGCGAAGCGAGCGAAGCGAGCCTCAGTGCCAGTGACCATGAAAATTGTGAAACATGCTCAGAGGAAGAAACAAGAAGCGACGATGAAACTCCCACCACTTCAGACGAGGAATTTATTGTGTCTGATTCGGAGATGGCGGAAGCTGAGCGAAGCGACGAAATCGAAGACTCAATTGAACTTCTCTTTGAATCATTCGTCAATCTCCAGGAGGAACACAAGATTCTCAAAAAGGAACTCCAAAAGCAAAGCGGTCTTCTCTGGGAAATCCACCGGGAAATGAACGAAAGCCAAGCGAAGCAAAACGGGTCAAGCGAAACGAGCGAAGCGAGTCCCGGCGCGAAACGAAAGCGATGCTAAGCGGTGTTTTGAAATAACAGACTTTGTGAATATTAATGTCAAACATTCATATTCAAATAACCGCTTATTACCACCCACAACAAGTCATTCATTTTATTTAACTTCATTTTTTTATTTACAATGACGACACAAAAAGTGCCACAGCGTGGCACTAATAAATAATTCACAAAAAGTGCCACAGCGTGGCACTAATAAATATTCACAAAAAGTGCCACAGCGTGGCACTAATAAATATTCACAAAAAAAAGTGCCACGCTGTGGCACTAATAAATAATTCACAAAAAGTGCCACGCTGTGGCACTAATAAATATTCACAAAAAGTGCCACAGCGTGGCACTAATAAATATTCACAAAAAGTGCCACAGCGTGGCACTAACAAAACGTGTCACCAATAGCGTCTTTATCTTCTCTTTTTTGTCTTCCGTTGGCTTGCCTTCTGTCTCACCAGTAAACTTTTCCTTTATCTCGTCAAAGCATTTTTGTAAGTAAGGTTGAATATCTGGATGTTTTGTGCCAAGTTGGTGAAAAGATTGGTTTACGTCTTTTAACATCTGCTCACTGTTCATGTTTGTTTTCTACTGAAGTTGCTCGCGCAGTGTTTGCGTTTATATAGTGTGAATTGCATCATCTCATTACATCATCTTTATTTTAACTCAAACTTCCTGTGTTTTTTTAACTCAAACTTCCTGTGTTTTTTTTAACTCAAACTTCCTGTGTTTTTTTTAACTCAAACTTCCTGTGTTTTTTAACTCAAACTTCCTGTGTTCCAGTGTTCACATGTGATCATAATGTCTCAGAGATTTTTGAACATCGCTCAATGGAACCCAAGAATTAAATTTGTCAGAATAGCTTTTCCATTTTACAAGCGCGAGTTTTCGCTTATTATCGCGGCGAATAACTTTTTCAATTCGAAACACATCTTGCGTTGTCTTTTGAAGTTCCGCCTCGTAAAATGATCCAGTGATGTTTTCTCCCAACAGATCAACTAATTTATACGTTACAGGGTTTGTGTTCTTTATTTCGTCAATCACAAATATCTCCTCTGTCCAATTCGACGTGTAACCTTTGTCAAATATCTTTCGTTTAAACTTTGAAATTCTCACCCTGTCGCCGACTTTGAATTTTGCTGGGGCATGTTTAGCATAAATTAAATCTCCGTATAAATTAGCGAAAACCTTTTTCTCATTTTCCTGTTTGCTCGCCTCTGCGGGACTCATCCGAATGCTCGAATGAAAACGATGATTATATTCATCCAGTAATTTGCCAAGTTTGTCCCAGTATATTGTATTGTTGTTCGCGCTAAACATTTTAAAGAGTTTCTCCTTAAAAGACCTGTTCCAGCGTTCAACAACAGACGATTTCTCTTCATTTTCCGTTGTATACAATTGTATCCCATTTTCGCCAAGCAAATCCTTCATCACTGCGTTGAAAAATTCAGACCCTTTGTCAGTCCAGAGCATTTTCGGTTTTCGCCCCTTGAATATATCTCGGAAAGCATCAGCCACTGTTTGACCTCGCTTGTCTTTCAGGGGGCGAATCCAACCGAATTTTGAGAAAACATCGATCACCATCAGCAGGTATCTGATTCCCTTGTTCCACCTCGAAAATTTCCCCATCTCGACTAGATCAGCCGCCCAGATGTTGTCAATCCCATATGACAAAACTCTTCGTTTTGGAAAGCGCCGCCTGATTGGCCGGTGAAGTTCATTTGCCAGATTTTGAGCCCACTGGCCTTCACTCAAAATCTTTTCCCGTTTTTTGAAGCGCCGAGCCCAAGTTTCTGTTTTGCTTGAATTGTGTTTCGCGCCAAAGCATGACCCCACTGTCTTTCTTTCCAGGGAATGGCATCCAAAGCGGCAACCATTTTCCTGTCTGCTTCGTTCTTGCATTTACGCGGATCCGCTTTCTTCGCGCAGACTGAATAATCAACATCGTGTTGCATAGCAACTGCATCTGTTTTTCCTGTGGGCTGCTGCCAGATTTCGAGAATTTTTCCCTTTTCATCGAATCTGACTTGCTTATTCAATGGGTTATAAGGGCCGGTATAATTATGCCCTGGGAGGGTGAAACCTTTCTTTGGTCTTGGCAGCTTCCCAATCAGGGAATGAACATCCAACCCGCTGCCATCCAAATCTGCTCGATCTGTTTTATATTTTCTGTTTGGTCTAATCGCCGTACTCAGTTGATTGAGCATATCGGAAGAGGTTTTGGCAAGAAATGGTTTCATCTTGTCCAGGGCAAAATCCAATGCTTTCTTTTGAGTGTTTTTATTTCGCAATAATTCACTGGCTCCATAACGACCCATTTCAACTGTCTTTTTTCCCAACCAAGGCAGCGCATGCGCAACGCCAGTCAGCGCAAGTTCACCGATGCCAGCTCCGCTTCGCTCCGCGGCTCGCTTCGCTTCGCCCCCACCTTGTGAGGGCCGACTCAGTTTCCCGATTTCACAAATCTTGTTTTCTTGATTCCGCAGGAAGCGCAATGGCAAAACCACATTTTTCTGCCATTTTTCGCAGTCATATATCCAGATGGTTGCACGCATTCAGTTTGTTTTTTCTCTTTCACGCAATATGACTTCATTTTCAATCGAAATATTCTTTTATGAATCTTTCATTCTTTCTTGGATCACTCAATGAAAAAACCTTCAACGTGTCATAGAAGGATTTTCGCCGAATCTCATTTAAGAAATATAAACAATAATATCCACATCGGACAGATTCCAAAGCTTGAATTGGATGCCCATAATTGTAAATTATTTCTTTCCCAATTTTATCTGCATATTTTACCAATTCAATTGGAGGTGATATTGAGAATGAATCAAAGTAATAGACAATATGGTTCTTGATGCATGTGGCAACCCAGTGCGTTCCATTCCCAATAGAATCATCTAGATTAATTATGCAGGAACCAGTTTTATGTAAATGATCTTTTGAATCTCTTGAAAAGATTCCTTTGAAATTGGGAATTTTAAGAAACCTCACCCACTCAAGAATATCAAAGTTTGAAATCGGAATATCTTTCCAAGCTGGCCTCAAAGGATGGCCCCTACTAGCGGTATGTTTTGAAAGGGACTGTTTGGCCCCAGCAGAAGCCCCGATCCAGATTTTTTTTTTCGCCCACGACCTTCCCATGTTCCAAAAAATGGCGGCGGTTGATAGGGATAAAGCCCCGGTTTTGGACTTACCATCAATCCTTTGCCTTTGCCTTTGCCTTTTCTGGGTACTTGAAGCCCCGATCCGAATAATTTCGAAGCAAGCTCAATAGCCATTGGGATTCCTATAGCGGCAAGTGTTCCCAATAACCCACCTTGAATCTGTCTCTGCGTTGGTTTCAACGTAATTCCACTTCCGCTTTGAATTCCTTTTCCCACCAAGTTTCTCTGGCCTTTTGTCAAGAGGTCTCCAAGGGAAGCGAGTTTTGATAAGAATACTGCGGGAACTTCAATGCCTTTCTCAATCAACTTCATAATGAAGGACAACGGATCTCCTGGCACTCCTTCTCCTTTCAGTCGAGGTCGCTGCGCTCCTTTTCCAAATATTTTATCAATCCCCAAGCTCCCCAAGGCACTCAACGCTCCAGTCGCAAGATGCGGGGCAACTTTTGAAACCCCTTTTGTTGCAAATGGAAGCAGCTTCGATCCCAGGGAAATCAACGAAGTCCAAAGACTCCCACCCACAACTTTTCTGATTTGTGTTTTAGAGATTGACAATTCAACTCCCCGCCCCAAACTGATGGCTTTTTGAACTTTGCTTATTTGAGTCTTTGTCAGCAACAGTTCATCTGGCCCTTTCAATTCATTTCGCGAAAGTCTCAATGTTATGGAAGAGTTATTTTTCACAGCTTTTGCAAGCTTTGTTTTTTGCCCATCTGATAATTTCACACCATATGGAATATACGACGTCATTTCAATATTTTGAATATCGAAATAAGTTTTCAGGCCTTGACTAGAAGTTTGTTTGATGCTGTATACAGCTCAATTTCTTTTTCATGCAACACCAAGGCGTTCAATGTGTACTGTGTTGGGTTGGCGCCACTCAATTCGTATCGGAAAGTCAGAGACACAACTCCATCTTTCACATCATCTTCTTGGTTTCGGAGATCGAAGTAAAGCATGCCGAAGAGGTTTTTGAAATTTGCTCGGGTAATCAATGGTCCGCTTAAAACGTCATTATAAGCGGAATTGAATGCCATCAAAGCTCGATAAAGCCTAGTTTCCTCATCCGTTGTCATTTCCAATTGAGGGTAATAAATTGAGTTGTTCAACTCCAGTTGGGCTCGACTGAAGTGCCGGTTGTTTGCTCCAATGCCGAATGTCGTGAATTTGAAGATATCATGTGTCTGGCTATTGTAAGATGCTGTTGGAACAACCCAAATCAACACATGTCGCGGCCTTCGAAGCCCCGTGGAAATGCGAAAGTAGCTATTCACAGCTGCTGTTTGTGTTATTTCATGGTGTTCTTTCAAATATGTCCACTTTTTCGGTTTCAGATAATCTTCAAGATATTGTTTCAAGCCTTTTCCGTTGAAAATGATTTTAGGGCACCACAATCTGAGTTTAGTGAGAATTACTTTTGAATCTGGCGCAGCGCCTTTTTTGAAAATCAGATTGTTGTCATTTTCAAGTTCCAACAGAAGAGTTGTCTTTATATTTGGGTGAAGGTTATTTTTGAAAGCAGCGAAATAACTGTATAAATTCAGGGGAATTGATATTTTGTTGATATTCGCCGCATCAGTCAGGATCTTTCGTCTGGCAAAACCCTCATTATAAAGTGCTTCTGCTGGCCGTGCTTCTGTTGTTCCCGTTGATGTATCGGGATAGAAGAACTGATCTTGCCCAACCGAATCGGCATAGGTTTTCGTGTATTTCAAGAGCGTCAATGCATTTGCACTTTCATTTGCTCTTGTGTTGTTATAGATGGTTTGCCCATTGCATTCGACTTGGATTGATTTTATGAATGTCAAACCATTAGTTGTCGTGCAATCTTGGTTACCATTATTTGGCCCCGCGGTTATTCCAGTTGCACTGTCCGCCGTTGTAACAAGCTTAAAGTCAACCTCCAGATATGCATTGTACCAATCAATTGGGTTTGCTTCTGAGGAATTATCCACGTTGAAGTGATAATTAGTTTTTTCCTGCCTGTTGCCATTTGCAATGTTGTCATTGAGTGGTGTTGTTAGATCATAATATGTATATTCGTATCTTTTTACGAATTCCGGGTTTCTAAAATTCACTGCCATTTTATTAGATAGTTTTTTCTTTTCAGAGGAGGCCCTTATAAACATCTTTCACATATTGAAATTTATCAGTGTCTTCTTGGAAGCGGACTTTCTTCAGTATTTCCCCAATTTCTTTTCCTTTTGTTTCCGGGGGCGCTGGCACTGAGGCTCCCTCCGGTCGCTTCGCTTCACTCACTTCACTCGCTTTCTTTGTTGTAAATTTATCATAAATTTTTTCACCAATGAGTTGTCCAGTCTTTTCTCCAACTTTCTCTGCTCCTTTTTCAACTAATTTTTCTGCTGCCTTTGAAGCTAATTTTGAAGCTGTTTTTCCTGTTAATTTAGCTGCGAGTTTTGAGAAAACATCAGAAAAACCACCTCCATATCTTATTTCACCTGTATCAGGATCTCTTTCTCTTCTTTCATCCATTTTTAATTACCACAGTCAAAGAAATATCAATATCATTCAAATCAACTTCTCGGTCTTCATCATCAGTAATGTAGAAGGTGACCTCAGAAATATGTGGAGAGTTTATTTGATTCCACAAGTAATTTATTGGTTGAATTTCGAATGGCAATGATCTGGTTTTAGTGTTGGTTGAGAACGTGTAAAGCGCATTTGACCTTTTCCCGGAGACAATTGAATCGCTCAAAAGACTGCATCTGAGATAGAGATTGTCAACACTGTTTGATATATTTGGAAAATTCGTTCCGTAGCCACTAGCTGTCAGTTTAGCCGCATCAAATCCCACCAAGATGTGAAAGTTTCCACTGTTTGCAAAATCAATTTGAAAGTTCTCTTGAAGTTGAATGAAAACTTTGAAAGTGGTCAAATCAAACAACACATTGATTCCATAACTATCACCTGTGGAGGTCGCTTCGCTCCTTTTCCCAATGCTTTTGTGAATGAATTCGTTGATGTCTTCATAGTCATAAATTCCTGCAGGAAAGGTGATTGTTTCCCATGTCTTGCCCTTGTCTTTTGAAATCACCAACTTGTTGTTGTGGTATTTAGGCCTGATATTATGCCAGCTTGCCGTCATGGAAAGATGATCCAAAGCCAGCCAGTGCGGTTTATTCTCTTCCAGCTGCAACTCTGGAGAAAACCTCGTTGTGAAATTCCCTGGTTTATTTTGTGGGTTTTGTTTTCTTGCATCAATTGATTTAAAGACAAGTACTCGATTTACATCCATTATTTTAAATACTTCTGATAAAGTTTTTCATGCATTGTTCTATCGATTGCTCCAATTCTCAAGAGTTCATCATTTATTTGGGAAAGATCATTCCTCAAGACATGCGAATTGTTGCCAGCAGCCATTGAGCCAATCAAAATTTTCATCCGATCTGCCAGCTCTTCTGGCTTTTGATAGAAGACAACGCTGGATCCCACCATCCTTGATTTACCTGAGGATTTGTGAGGTGGCATATTTGACAGTGTATTCAAATCGTTGAAAATCCTCACGGCATTCAAGGAATAGTTCTTTTTCGGGTTGAATCTCTTTGTTAGCAGGTCGATGAGTGATTTGTCTGCATCAGCCTGATAGATCAATTTACCACCTCGGAAGGCATTCAGTTTCATTTCATTGAAAAGTTTGGGGACATCGATGAGAAGCCCACCATAGTGGTCTTTTTGAATCTTGAAGGCATTTCTGCGAGGTTGTTTATATTTCCTAAGCCCCGTTCCCGTTTTTTTGTATTTTGGTAAAGCTTTAATCATAGATATTGTGAATAGATATTTCTCAAAGATTGGTCTTTCCACATCTCTCCGTTCTTCTAATTTTTTAACGAGCCTATCTTTTGACTCTGGGCTGAGTCCTTTTTTGTTTTTCGCCCCCGTGATTTCACCAGATACCTTTTTTCGTTCTTGCTTTGCTTTTTTCTCCGTGTCGATTAAGCCATCTGATTCCAATGAAAGTAAGTCATTAGGTTCTGGTAACCCGATTGCCTTGATAAATGCTAATTCCGACTCTTCAAATCCTTGGTTCGGGATAAGGATGTCTGCTTTCGGCACCGCGGTTGCTCCCTTTTCTTCTTCCGCAGCAGGTACCTGAGGAAGCTCTCTATTCTGCGTGACGATGTCTTGGATGCCTTCAGTCAACGCAAGTTGATTTTGCCTGAGTTGCTCAATCATTGTATCTTGTTTTGCATCTGTCTTCTTTTGTTGCTCAAGCAAGGGTTCTCTGAGAGTCTTGAAATAATCACTCATGACAACATCCCGCCCTTTTTCTCGGTCTTTCACCTCATTCTTCACCTCTGTGACTGCTTTCGCGATTTGATATCCCTGCTGTTCACGTTCGGCAAACTTCTTTATTCTTTCAAGATCCATTTTAAGTGACAAAATAACATTTATCTTTGGAGATAAATGTTATCTCAACACTTAAAATGAAGATTCCAAATTATGATCGAAACGCGAGCGGAGCGAAGCCAGACCGAAAATATTGTGATTTCCTTGATGAAGATTTCCGAATGCTCATTGCGGGTCAAACCCGTTGCGGAAAAACAAACACTTTGATGCACATGTTGCGAAAACCTCTCGTCTTCTATGATAAAATTTATTTCTACTCTCCCAATCAACATCAAGACAAAATCGTTGATCTACAAAAGTTGATGGAAGGTGTCAGCCAAAAAGTCGGATATCCAGTTCTCGAAATTCTGGGGCCAGATGACATCATGAATACCTCAGATTATCCAAGCAACAATCGGAAAGTCGTCGTGTTTGATGACCTCATGAACTCATCCGATCGAATTCAAAAACAAATCGCAAATCATTGGACAGATGGAAGGCATCACGGAATCAGTCCAATTTATCTTTCCCAGTCCTATTATGATGTTCCACAAAAGATTCGTTTGAATTGTTCACACATGCTGCTTTATCCACCAGCAACAAAAACTCACCTCGATCTCATTGCAAAGGAGAATTTGATTGACCCCCATCTTTTCAACAAACTTGGACCCTTCGAATTCCTTTTCCTTGACAAAGAAAAGAAAAGTGTTGCCAAAAACTTTGATGAAACCTTTTAAAATGGGCATATTCAACAATGTAGGACGATACACAGGTGTTGACATGAGGGAATACATGAAAAATTTCAACAAACAAGTTCAACAAGGTGGTTTGAAATTAGACACCAACAATAATTATGATATCCAACAAAAACGACTGGCTAATGTTGCCGAAGGAGTTGACAATGATGACGCAATCACAAAGCACCAAGTTGACACGCTTGCAACGCAATTGCGAGCAGATTCTCTCCAGGTGGATGGGTCTTCCCATATGACTGGGGATCTTGATCTCAGGGGGCAAAAACTCATCAACCCCGGGGAAATAGAAATGAATCGCAAATTGATCGTCAATCTGGACACTGATGAAAACCAGGATTTGTCAGCGGTGAATATGGTCACTCTGAAAAAATTCCACCCTGATGTATCAACTCATGAAGTCACGAAGGACCTGGATTTGAAAGGGCTTTTCAACGTGAAAAACTCAAAACAACAAACATGGCATGATTTGGGAGCGCATTATAACAACCTGGTTTCTTATAATGACGTCAAGAATATCTTTCTCAGCCGCAAAGAGACGTTTCCAATGGAGACGGCTTTGGATATGGGAAATCACACCATTTTTAACGTGAAAGATCCCGAAGTTGCCGATCAGGGTGCAAATATGCGATATGTGGATGCCCAATCCGCGAAAAAGCTTTCGTTGGAAGGCGGAACAATGACCGGAAACCTGGATATGAACTCGCAACAAATAAACAATATCGCAGCGCCAACTCTGAAGCATCAACCCACGTCAAAATCTTATGTGGATAATGCGATAGGAGGTGTGGTAGCCCACACGATGGAATTAGAAGAGAAACTTAAAGAATATGTCAATGAATCGCATATCACGTCAACCTCTCACCCAAAGGACGCATTCCGCTATCTGATGGAAAATGTGGATGAATCCAGCTCTGAACATGATATGGAAGTAACTGGCATAACTGATTTTTCAAATTCACCGCATCATTTCAACAAGAAGGCTTATGACTTGAAAATAACAAAAGATCATTTCAATGAATACGATGGGAGACTTGGATTCAATATGTTCAAACTCCCAGAGGGAGAATACACGATTTGTATTGAATTCTTCCCCGCGTCAATGGATGGTGTGAGCGTCAACGTTGTGAGCGCCAGTCTGAATATCAATCAGCAATCAACTAAGAAGTTTTCGGGGTATTCCAGATCCATCATCCACATGCATAAATGGAGGATTTCCCCACCTGAATTTATTTTCCTGGATTTGAAATGGCGAGGCACTGCCGAGTCCGCTGAAAAAGGAAATGCAAATCTGATCATATATGGCATTGCTGGTTCCCAACCTGATGTTGCAAGCAGCGTCTTCGATTTCCCTTTTGTTTTCGAAGCAGGGAAGATGGTTATGGAGACTGACTTGGATTTGAATGGCCACAAATTGCTCAATTCAAATTTGAAGAATAATTTCATGCTGATTGGAAGATTTAGAAAATCATCTGGAGACGCCATAAATATACTTTTTGATAATTTTTTCAATGATATAGTCATCCCCATTCGATGCAAATTAATTAAAGCATATACTCAAATTTTATCGAAAACATCTTCTTTTCCACAACTAAGTTTATATCTCCCAGATAAAGAATCACAAAGTGGAGCGAGGGTTAGCAGAGATAATAGAATTCAATTATTTTCTTTTTCAAATGTTGTTTATAAGGAAGGAGAATTATTTACAGCAAGAATAGATGATCGAACATTAAATATTGGCCAGGCCCAAATCACATTTCTTTTTGAAATTATCTAGAAAAATGAGAGCGAGAGAAGTGATCGAAGGGAGCGACCGAAGGGAGCGAGCGCGAAAACAAAACATCTTCAATTTCAATCACATCAACCCCGCAATTCGGGAAGAAGAACTGGAAGAGATCAAAAAACTTTATCGATTTTATCACAAAAGATTTTGGTGTTTGAAACGAGCGCATGGTCGATTCAAGAAAATGAATCTGCTCATAAATTTAACCTCTTCCGGCCTGGTTGCAATCGGGACGATTGCTGGGGCAACAACAATGAATCCAATCGTGTTGGGAGTGATTTCAGGAGCAGGATTAGTTTTGAAAACCGCGAATGAAATGAAGAATCTGAAAAGCAAAATTAAGATGGCGAAATTCGCTTTCACCACCTATGAAAAAACATTGAGTGATTTGCGCTTCGCTTTGCGGGGAGGAAATTTTGATCAAGCTGAATTTTTGTTTTCAATGGAAGCGATTGATGGGATTGTGATTGATTTGGGGTTGGATTTGGAAAAGTTTGAAGCTGAATGGGAGAAAAAATTTGAGGGTTGAACGAGAATTTTCATTTCCCGAAAATGAAAAATCATGCAAGAAATCAGAGGAAAAAATTCATTTATATTTCCTGATTTTATTGAAGATATCAACGTGAAATGTTCTTTCATTTTTATTCAAACAGGCAACGAATTTCATTCGTTTCATGTAAAGAGGTTTTTTAGTTCCAACAGAAAAATCCTTCTCCAGTTCTGCTAAACAACGCTCTTTGTTAATCGGAAATGCCACTCTGCAGATAATGGAGATGATTTCAATAAATGAAACACTTTCCTCATTGTAGATAATTTCCCTTTTTTTCCAATCAAATTTGAGATCTTCATCCGCAAATAATTTATTAACAATCTGTCTGCAAAAATCATCCAGGGATGAAAAGGCGACCTTGAATTTGTCAAACCATTCCTCATCCATTGGGAGTGAAGAAAAATCTATCTGGGGAGAATCTGATCCTTCCACTTTTGGTTCTTCCACTTTTGGTTCTCTGAGATAAAATATTTTCTTATCCGATCTCCGGGTGATGGATGAGTTTCCTTTTTTCAATGCATTGGCGATGGCGCAATTTGAAATGCTATATTCTTTCGCTGCCGAATTCACGGAGAAGAAGGTTTTGGTTTTTTTCCCGTCGGAGATTGAAAAATGTTTAGTTGCTGGCTTCGACATTTTATTTAGATAAAAAAAGGAAATAAAAAATTAAAATCACATTTTATCCATTTATTTCCCCATTTTAGCTAGTTATTTCTCCAATTTAGTTAACTAGGATTTAGATGAAATGAAGCAGAAATTTTCCTGAATTTTCCTGAATTTGAATTAAAAGCTGATTTTCAGCGAAAGATTTTTTATTCCCGGAGAGATATTTTAATTCCGGAGAGATTTTTCATCCCAAAATCCGTTTTTGGAGAGATTTTTCATTCCAAAATCAGTTTTTGTGGGTAATTTTTCGTTCTGAAATCCATTTTGGAGAAAATTTTTCATCCCGGAGAATTTTTTCATCCCCCGGAAATGGATTTCATTCAAAATTATTTTGGAAAAAAATTTTCCTCAAAATAATTTTGGAGAAATATTTTCCGGAGAGAAATTTCATTCCAAAATCAGTTTCCGGAGAAATTTCAAGTTCAGCAAAAAATATTTTTCCCGGAGTCAAAAAAAAATTCTTCCCGGAGTTGGATTCCGCAAATCAAATTCTGAGGATTCAGAATTCAAAAATTATTTTCCGGAGCAGATTTCAGAATTTTTTCCCCGGAGTGGATTTCAGAATTCAGAATTCAAAAATTATTTTCCGGAGCAGATTTCAGAATTTTTTCCCCGGAGTGGATTTCAGAATTCAGATTTCAAAAATTATTTTCCGGAGTGGATTTCAGAATTTTTTTTTCCCCGGAGTGGATTTCAGAATTTTTTTCCCCGGAGTGGATTTCAGAATTTTTTCCCCGGAGTTGGATTCCGCAAATTATTTTCTGGGGATTCAGAATTTATTTTCCCGAAACCGAATACCAAATTCTTCCCGGAGCGGATTTGGGAAAAAATCAACCGATCGTGCGTGGAAAATCTGCCCAAAATGAACTGAAAAAATCTGGGGCAAAATCAGACCTACCACACGTGGCAAATCTGAAAAAATCAGGAAAAAGGTTCTGCCCAAATTCACTGAAAAAAATCACAAAAGTATTTTTCAGAATCAGATTCTGGAAAATAATTTGGAGTTTCCTCCAGATCTCAGTGAGATCAAACTTCATCATCCTCATTCTTATCTTCAAACTCATCGAATTCTGAGGCAGCTTCCACCTTTTCCTCCACCAAAACTTCATCCACGATGCATGTGATGGCTTTCAGATTTCCGCAGAAAAGATGTTTGATTGAAAACACAACTTGTCCCCGGAGAGGAACGCCAATGAGTTCTTTTTGCCTCAGGATTGGTTTTTTCTTCCCATCGTCGCATAATTCCCAAAATCTGCAGGAGAAATCCGTGTGCTTGAGTTTGGAGGGATAAATCTTGGCATAAATCTTTTCCTGCTCGGATTTGTCGATTTTCACGAGAGTGAAATCTCCCTCCTGAAATCGAGCAAAATTCGGACCGATCTCTTTGACTTCCGACTTCTTTTTCATCGCAGCAGAGTTGAGATGTTTTTCCAAATCTTTGAAAAATTCGATGTTTTCTTCCGGAAGAGTGATTCCCAGAGAAAACGAGTCACCTTGATGAGCGAAAATCTTGAATTTGGTTTGGAGTTTCACTTTGAGCCATTTGCCATCGTGGAGGCATGGGAGAAGGCAGAAAGAGATTTTTCCGGAAGATTTTTTCACGGGGTTGTCGAGAGAGCAGTCGGGGATAGATATTTTCTCGGGATTCATTTTTTGGGAGGAGATAAAAAATAAATTAAATCGCGAAAATCCATTTTTCCATGAACTTGCGATCCTCTTCCGTTTTGACTGGGAGAAAACCAGTTGCCATGTCAACCGCTTTTTGAAAGTTTCTTTCTTCGTCACACGCTTTTTCCCAGGCCATTTCCTCTTTGATTTTTTCAACCTCTTTCGGAGGAGTGGATTTCTTTTCACTTGACATTTTTTCTCCAATGAAGAAAAAATTTAAAACGTGGCTTGAAAATCTTCAACGCATTTGTTCATATCAAACTGTTTGGTGGTGGAAAATTTGGAGGCTCCTTTTCTTGCCCGAGCATGAAGAAATTTTTCATCTGCAGCCTTCACTCTCGTGTAATGGATAAGCTGCTCCAATCTGGGAGAAGCCCAAGTGACTTCGTGAGATTTCTCCTGTGAATCCAGAAAATGTGTTTTTTTCTTGCAGAGTTGATTGAAAAAAACTGTGCGTGATAACCCAAATCGTTCCCGAATTTCCTCTGCGGTGAAAAAATCTTCCCCATCAATCGAAATAAATGGTGTGTCTTCTTCATCCTGAATCCAGAACACTTTTTGATCGGCTCTTCTGAAATACTTAATGTTCCCTGATTTGAGAACTCGGAAAATCACCTTGGAAGGGAGTCCAGTTTTTTCACTGGCTTCTTTGAATGTGAAAAAAGATTGTTTTTCTTTTCCTTCTTCCTGAATCGAAAACTTCATTTTTGAATGGAGAAAAAATATTTTTTCTTTTTTCATTCAAAATGTCAACCCTGAAAGAATTAAGAGATCGTGCACGTTCGGAAGGAATGGTGGGATTCTCCCGGATGAAAAAAGCTGATCTGGAAAAAGAGCTGCAAAACCCACAGAGAAAAATCATCAAGAAAACATCTTTTCCTGCGGTGAAATCAGCTATTCAAAGAATTCTTCCAGAAAGAGTCTCGACAGTTGTTGAGTCATCCCTTGATTCAATGAATGATTGGTTTGGAAAGATAAAGAAAAGAGTTGATTGGAATCTGAAGGAAAGAACTCGGGAAAAACTGTTGAAGTTGAATGCGAAAATTGGAGAGATGTTGAAGAAACCTGAATTTGATATTGAAGAAAATCCAGGGTTGGGTGGATCGACTTTTGTTGTCCAGGGAAAAGACGGATATGGGGCAGAAGGATTCTTGAAGAACGTGACAGGAAATGTGATGGTAATTCTGAAGAAACATTTTGGGTTCAAAGTGAAAATGGTTTTGGTTTGCAGAATGATTTCTCATAATTTAGCAGAGGAAACATCCATTGAAAATGACGCCTTCTTTTCTTCCCTGGTTGAAGAAGTTTTTGAAGGAAATGACTTGGAACAATTGCTGAAAAAAATGAATGAATGGATGTTGGAAAACATGCGGAATTTCCAAAGGGGAAGAAGCAACTGGAGATTCTTGCGAGTTGAAAGATTAGAAATTCATCTGGATGAAATGACTGTTGGAAAATTCATTCCACTTCCTGATTGGCTTGCTGCTAAAAAAGCTTTGACAAACATGCAAAATGAAAATGATGATGAATGCTACAAGTGGTGCATGGGAAGATGGAAAAATCCAGTGGAGAAAAATCCACAAAGAATAACTCCTTTGTTGAGAAAACAATGCGAGGAGGAATTCAATTGGGAAGGAATTTCATTCCCCATTTCATGGCGAGACATTGATCGATTTGAAAGACAAAATAACATTTCTGTGAATGTCTTGGGGATTGTTGAGGGGAACATCGCGACTTTGAGAAAAGCAAGGGAAAAGAAAGAGAATCATGTGATTCTTTTCAAACTGAAAAACGGAGAAAATGAACATTTCGCTTTGGTGAATAATTTAAATCGTTTGTGGTTTGGAGAAGATTCTAAGAACAAAAACCAAAGGCATGTTTGTGATGGTTGCCTCAATTCATTCAACTCCAAAGAATCACTCGATGTTCATCAAGAATTTTGCACGGATGATGGAGTGAAAGCTGTTCTCCCTCCAGCAAAATCAACCATGAAATTCAAGAAAGTGGCATGCGCAACAACCGTTCCCTTTGTCATCTACGCTGATTTTGAGTCGATTTTGGAGAAAACAGAAAAGCAAATTGGGGAAAAAACAACGCAAATTCAACATCATATTCCCTGCAGCTTTTGTTTTCTTCCTGTGAGCCGAGTTGGGGTTGATTTCTCCCCAGTTTTCTTTCGTGGAAAAGAAGGAGATGATGTTGGGAGAGAATTTCTGGAGAAATTAGTTGATCAGGTGAAATGGATTCTAAATGATGTGCGAAGACCAATGCTGAGAAAAAATTGGAAGAGAATTCTTTGGAAGAAAGAAGAAAAGGAAGCATTTGAGAAAACTGATATTTGTTGGCTTTGCAGGAAAAAGATTGTGGAAAAAAAAGTTGCTGATCATTGTCATCTGACTGGAGAATTTCGCGGAGCTGCTCATGAATATTGTAATTTGCAAGCGAAAGTGCCAGATTTCACTCCAGTCTTCATTCACAATTTGGATGGATATGATTCCCATCTTTTCATCAAAAACATGACAAATGAATTTGGAGAGATTGATGCAATCCCAAACAATGATGAAAAATATATTTCTTTCTCCCTGAAAATTGTTTGGGGAACATTTGAAGATGAAGAGGGAAAAAAACATGATTTGAAACATGAAATTCGCTTTGTTGACTCCCTGAAATTTATGAATTCTTCTTTAGCAAATCTTGTTGGAAATTTGGGGAAAGATGAGTTGCATTGCTTGAAAAGATTTTTCCCAGAGGATGTTAATTTACTTTCCAGAAAAGGAGTTTTTCCCTATGAATTCATGGATTCATTTGAAAAATTCGGTTGTGAGCTTCCTGGGAAAGATGCCTTTTTCTCCCAGTTGTCTGGAGAAGAAATTTCAGATGAAGATTTCGCTCACGCTGAAAATGTCTGGAAAAAATTTGAAATGTCAAATCTGGGAGAATATCACGATCTTTATCTCAAAACGGATGTTTTTCTCCTGGCAGATGTTGTAGAAAATTTCAGGAAAGTTTTGATGGAAAACTATCTATTGGACCCCGCATGGTTTTTGACTGCCCCCTCTTTCTTTTGGGATGCTATGTTGAAAATGACAGGAGTTGAGTTGGAATTGATTTGCGAAGAAAATATAGAAATGGTTCGTTTTTTTGAAAGACAAATTCGTGGAGGAGTTTCCACAGTCTTTCACAGATTTTCTCGAGCAAACAACAAATTCATGGAAGATTTTGATCCTTCCCAACCATCAAAGTTCATCGTTTATCTCGATGCAAATTCTCTTTATCCAACTGCGATGGTGGAACCACTCCCTGTGGGAGGATTTGAATGGTTGAGTGAAGGAGTTTTGAAGAATTGGGAGAAGATTGTTGATTCAGAAGGTCATGGATGTGTCCTGGAAGTTGACTTGGAATATCCAGATGAATTGCATGATTTCCACAATGATTTTCCTTTGGCTCCGGAATTGCTGGAGGTAAATGGATTCTCTAAGTTGATTCCCAATCTCAAAGATAAAGAGAAAATGGTTTTGGATGGAAGGAGTTTGAAATTTTTTCTTTCCCTGGGAATGATACTGAAAAAGATTTGGAGAGGAATTGGATTTCGAGAAGAAGCTTTCATGAAACCTTTCATTGAATGGAATACGAAACTGAGAACAGCCGCCAAAAATGATTTTGAGAAAGATCTTTCCAAACTGGCAAGCAATGCTGTTTATGGGAAAACCATGGAAAATGTTAGGAATAGAATTAACATGAAACTGGTGAATGATAGGAAGAAAAAAGCAAAGTTGGTGAAAAAGATCAACTTTAAACACGCAACCAAATTTGGAGAGAAAGTGGCTGCTATTCACATGAGGAAAACAAAAGTTATTTTGAACAAACCAATTTTTGTTGGAGCAGCCATTCTCGATCTCTCCAAAATTCACATGTTCAAATTTCATTATGGTTATGTGAAAAAAAAGTGGGAGAAAGTCAAAGTTCTCTATTCTGACACAGATTCCCTGATTTTGGAGATTGAAACGGATGATTTCTTCGCTGACACTGCTGGAGATGTTGAGAAATGGTTTGACACATCGGCATACCCGAAAGATCATTTCGCTGTAGAAAATGGCTTTCCTGTTGGGAAGAACAAGAAAATTTTAGGAATGTTTAAAGATGAAGCAGGAGGCAAAATCATTCGTGAATTTGTTGGGTTGAGACCAAAATGTTATTCCATCAAGATAGATGAGGGAAAAGGAATCAAGAAAGCAAAGGGAACAAAAAAGAATGTGGTGAAAAATAGGATTTCGCATGAAGATTTTGTACGCGTTCTTCATGGTGAAAAATTTCCTCCAATGAAAAATGTTTCTCTCCGGTCACATCTGCATGAGATTTTCACTGAGCAAATTTGGAAAATGGCTTTGTGTGCTGATGATGACAAGAGAGTTGTGATGGATGATGGAGTGATGACTTTGGCTATTGGTCATTGGAGATTGAGATGAAATTTTCAGTGTGATTTTTTGAGAGAGTTGCCATCGCCAGATTTTATCGAAGTGAAATATTCTAAAATGGTATGTTTTTTTGTGGTCAATATGAGGGGAAAAAAAATAGTAGATATAGAAGAAGGGTTCTGGCACACTTTCAAAATCGTAGTAAGTTAACACAAAACAGAATTTTATTTTATTTTATGTTAAATTCAACAACAACAAAAAATGATTGTCGTTCCCCAATTTTCTGTTCGTTCGCGAACAGAAAATATTTAAAATCAAATTCCTCCCCATTTTGTTAAATTTAACATAACACATGTTAATTGACTTGTTTTTGTTTTACGTATGCGAACGAGCAGAAAATCAATCATCTCATGTATTGCTAAATTGAACGTCAACTGACGTCAATTTCTGTTTTGTGTTAACTTACTACGATTTTGAAAGTGTGCCAGAACCCTTCTTCTATATCTACTGTTTTTGTTGATTATATGTTAGCCTAGCTTCTGTCCAAATTTAAGGAAAATCGAACAAATTCCCTTTGAGTTGTAGCTCTTTAAAGTGTCCCCAACAAGCGAAAAATTAACTTTGAGAAAACGGCGCTTAAAAAAACATATCGCTTAGTAAACAAACTCCGCCCACAAAAGTTATACCGTCATTTCTCCGTCAATTTTCACTATTTTTCGATACTTTTTTTTTTTGGATGAAAGTTCATTCAGTAAACTTTATTTTAACGCCAAAAAAAAATTTTCAATAAATTTTCGATCTGAAGGTACACTGTAACCTTAAGTCCATCCACTGCTTGGAAATTGTTTAAATCTCCGCTTCTTGAGTTCTGAAACCCGAAGTGACAAACATCTTCCCGCATTGCTCCCATCCTCGAAGCAAGATTTTATCTCTGAAAGCTCTTCTATTTCCACTATAGCGGCTTCTGAGTATCCCATAATTAGTATCCCTGTCTTGAGTAGCAAACTGCGAAAAATTCAGGAGAATAACGACTTTAATTTAAACGGTTTTCTCCGCTAAAACACAGCAGTGTTTTCCCAGGTGACGTGAAAATTGCAAAGATCCCGGTGTGGCGTCATACGCGCATGTTTTGCGACGGTCTACGCGCCCGCGAGTTAATAGCCCTAAGCGACGGCGGCGGACACACAACGCGCCCGCGAAACATTCCGCTAGCCATGACCATGAAAAATGACGGCCATGGGTTCTATGGTTCTATGGTTCTCTGGTTCTATGAGTATGGAGCTGCGCAGCCGGGCCTTCGGCCCGGCGAGAGCTCCGCTATAATATCGTTAAAAACGCGGTATTGTCAAGTGTCTTTACGAGCGCGCCAAACGTCTCGTAACGAAACCCTCTGTTATCTCCAAGGAGAAAAAACATCTGTCATCTGTTCTTGTTTCTAATGGTTATCCTTTTTCTTTTTTGCAGAAACTTACCAAGACTTGAAAACCCAACACCAGTGCTGAGCCCACGACCGAGTTCAAATCTACTGCGGTTTTACCTTATGTCAAAGGTCTGTCCGAACAACTTCGCCGCTGCCTACAACAACAAGGCGTACGCGCTGTTTTCAAGTCGGAGACCACTTAGATCACACCTAGTACGGCCTAAAGACGCTGTTGACCCGACTAAACAAGATGGCGTGGTTTACAGAATTCCCTGTGAATGCGGTAAAGTTTATATCGGCGAGACTGGAAGACCTATGCAAGACAGAATATGACCGAGACATCCGATTCGCCTGTACCCAGACCTCCGCCGTTTCAGAGCACGCCAACAACACCGGACACCACCCGCTTTGGAATGAAGTAAAGTTTATTGATCGTGATCCTCATTGGTACACACGCAGGGTCAAAGAGGCGATCCACATAAGACTTAACCCTAACAACATCAACAGGGGCAGTGGAATAGAAATTCCAGAAGCATGGATGCCCACGATCAAGAAACACAACAACAGGAGAGCCGTACGACTACGGACCGCCGAGGGAACAATTCGCCGAAACAACGAGGATCAAAAATGCGCCAATCACAGCTGTTGAAAACCAACCAATCACAGCAGAGCATCGTGTTTCATAAGGTGACGCGTAACCAGTCGACCCCATCGCCTGAAGAAGACTAGCAGTATGCAGTCGAAACGTCGCGATCCACATCGGAAGTGACTACATCGTGAGACAAACGAAAAATACTTCTTTACTAATATATTATAATTAAATAATTTTAACAAATTCCGTAGACTATAGTCCAGAAAAGAACTTCAACAACGTTGAAGAAAAATCTGCGCCGTTCAAGTAAATCCTGTAATAAACATGTGTACACCACATGGCCTGCTTTTCAAAGGTGCTACGTGTAATTGTGGTGTTAGGAGGGTTCATACTAACTATATAAAGTTTGAGGGGGCAGCAAAACAAAATGCACTGACCCTTAAGAGTAAATATAGGTTATTCAGCGTGAAGTTGTGTAATACGGCTGAGCACTTACTGACGAGTAAAAATGCCCAGCCGTATTACACAACTTTTCATTGAATAATAATTATTGTTTATTATACCGATTACGACAGTAATCGCCTCCTAAAACTAAGATTTTGAAGCTGTTTTTGCTAGTGCACGGTCAGAAGAGTGTAATAACATGTCATATTTGAACTCGTTTTGATGCATATTTGCACTCTAGAAAGCTGTCAAATAATAATGTATCATACATTGTATTTGCATTGTTTTAGTGCATATTTGCAATGTCAAATGCTACATGTATGTTGCATAATAACACCATTTACAATGATTTATAATACAGCAGTATTTGAAAAAATATATATTTATTTAAATTTAAATGATAATACATTAAAAAGACTTTCTGATACACGTAAAAGGTTATTGATTTGACAAAATGTACTGGTCATTATTATAAAAACTATTGTCACTTTCCATATCTTCCCTACATCAACCAGTGTACATTCACTTGGAAGATGACAACGCTTTTTAAAAAAGTAAGAACGTTGTCATGATGCTTAAATTTTCTATTCTATTCAAAATAGTACACTGAAGCTTTTAAGACCACTTGTAATTGTGTTATCCATCACAGGGAAAAAAAAAACATTAAAAGACTTGTGGCTAAATAAATGTACATAATCTGTAAAGCTCTCACATTGCTGTCACATGAACTGATGTAAGCTATATAAAAACAGTAACATACTCAATCCCCCATGTTTCGGGGGTGAACAGAACAGAAAAAGTACATATTTTATGTGCAGTAGTGCATGCATTTATTTTCTAAAACGCAATGTCCTTAGGTATGAAAAGAGAAACTATTGATGAGTGTCTGAGTGCGGTTCCCTGATCTTAAGGTGGCCCCCAACAGTTTCCAGCACTTTTCAAGACTTACAATTTTCGAAAATTTTAGGTGGCTCTGAACCCCACCTACACAATTTTTTTAAACTTTACCAAAAGTTGCCTCTTATCCTACTGATCAAAATCAACAATAAAAAATGGGGTTCACCGACTCATTTTTGAGTTATTAACACTTACAGCTAACATTAAGGGTGTTTTCAGCACGTTGTATTGTTGCTATAGTAACATATTGTGTCACAAAAATGATAACAACATGTTCACCAATCATTGGGCATTCGTTTGCTATCATGATTGTAGCATCAACTGATAAACATTGGTTTTTAATGACCCATAAAAATCTAAGTCTTGGAAAGTGCTGGAAACTGTTGGGAGCCACCTTAAGGCCTCTTAAGATACATGTGTAATTATCCGTAACCTTGGAATCGAAATGACTCAGTTACCAAAATGGAACTGTACTGTTCAGGCTCACACTTTGCTTTTGTTCAAGTCAAGTACAATTATTAAAACCATAACAACAGAACCAATTTTGTTAGAAATTTTCTTGAAATCATTTACTGTCTGCGCACAGGAGATTACAGTGTATTTTAGACCCTACGGACCCCAAGTACATGTACATGTATGTGTCCGTGTCAGCTTATGGGAGGTTAAAAATGTAGTGTTGGAGAGGACAATTCACAGGGACCGTGGTTTGGTGACCACTTAAGGGAGGTGTCCGCTTACGGGAGGTATCCATCAGTGGAGGTTTGACTGTACTAAGTTGTCAGCTGGTTCCTATTGTCAGGCAGTAATGTGACAACAATTCAAAACTTCAACTGCCTCTGCCCTCCAGGCAACCCCTCTGGCATTTGTCAAAGACACATTTAACTGCCCTACCCTAGTACCGAATGTCCTCCCCCCATGTATCTATTCGGCTTTTAGCAATGTTGTTGGGGTTTGGAAAAAATCCCCTGCAAGCTTCTATCCATGATGTGGAAATTAATTTTACTTAATATACTAAACATGGTTAGCAACTCCACTCAGTGCAAAGTAGGATTGTTTGATCACGGTTGTTCAAGTTACAGTGTTTTCTCATTAGCCATACAATGGCTGTTCTTGCTCTACAGACAGTATGCATTTTATGAAACAGGAGAGATCTGTGACCTTCACTTTCAACACATTGACTGGCAATTCACTACTTCAATTCCTGTTCACTATTTCAAGTGACAAAATCTACAAACTATCATTTTATCGATTGACTTAGTTTTTGCATTCTACATGTATTAACTTTTAAAAAATAATTCTAATGAGCTTTAGAGAGCCCTTTATGTTACAAAACACTCATCCATCTCATTAAACTACATATATGGTGACCACATCTATTCTGCTGGAGTCTCGCAAAAGCCTTTCGTGTCAAATTCCCTACTCGCCAGATGCAAAAATGACCAGGATTTGCCAACGAGGAGAGAGGGAGGGAAAAGGGATGTTGAAGGTTCAAATTGATTGGCACATAAACAGTAAAATTTTACTGTCTTTTACACCATTAATTATAGCGTAAAGCATTAATTTGTTATACATGTATATCAGTAAACTTTCCCATTACATTGTGTCTCTTTAGAAATTTAATTATTTCTACCAGCTGTTTCTAAAAATATTGTAGAAAGAACACATGCTGCAAGATTGGGCATTATTAAATATATAAATTCAGGACTCAAGACTAACGGTAGCCAACTCAAGCCAAAGTCTAGTAAAAATTCAGTTTTGGCTAGTGGATTTTTGCTTTCACTAGCCATTTGGGCTAGTAAGAATCGTAAATGAAGCACCAAACGGAACCAATCTGAAAATTATTTCCAATGAATGGCAAAAGCAAATTGAGAACAAAATATAGACCGTAAACAGATATCTCAACGTTGAAATCACAAGTATGATTTAGTCTCAAATTGCAACTCCTTCAGTTGCTGCATGCATAACTGTGATTTTTGGGAACGCATCCTAATCTTGGGTGTCCTGTGATACCAAGTAGAGATCTTTTTGTTGTTCGTTTTTAACCCGTGAATATACGCGCATGCGTAATGAACGGGTTATCGGTAACGACGACAGATATGCAAATGAGTCACTCACTCGCTCACTCCTTCCATCAGCTGTAAACTTAGTGACGTAATGCTTTGTTACGAATGCGTTTTGTAACAAGAACAGCGTGAATCCATCGATAACAATAACTAAATTGGTGTAAACGAATAAAAACAACAATAAGCTTAAAGATGTTTGGCATTTGGAGTCTTTAATGCAACGTTAAAATCGATCTAAAAGGAATTTTCAACTGAGACACGCATTTTGATGGTTATCTGCGTTTAGGTAATAGAATTTATCCCTCTACAGGTCAGTGGTCACGGTGGTCGAGTGGTGTAAATTGCGGACTTACACCCAAAAGGCTCAGGGTTCGAATCCCGCTCGGGGCGTTCTTTTTTTTTTCTTTTTTTTTCTTTCTTCTTCGGACTGAACATTATGAAAGTGATGTCCTGTATTTTTATTTTTTGCGTTTGTCAAAGTTCCTTACGTTTAATTTAAAAAAAAATATTGAACCGTGACAGACTGAAAACATAAGCTTTCCGCAATTATTGCCTTAAGCGTTAGCATTTCGAATTCACGGGTTGGCTCTAAGGAGCCTTTGATTTTTTTTCATCGTTCGTGTACCTTTTCGGTGCCATCTTCAATTACGTCATGTGCATTAACGTGCACTTTATCGCACACTTCAGTCGAAGACTGGTACCTGCTTGTGGCTGCAATGTCACAAAGTGTTCGCTTTTTGTAGGTCTGTATGAAGCGCATATAAAAGCAACTTTACCCTTTTCAACGGCTGGAAAAAGTTGAGAATTGACTGCTTTTTATAAAAATATGGCAAGTGAAATGAAGTCTGGCGGAATTTTGACGACAAAATTGACTTCGAACATTTCAGGGCGACGAAATTGTTTTTAAATACGAACGCCGTGTAAGTTTATGTGTTATTTCACCAAATAAAATTTGATTTGTTTAATATGATTTTGTTCAGATTTATCGAAGATCGAGCGAGCAAGCTTATGTTTGAGTCACATCATCTGTGCTGCTGCTTGCATGTCCTGTATGTCAAATATTCAATGTTATTCGCTTATGACTTTAGTCGAATTTTCCATATATATTTGCATGTAGCTGAGTGAATGTGAACTGGAATAGGTCTCTATAAAAAAGTAACAAAGCTGTCACGCTGTTTCTTCCGAATCACAACAATAACACTAAAGCAAAATGTTTGTGAGTTGATTGCACTCTCAAGTGGCGGCTAAATGTAAACAAAAACATTTAGCAGGGCAAAAATCGACATCAAATACTACTTCTTTAAGCTGTTAACAAACGAACGCACACTTTTAATCCATGATTACTACTGGTTTTATTTAATTTTTTTTTTTTACTTTTGTCACACAAGTAATAACAAAAGAGAATGAACAAAGGTGATGATCACATTCATATTCTCTCAGATGATATTAATTTATTTTCATATACACATTATCATAAGGGTGAAAATGTTTGGCACAAACTTCCAATCACATATGCTTACATCTGGCTGTAAACTGTACAGAAAACTAATAATGCTCAATTTGTCGACGCTACTGGTGCTTGTAGCATTATATTACCATTAGGAAATGTACCATTAGGAAAATACAAGATGGAGCGAAACGACTGCATGAAACATTGTGAAATATGGCATGCAGTGAATTATTATCGATGCTACTGGTGCTATCATTATATTACCATTAGGAAAAGTTACAGCACAACACAAGATGTAGCGAAACGATTGCATGAAATATGGCATGCAGTGAATTAACGTGCAGCGAAACCACTTTGTAACACCGGTAAACGAATAAACATGTTGGCGGCAAGCTTATTAGCTTACTACTATCTATGGATTAACTTTGGAAATTGCCACTAAATTATAAAGCGACTATAAACCGCTCGTTAATCTTAAATATTAACCGTTTTAAATGCTTTTATTAACATAAGCTCAAGCTTAAACTTACCGAGCTGATAATTTAGTCCACCGCTCTAGGTCCGCTTGAGTCTTTGGTCCTCACCGCCTGCTCGCTCTGTTTGTAAACAAATATTAGCTTAGCTTAGCTAATTACGTCTAAAATTACGCTTAATTGTAAATCAGTTCAAATTGTAAATCAGTTCTGCACACGTACTACACAGTTTTAAATACAAAATGTTAATCAATCGCCCAGAAGACAAAAGGCACTCTTGGACTTATCGTTAAAGTACAAGTCACTTAGCTTTTGTTGTTGGCTTTCTCCGGAACTACGGAGTTTCGAGGCCACAAATGTGACCTAATGTGAACTCTGACACCTTCTTTCCGCTATTCCATATGTTGACAACGAAAAGAGCAGTTTGCAAGACAATTTCGCAAACCACGTACTTTTCGCTAAACACGATTGTGTCGACGAAAAAAATGAAAAATTTTCTTAGCTAACGCGGGCTGACGTGACCACGTTTCAAACTCGAACCAGTCTTCCCGCTGACAATGTCCTGCAAACCCGAGCGGGGGACTGGGGAGGGTGGGGAAAGAAAAAATCTAACCTCTGATCGGTATGAAAGAAAAATGCTACAGAAAAACTGCCAACGTCATTGGTAAGAAGTAAGATAAAAACCACTTATGCAGATTTGTTTATAGTTTTAAGCTGAAAAGTCGCTGAACAGGATCAGGAAAGGATGGATTTTCAAGGTCTTCCAACGTGTAAAACTTTTTTTCGTCACCTTCATTTTTACTAGAGGAGTAATAATCGCTTTTTTTATACACAAAAATAACATAATTTTAACCTGGGCGGAAAAACGGGGATTCATTTAAGTTAATAAAAATGTTTGATGGTTACAAAAAGTTCCAAAAATCAGTCAACTTCCGTGTGTTCTGGTCACGTGATTCATGACGTCATACTAATGACATTGATAAAGAACTTATTTTATACTTATATCTACCAACATACGAAAGTTTTTAACTTCATGTTTCACCCTTACAAAGATAAACCTATACAAAGATACTAGTCCCCAGACCCCTATTTGCTCATGTGTATAGCCCCCTTAATTTTAAAAATCCAGAGTAATAATGGGCATCTGGAAATGTTGCAAGCGAATGCCTTCCTTGCCACGTTGACTATATTTGCATTCATCAAAGCTTGTTCCTAAAAAACGTTAAAAGGCACTTGAGGGCATAGTCACGTGACTGATGACGTCATTCCGCTTAGTCAATTAAAATAAGTATTTTATGGTAGGTGTAAATAGCATGTGACGTGGTATCCTCATACACTCAAAATTGACAGAGTTATTTGGCATCGAAAATTTTTCTGGTGCAAAGGGTGCTGGGAAGGTTTTTATTAGAATTATAATATATTATTTAATTAATGCACATCTTTATTGAAAGTGATAAGATCAAGTTACAAATAGTATAATGATATATTACAATGGTATATTATGTTAACACTAATAAAAAAATACGATTGCATTATTTACTACACACACACAACAAGAGACATACAAAAGATAAACATACACCAGTATGGGCAGTACTTTTTGTTACATATATTCTTAAAATAAAACATGTTAAATATGGGCTAAGTCAATACTTTAAAATTAAAGAGATTGAGCTAAGAAAGGCCTTCAATGCGAAATTTGAAGGCAGTTCGTTGCTTAAATTCATCAAAATTTATTCGTTTATTGTTTAGTTTTTGGAAATATAGATAATATTTTTCAAACATCAAACAGTAATTTAACATTTTTTAGTATCTCATCGGAACGCGCTAAATGATCATTGTCAAATTCAAATTTTTCAAATAAAAATAAATTCTTCCGTGGACAGTGAATAGGAGGTGGCATGTTCGCTGTTAAACCATAGTAAGACCTGACTGCCTCTCCCATCTGGCCAACCAATTTCTGCAGCTGAATCAGCACTCCTCCTCTGAGGCCCGTCCCCAGGTTGGTTGGACAGGAAGTGATCACACCGAGGTTCTCTGTTGTCTGAAAGGTACGGCCATCAATCTCCTGAAGGAGCTTCTCGATTGTATTTACAGCTTTCACGAGTGTTAGAAATACAGATCGCGCATCGCCACCCTGCTGAATGGAAATTGTGCGGATATGATCGCCTTCGTTTAGCCACACGGTAAAGGTTCTGCTCTTGTTGGGGTAGATACCTCGACCATGCGCACACCATCGATGGTACCCACTGTCGGATGCATCTTGTCATTGTCCTTAAACAACAAGTGCTCTCTCACGAGTTGCTCTCGCTCGTCGTCAGTGATCTTTTGCAATGAATAATAAGTTCCTGCCCGATCTCCTTCTATTTTCTCAAAGACTTTCAACATCAAAGCTTCTATCGCCAACTTTTCGTCTTTGGTATTCTGTCCAGGAGCAAGGCTAAACTTGCCACCCTGATTCTTGTGGAGATAATCTTGGTCGGATCACTGATGTTCCCTTTGAGATTCTCTATGTTCATGTCAGTTATGTGCTTGTCTTCTGGCTTGAAACCACGATGATACTCTTCGATGAGGGGATCAAAGAACTCAGCGAAGACCGAGTGCAAATCCAGAGCCTTAGCTCACGAGGCCATCGAGGAACACATGCTATTTAAAGGTAGATACCCATCAAAATGCGTCTCTCGATTCGAAAATCCTTTTAGATCGATTTTATGTCGCATTAAAGACTCCAAATGCGAAACATCTTTAAGCTTATTGTTCAGTTTAGAGACGGACCATTTTTTTTCTTGAGGGGGGGGGGGGGGGGGGGGTGAGAAACATTGAAAAAAAATTGTTTGCAGGGCCTGAAAAGACAAAATAAATTCTTTGCAAACACGATATGTCTATAAAAAAAATGTTTGCAGAGAAGTCAGATAAATTATTAAGTAATGATCCGCATAAGAAGGATAGCGCCAACGGCCATGCACGATCGAATGTCAACTTTTTTCATTGTTACAACTAGTGATCTCATTGGCCTAGACTCAAAAACTGCTAAAAAGTTAGGGTTCAAGGTGTATTTTGTCTAATGTTTTTAAGGTTTCAAGTAATTTGAGACCCAATCGCAGAACATGCAAGTTTTAAAAGATATTGTATTTAGGGAACTTCATCAAAGAAGCAAAATTATTAGCTATTGTCTTCTGCTATTCTGATTGGTTAAGGTGATTCCCTGGTTTTGCACTGCGCATCCCTACTGCGCATAAACATTGCGACATCAGATTGAAAAAAATGGCGGCTTTTGTGAGGAAAGCCGGCCTTTCCCACGATAGAAAAAGACTCTGTGAGCGCTAGCGCAAAATCGAGCACGGTGACCCCCATTTTATACTGCATAAATTCAATCAGGACAGTGTTCCCAACGCAAATTTAAAAAGTGAGCAAAAATCTATGATCAGATTTTGCACAGTTTATAGAAATCCTACGAAGAAAGCCATTTTGGGTAGAGGACCGCACACCAAGCAACCGTCTACTGTTCGAGTGTTCAGTAAATTTGAAGCTTTTTGGACACGTTTTCTATGATACAGACGATTATACATATGTATAAAGTCAACTTATACGCAAAATATCAATATGCAGTGGAAATATTGAGCATATTAGCTTCACGCGGTTATTGCCTGAAAATGCCTTTAAACACTGTATTCGTCAGCAGTATACCACTAAAACGAGCACGGTGACCCCTCATTTTTGTTGCAATTTTGGAACCTTCATGACTTGTTCAATATTTGTGCCAAGTTTCATTACAAATCTATGACAGATTCTTTTTCCAGGGAATTACCTTAAGCACAAACATTTCCTAAAATTTATTTGACGCAAATGGATTTTCTTTATTTTAATAATGAAAAATAATTATGAACCATCAGCCCCTCCTTTATTCTTGAAACCAAAGATATTCTATGTGGGAGGGAAAGAGCCAATGCCGCAGAAAAATGAAGTTTACTATAGTTCTTATGTGGTGCATTACTTAAAAATATTAGTTCCAAAACTGAAATATTGCTCAGTGATGCGAAAGCAAATACAGTTGAAAATAGCTTCAAGATGTCTCTTTCCATCTGGCTGCACAAGACAACCGCCTTCACCTTGCCTTCGCAAATAGCAGCCAAAAAGCTCTTCGTTGTGCCATGGCTTAAGGTCAGAATCTCAACGGGTTTTCATTCAAGGAATTCCGCTTGCCTTGCCATTTAACGTTGACATTCTGTCAAGAAATGGGCGCGTTTTAGAGGTCTGTCATCTTCCTGACGATATCACCATCAAAGCTAATGGGTCACTAACCGTTTACAAGTTATTTGGAGTAACCTATGGCGACGAAATCATTTTAAATCATTTTAAATGTGCCTGCCTTCACCGCTGGTACCACAGGCCGGATGGTACGAGTGTGATAGCCTGTGGGAACAACGTCAAAGAGGATCAGGACTTCGGAACTGTGGAATCGCGAAAAAGCCTGCTACTCCCTTTGCATATTTGACGTCGTATGCCCTTTATTTGCGCCAGTAGTTGTGTAGGAATTAAAACGGTGAGTGATGTATAAAGGAACAACAAACTATAAATTACAAGGAGCGTATGTGGCCAAAATAATTGGCTATAGCACTACCAAGTTTTTTTCGAAAAATAGCCAGTTATTAGCTCAAATATTTTTGGCACCAGAGAAGATAGCACTGTAAAAATAAATTTAAAAAAAATGTTTGCAGGAAAGTGCTCTTGGAAAAAAAATGATTGCAGAGGCGAATAAATAAATAAAAATTGTTTGCAGAGGCAAATTTCTCATCCCCCCCCCCCCTACAGAAAAATAATGGTCCGTCCCTTATATTCGTTTACAACAAATTAGTTATTGTGAAATGATATATATGAAATAAATCATTTGATTAAATTAGTTATTGTTATCGCTGGATTCACGCTGTTCTTGTTTTGAAACGTATTGGTAACAAAGCATTATGTCACTAAGTTTACAGCTGATGGAACGGAGAGAGTGAGTGAGTGAGTGCTCATTTGCATATCTGTCTCCGTTACCGATAACCCGTTCATTACGCATGCGCGTATTCACGGGTTAAAAACGACACACCCTTGAAATAAATACACCTCCTTGCCAAGACATTTGTAAAGGGGAAACTTCCAAGGAAACATTTAATTTCAACTTGTTTCAGGTACTTTAGCCGTTTTCTTTATTCTTCAGTTAACAAGTAACATACACTTTACTAAGATGGGATTATTAGTATAGGCCTTTTATAAATATGCGGTGGATTTCGTTGAATTGTGTGATCAAAAGCAAAATTGCTACTGTCCATTGAACAAAGAGTTCCCTTTTGTGAGCTTGTTGTAGCGGAATACTCTCCCGAGAATACTCTATAGTTCGAATTTATTAACCATATTACTATTTCTTAAATGTTAAGCCACCTAGCACTGATGATACAAACAAGGAATCAGAGAGTTAACTCTGTGTGTAAATTATAGTGCTAAGGTCAACCCATAAATTACCCTATACTGGGTGTTAGCCCTAGTAAGGAAATGAGGGACCACACGAGGGAAAGAAAAAATCTTTGACCTCGGTGGGATTCGAACCTATGACCTCCGGATTAGATCTTTCGGAGATCGTGAGGTCGTGGGTTAGAATTCCACCGAGGTCAAAGATTTTTTTCTTTCCCTAGTGTGTTCCCTCATTTCCTTACTAGGGCTAACGCTCAGTACAGGGTTGACTTTAGCACTATAATTTACACACAGAGTTAATTCTGTGATTCCTTTTACTTTTGCAAAGGAAAATTGTGACTGCAATATCTAACAGCGGTCGATCTCATGACACATGGCAGACGTGGTTCTCAATTTCTGCTCGGTTTTTAACATCATGATTCGATATGAATTAATTCTAAATCAATGTTGATAGTGCAAAATTTAATTTCAAAAGCTAGTTTACTTCACCTGAAACGTGAAGGTCTAACCTTTGATTTAAGCCAAAGGATTTTGGCCACAATTTCTCATCCAAGTGCGTGATCGTCAAGTTTATATGCCCGCATAATCTCGAGCATAACACCACAGTTGGAGCATCGAGCATAATACCAACATAAAAGTAGTATTTTGGTGGGATAATAGTGCTAACTGTTATATTTTTTATGCTTTTGTCCATTTTTGAGTAAACACTGTAAAATTTCGAGCTACAAAATAGAACGGCAACGTAAAAAAACATAGAAGAAAAATAACAATGAAAACTTGAGTATAGTTTGGGGTAGAATTTTTTTTGCAGCATAATTGCGAGCAGAATAGCTGTAGCCAAGCATAATTTGGCTGTTTCTTGGTGTTGCGGAAGCCATTGTTGGTTAGCGTTTATGTTGTGGTGTGGGTATTATCCAGTGTCTTTTGAATTTTTTGTTTTACGTCATTTGGTGATCACACCATCCTCAACACCAAGAAACTACCCATAATTTGAAGCATAATACTGGAGAATAATGTGTCAACCTTTCCCTAAATATAAAGCTGATGTTGTTAAACAACATCAGCTTTATATTTATGCATGAAATACACGTCGCGTGCTAGTCACGATCTTTTATCGACGAAAAAACAAAACAAAAAAAAAACCAAACGGCTAAAATCCAAGTCACTGCCGTTTTGAAACCGAAACTGGTTTTTCCCTTTTTCCTTTTTTTTTTTAAAGGCAGAAGGAAAACAAAGTATGAAGCCACGATCCTATAAAACTAGATAAAGATAAAGGCTTTTTTCGTACTTTCGTTGGTCACTGTATACGAGCTTTTTATTTGTTACTATAATCATTCCTATAACTTCGGCAGGTGACTGAGGCACTCGTCGCTGTAATGTATCGTTTGTGGCCTCATCGCGTCATCGCAAAATTTCACGAAAAAAGCTGCTGTTCTTCACTGCTGTGCACGAAGACAAATACAAGGTACCCATCAGAGAAAAGAACGGTGGGAGTATCAAAGGACCCTAAGGCAAGCATTTAACTTCATTTAGTTTTAATTCCTTACAATATAAACGAGATTTGCTTGTGCTCAGTGTGTGAGGCTAAATGCGAAATGTTTTTTCTTTACTTTCTGGCCCAGTAAAATGTCTTTATTGCAGTTTTAAGTCATCTATATTTATCCAGATTGACCCCTCCTTCAGCTTGCGAGAGCAGACGTTTTTCCAGCCCCTGTTTCAGGCTGTTTCACTCGCAAATGGTGTCTGCATGCTCGCGCATGGGTCGTCACGGAGAAATATTAGGGAGCTTACGAATCGACGACTTTCGCACGACGACGCCGTTGGATTGCGTGACATGCCTACTGCGCATGATTTTGTGGGAAGTTGCCGGCGTCGAGCCAAAGTCGACGACGTTGTTTTGAGCAAATTGACGGCGTCGCCAAAACAGCAGAACGTGAGGTCAGTTTTCGAAGTTTTCTCTCGTTAATTCAGGGGATTCTGCCAGATAATTCAAGAATCACATCAGGGAGATGTTCTTGACATAAATGTTTCTGACTTTTTGTCTGTTTTCATTCAAGTAACGCCCTAAAATATCAAGTAGAAATATGGCAAGTGAAACAAGTGAAACGCCAAGTGACACGAAAATGTCAGGATGAGATTGCTGAATGAAAACTCGTTTATGTTAACCACACCTTATTGAAGGATAAGACATTTGCTTTTGTTTAACGAATTTTCAAAGAAATTAAAAGGGGTGTATATTTTATAGTCGGGTCTATAGTTAAAAATTAATAGAAAAATATTTTACTGGAAGCCGGGACTGGAAGCAATACACGCTGCTAGATTTCAAAAAGTTAAGCTTGTAATTCGATGAGGTTTTTTATTCTTGTCCTGAATCGTCTTTTAGCCAGCCTGAAGTTGTAGAAACACAAATTCTGCTATGCGAGCGAGCAGATTGATTTATAGGGACATCAGTTACATAGGCTTGTAAATGCGTAAATGTCGGGCAATTTTCGTTTTCTAAGCTTTGTCTATTTTTGGTCGCTTCGGCTGTTAGGATAAGTCTGCCGTAGATATTTCGCATTTTAAACAATTCACTTGTCCAGCTGTCCAAGAGATTCAACATCGCCCAACGATTTGTGCGCGCCCACCAACGTCGTCGTCTTCATTGGGAATCGTAAATTAAAATTTCCGCAGGACGACGACGCGGGACTATGACCTGACCCAACGGCGTCGTCGTGCAAAAGTCGTCGATTCGTAAGCTCCCTACTGCGTGATGACCTAAATTACAGCTGCGAAGGAATTTAAGAATTCAGTCGAAATCCACGGACTGAAATCTCGACAATCTCAAGGGGAAGTCATTTTTTTGATGATGGTTTCTATTCTGGCGTGTTTTGACTCCACAATTTCAAGCAACTTAATGAAAAAAAAAACTGTCCCTTCCGGAGCGAGGAGATACGAATTCCGGTTGCCCTTCGTGACGTTAATCGGGACGTAACGCTCTTATTACTCGTGGCGAAGCACACGAGTTGTAAATCCGGCTTTGACTTTTCTTGTTTTTTTTCTCGTGTCACATTAGCGCGTGCAAATTTGTGCACGCATATTTAAGTCTATATCGACGACTATATGGCTTTCGGCCATGAAATACATACCGTAAAATCTCTCCGTGTGTTGACTCCAGAAGCAAGATAAAGAACTACTGCGTACAATTGCACACTTTCGAGACAATTCAAGGCGTTCATGGATGGATAGGACCGTTTGATATTGTGTTCGCCGCTTATTCCTGTGGGATTTTTGCTCTGGCAAGTTCTGTTTTTTATATATTAAACTTGCCATTTGCTTAGCGATCGAGCTCCGGGTCGAGCTTAAGTGTCAGCTACTGAATCTAGTGAATGCAGTGTAGTCTTACTTTTAAACCCGTGTATACGTGAAAGCATGATGAACGGGTTATCGGCAAGGGTGTTTAAATAAAATTCACTCTCTCACTCACTCACTCACTCACTCACTCACTCACTCACTCGCTCCTTCCATCAGCTGTAAACTTAGTAAGCAAATGCTTTGTTACGAACACGTTTCGTAACAGGAATTCAACGTGAATCCAAGATAACAATAATTAATTTGATGTAAACGAATATACCGGTAGACAACAATAAGCTTACAGATGTTTCGCATTTGGAGTTTTTAGTGCAACATTAAAATCGATCTAAAAGGATTTTGCAACCTAAACACGCGTTCTGATGCGTATCTAGCTTAAAATAATAAAATTTAGTTCGCAGATAGTATGTGCTCTTGGACAGCGCAGTGATTGAGTTTGTCCTTTTTTTTTTCTTTTTTTCTTTTTTCGAACTGGAAATTATGAAAGTGATGGACTTTTTTTTCGTTCGTCAAAAATCCTTACGTTTAATTTAAAAAATATATATATATATCGAACCGTATCAGTGTGAAAACGTGAGCTTACGGCAATATTGCGTTACGCTTTACGCGTTACGCGTTAGCATTTCTTCTTCTCGGGTTGGCTCTTAGGAGCCTTTGATTAGACATAATTTTAAGCTTATGTTTCTCTGTAAAAGAACTCAAATTACTTGGGAATCAATGTTGCAATGAGTAAAAGGCGCCACGAGTTCAAGCTGTGTACAGCTTCTTGTTGCTTATTAAAGTCCCCATTTCTGAAAAAGAAAATTAAACCACTACCACCACAAACCTCTTAATTTGGTTATTTTACACATCCGAGAGATAAATTGTTGTGAAAATTTCCACGGAGAAAGAATGCTTCCTTTTAGAAATGTAAACATAGGATTTTATAGTTTTATCTAAATTTGGGACGGCCTAAAAATTCGGAATTCTCAGATGTTGCAAAACCAATATTTTTGCGTTTCTATTCAATTTTCAGAAACTGTAGCATTATAAAAGTGTAAAACTTGGCATATTTATTTCATACATTGCTTTATATCTTGTATCAGGTTGAATGATGAACAAGTCTTGTAATTTTTTGAAATATATTTTCTCCATAACTTTAATCTAAAAACTACTTACTCTTTTAAACTTGTTTCTTTTTACCTATTTTTAATGCCCTTGTGTTTGGATCCTGGTTAAGGTCGGTTAATGTGAGCAAACATATCCTATTGATGAAAATCAAGACTTGTAAACATTTCGCAGGACTCTTTTGGGAAGATAGACTTGCAAACAAAAGTATTACAGTGGGATGAAAAGCTACCAATTCCCAACCCTCCCCCACTGAGGAGTCTCGGGGATTATTTGGTGAGAAGACGATAGGCCTCTTGCTCGAAGGGATTCAAGGTTGGTTTGGACAATCTTCTTGTTCGTTCAGCCTGCCGTGTTTTGGGATTACAAGATGCACATGAGAGGTGAGAAATAAACAGCTTAATAGGAAATGAAACGATTCAGTCAAACCCTACCAAGGGTGCTTAGCCTGCTCTAGCGATTAGCGAGGCGAGCGACAAAGGAAAAGCAGGCGCGAAAATGAACGCACGGAGACTTGGAAAAGAACAGGCGCCCGAAAGACTGCGTTTTAGTTTGGCGTGCACATTCTAAGTTAACTCTTCCTCACTTTATCTGAAGGCCTTGAGCAAACTACTTACTGCTTGCCTTGCGGATAGGCCATTACAGGTTATGTTAATAAATTGTGGAAAAAGTACTCAAACATTGAAAAGTGAACATTTACGCGCCCTTTAAAAATATCCACCAATGAAAAAATGAGTTGAATGCAAAGCATATGAAGTTTTCAAATTGCATTTAACTTGCGTGTGATATGTAGGAAAGATCGGTTTTCAATTAAGTGTTAAGCTAAAAACTTTAGACACTATAATAAAGGTTTTGTTGTTGTTGTTGTTGTTGTTGTTGTTGTTGTTGAAAGCGATTTCGTTATTTCTTTTGTTTTGCATTGTTAATGTTTGTAATTGACTTAAACATCTCTCGCCAATGAGAAGTGAAACAAACATCAATCAAGACTCGTTCGTACGCGTTTTCCCGCGTTTGCTATCTGCTACATGCATTTGCTTCGAGTTTTGATTGGTTCATTGGATTGTTTGCGTCTGTTGTGATTGGTCAGAGTAATTACTTTGGTTTTATGACACTCAACTAAAAACCGCTTTATCTCCAATATGCTCAAAAGTTGCTCGAGTTGTTCCGTCATTCCTTACAATGTTGTCCAAAACTCCAAACGTTGCTTTAAGGATTGGAAAGGAAAGGGAAATGTGTTTATTTCAGAGAAGCCGGCGCAGTAAGCTCATGAGGCGGTTTTTAATTCTCTCTTGAGATAATAAAAAACTAATAGAGCAAACTAAAATGGCACAAGTGACTAGTGCACTTTGAAAGAAACATCCGGGAAGATGCCGTGAATTTAAGCTGCTGGTTTGCCAGATTTTCCAGCTAACAGAGGAACTGTATGGTTTTCACTGTGGCTAAGGGGTGGTCAGAACAATGAGATTTCCATCCTTTGGGAAATAATACAGACGATTTCTGACCACCAACCGGGCTGCCGTGAATATGCCTAGACATATTCTGCTTTCTGCAACTTTTGAGCAACTTTTACGATTTTGAGCAACTTTTTCGATTCTGAGCAACTTTTCGGAGAGTGAGCAACTTCCCGGAATCTTTTCTAAACGTTCGCATATTTTTGGCATATTTCACTATCTGTTAAACAATTGTCATAAGTAATTGATATTTTAACGTTTTTTTTTTAATTTCACAAGAATTTCACTAGAAAATCTCTGCTTTTTTTATCGGTTGGGTATCATGTGTTGATAGATTCCAAATATGGGTGTGCCGGATGTGACTCCATTTCCAAACTGGAGCATTTCTCTTGTTTATCAGGTCGTGTTTTGTAATTCATTGAGGTCACTTTACGATTTAGAAATTAAAAAACAAGGAAGGAGTTACAGTTTATAATTAGAATGATTATGTCAGCAAGCAACTTTTTAAATTTTTAAAGCAACTTTTGAGCCACTTTCGGGGATATTTTTGAGCAACCTTTTAACAAGTTTTGACAGGAGCCCATTACTAGGAGCGTGCAACTGCCCTATATTCCTGTCACGGCGTTTTCTCAGACGAATTTATTTTAGATTTGAATTTACCGCGAATATCAGACTCCCGCAGACTCGCAGAGCCCCGATGACCAATCACAAGTAGCGTAGTTTTAAATTTTTTGCGGGAAAATATAGTCTAAAAATGCAAAAATAAATTCGTCTACGAAAACGCCGTGACATAGGCTTAGCATGGGAGTTACACGCTCCTAGTAATGGGCTCCTGGTTTTGAGCAGAATCTGTCTAACCCTAGCCGTGAAACCCATCTATAGTGACTCAGTAGCCTGATCTTATTTAAATACCTCTTTTTTTTGGTTTAATTATCCCAGGTTGTGTAAACAGCACTCTGATGACCCAGTGCACAACTGTTGGTACGCTCCCTCGAATCACGGCGACCCATTTGCAATCCGCCATGATGAGATATACATCCACGAAGACATCACCCCTTCACAACCAGTGACGTCATACGCTGTGCTGATCCGGGGAAGCCCAGAGGATGCTGGGACATCAGTAGATGATGGCATTGGCGAGCGCATAACTGCAAACGATGTTTCTTCGAAAAACCGCCAAGACGTTATGATCAACCGAGCCACTTCTCTAATAAGGGGACTCATGAAAGTCAGAGATTTCTATAAAAGCAGTGAATTTGCCCAAGATGCGATAAAAACGACCGCGTTATCGATGCAGTGGTACAACTACATATTTTCGTGTTCTATGCAGTTCCTCCCATGCTCCATTGAGCGCTACAAGGCTCCTGATATTCACTCACGGCACATTGTTGTGATGGTGCGAGGTAACATGTATAAACTGGATTTGATTGACAGCGACGAAGAAGGACAAGAGAAGACCATCACTAGCAGCCAACTTAAAGTGAGTTGTTAAACTTGGGGTAGTCCCATATAAAGTTGACAAGAGTGATAATTGGAAATTTTAAAAAGAACCCTAAAGGGTACCAGAAACCCGTTTTGTGGGTGGGACTCACAAAACCCGTGTGGGTAGATGGAGGGTTTAATGGGGTTAACCGTCAGTTGCAAATGGCTTAGAGTTTTACTCCACGTCAACCGACAACTGAGGATACGTACTTTTTACAGTCAATCGTGTTGGAATGGATACTAAATATTGACATTTGCTACTCCAGAAAACACCAGCTTTCGGCACTATATATAGACTTTCTGGGATCGTTTGGGTAATTAGCGTTAGTTGATTAGGTTGATTGTTTCCAAAGGCAACCATTAACCAATCATAGCTCATATTGGTTACCCAAACGATCCCAGAAATTTTCAGTGCCAAAAGCCGGTGCTCAGTCTCCCCGCGGTTTCTGAAGGGGCGAATTGGAAAAATGGAAAAATGGAAATTTTAAAGCCACTGCCAAAATCGGCTATGTTTCGTTTCATTCAATAAACATGGACCGTTCGAAACCCAATAAGTTAGGAACTATATGCTTCTTTCTCCCGGAACCTACCACGCCACTGGCCACACCACTTATCGTCAAACAATAGATAGGAGTAGTAGCGCAAAAGACTTGTGAAAAAAATGAGCTATCTGGATTAATAAAATTAGAAAGAAGAGTGATTTTGTTCGCTGGAAAATAAGCTATGGATTCTGAGGATTTAAATCGTGTATTTTGCATTTTGTTTATTTTTTTATTGTATCTTTGCAAATCCATTTCTAAATAGCATTGCCAAAAGGTCTTGATAGCAGGAGATAAGTTAGAATTCTAAAGAAACACACAACACTTGTTTTAATTTTGAAGAGATGTTACGGCTCTTACAAATTACTGCCATCGTCAATTCAATTGTGTATCATATTTTGTAATTGACGATGGCAGTTGTAACCGCCGAAACATGCATGTCTTCAAAAATTACAATTCTAATAAATCTATTTCTTTTTTCACAAAATTACGCGTGGATGCAGTGTTTTCAATTAGAAAGAAAAGTTCAAAAGGAGAGCAGGTCGAAGAGGTCTGGGACTGACAAAAAATACATTTTTTAAAAGAACTGACTGAACAGCCCACGAACAATTGCTACATTTGTCGAATGGCCCAAAACATTGACATTCGTTTACCTCTGTCTAATACTTTGTTAAACTTCTTAATGTGTGGTTTTAGAAACGGCTAAAAGACATCATCGAAATGGACGTCTTAGAAAAACCATCGACTCCAGTAGCTGTTCTAACAAGTCTGACTCCATCTGAACGATGCCGTGAAGAACAGCGCCTCAAATGCCTCAGCCCACAAAACGTTGCTAATCTTTCGCTGGTCCGCGATGCTCTTTTCGTGGTGGCGCTCGACCCTGACGACTCTCCCCGAACAGCTAATGAAGCCATGTTCGCGCTACACTCGGGAAACTTCGTGAACCGTTGGTACGACAAGAGCGTGCAGCTGGTCGTGTTCGGTAACGGTGTGGCGGGATTCGTGAATAACTATTTGGCGGGAATGGTAGGCACGGTAGGGACAAACTTTGTTCGGATGGCTGTGGGAAGTGAAGGACTGCCTGGAGAACAAACGAAGGACGGTAAGTTAACTTGTGACATTTATAACAGTGGATAAAGGTGAAGCTCTTTAGCGTAACTGTTGATTTAGGTAGAACTCTTAGATATTGATGTCATACTTGTTTGCTAAGTAAATAAGTACATGTATGCTAATGTCAGAATCATATAGACTCTCAGGGTTTTCCCTTACGCGCAAGTAAGCGTCAGAGACGCTTTGTTTAGCCGAAAAACAAAAAAGGGACGCAAAACACCAAAGAGAACCGGTCCTCTCGGACGCACATGTTCTAGAGCGATAGTTTACTAATGATTAGTTTAGAACTGAGTAGATCTGCAAAAAACTTTTTTGAGAATAAAATATAAAGACTTTCGAATCTTCTTCTTTAGTTTGACTCCTTTTTTAAAACCAAAAAGATCCATACTCCTTTGAATGGTTCTCAAGCTTGCATTTTGGATGTTCCGATCGGGGAACCACATTGAAATTCCTTGCAGAGGCTTGGAAACTGATGTTTCATTGCGAGGCATTCTGGGACAGAAAGTTAGTTGAAAAAACATGGCGGATTCGGAAGAGTTTGAAAGAATTTACATGGTTGAAAGAAAAAGGTCAAAAAATGCACTGCAATATCTGTAAGTCAACAGGTAAGAGAAACCCTTTTCACAAGTACAGGCTGTAACAATCTTCAGAAGTCGGCCATGGAAAGGCACCAAAATAAAGTTTTGATGTAACTTGTCACCTGAATCTTAGACCCTGTTAGCCTTATACCTGTAATGTATCTGTTATTTGGAAAGAGTTGATATTCAACCTTAAGAGCTGTAAGAGGTTATTTTCAAATTTCAGGGTTATTTGTCATTGTGAAGTTCTTGTTAAGTAGCACTGCAGTAAGCACATTTTCCTGTTGTATCTTTCTGACAGAGTTCATAAACTCATGAATCATTTTCGAGTAAAGTAAACAGTAACACAAACTGATCGAACAAAAGATATGTTTATTTGATTGCCTGTAGAGTACAGTGCACCATATTACGGTGACAGTGACCAATAAATTATGCACTGAAACATTACATTGTTTTCCTGGAATCTAAAACATTTTGCTAACCTTAGGACCCCCACTTATACCCTTTGGGAACCTCAACCTTTGGTTAAAGGTCAAATGAATTTTTTTTCTTTATCCATTTAAGGCTATTTAGACGTTAAAGGAAACCATAATAAAGCATACTTACGCAACAATTTGCCTCCTGAGCCTTTAAGTAAGTCACATAGCTAAAAGTACGAAGATTTCCGAAGACTTCACGAAAACGTTTCTGAAATGGCCGCGCGCTTCAAGTGATAGGATTGGTAAGGATTATGACGTCACTATTGGCGAGCCAACCTTGTTCCCAGTGTCCTCTCTTCTGGCGAATACTGAGTATTCTAACTTGTGTGTAAGATTTTCACTGTTTTCGTATTGAAAATGGACATTGTTGCTGCAGTTTATCGCAGAACAAAAAAACCATAGTTTTCCGCTCAGTCACCTACTTTCAACTTCAATCTTTGACTGTTTTGAGGTGGTCAATAGTGACGTCACTATTGGTTTCCAACAATTTTCCGACAATTTCCCCGATCGCGCTACGATAATGAAGGCCAAAAAGTTTCATTTTTCAACTTCCAATATCTCTGCGATGCCAAGTCCAATTAGTTTTAAACTTCAGAATATGTTTATTTGGTCCTCTTTCAACACATTGCACTAATATTGGTATAAAAGAAAATATGCCAAATTTTTGGTTTCATTTGACCTTTAAAGGGGTCTTAGGGACTCCGAAAGGAAAATATTGAGGGAAAACCCTGTATAGAGAAAGGTCAGCAACAAAACAAGGAACAGGAAATATGAAGGTATAAGGGAAGGGAAGGGAAGGGAAAGAAAGGAAGAGTATAAAGGAACGAAGGAATAGAAAAACAAGAGTAATCCTTTGCCGAAACCACGGCATCGTTTTGCAAGCTTGTGTAGTCGGTTCTCTTAGAAAAGGTACACAGTGCGTATTAGTTTAGGTAAAGCCATCTTGTGTGCAATGCTTTTTTAGGGCTTTAGAACAAACAAGAATTTAAAGAACGACAACTTACCCCGGAAAAACAAGGCGAAAAAATGAATGAAAGAAAGAGAGAGAGAAAGAAAGAAAGAAAGAAAGAAAGAAAGAAAGAAAGAAAGAAAGAAAGAAAGAAAGAAAGAAAGAAAGAAAGAAAGAAAGAAAGAAAGAAAGAAAGAAAGGAAGGAAGGAAGGAAGGAAGGAAGAAAGAAAGAAAGAAAGAAAGAAAGAAAGAAAGAAAGAAGGAAAGAAAGAAAGAAAGAAAGAAAGAAAGAGGATAATTATGTAGCCCGACAGTCAGTGCGCACCTTATCAACAAAGTTCTTTATGCCTATGTTAAGATACCGATGACGTCACGATGTGGCCAAAAGCATTCCCTTTGAGCTGGGATGACACAGCAGATGGATACTTCAAACAGAAGACTGCGAGTGTCATTAACAACAGTCGAACATCAGGACCCTTTAAACCTTTCTCTCAGGACGTCTTTAGAATCTGTCCTGGATTTAGTTTTGAAGCCATGTGTAAAAGTCACGGTGTTACCCGAGGTGCTGCCTTTCAAGCTGGAATGCAGCTTGCACTCGCAAAGATTGCTGGAAGATGCACGAGTGTAAATGAGTTTGTTAGTATAAGGTAAATTTTGCCCGTATATCGCCTAACTATAAACCGTGTTCAAAACACATGTAAAAATATTAAAACCATTTCTAAAAATATGATTGTTTTTTTTTTGTTTGATGCCTGAAAAGTTATAGCTCATTGAAAGACATTTGTTCAAGAAAATCAGGCTTACCTCGCCTCACTTTAGTGCCCTTCGAAGAAACAACGATACATCATTTGTAAATGACATATGATTTCAGGTGGAATGATTAACAAATCAAGGATATTCATATATATATGAATATATATATATATATATATATATATATATATATATATATATGTAATCGAGGTGAAATGATCAACTGAAGATTCGACTTGGCATTTTATTACTAACTAGTTTTTAGTTTCCAGGTCGCTAGGTCAGGTCTACAAATGATAAAATATTCAGTTTCCCACAAGCACAAATTACAGCGATTTGAAGCGGGGTTGAAGGGTGCAGTTTGCTTTAAAATCTTCCAAGTTATGTTAAATTCTAACTTAGCGACTTTTAAATGCCAAACATGCTTACTAAGTTCTGTACTGAGTCTCTTTTTTGGGTCTCTAAAAGAAGATTTGTGGTTCGCGAATCTTGTTTTAAAAGAGTTCTTCTCAGTAAGTCCTTATACGTAAGTATGGTCTGGCCTGTTGTCCTCTGTAGTCACTGTTGCTTGGTAGACCACGAATGATTTTAGACAATATCCGGCCATAGGGTAGTTAGCTGGTTGTCGGCAGTTGCATGCTTTAGGTGGTACGTCCGTTTTACGTAGGGTGGATTTATTATGACCACTCGATTTTTTGCTTTAGGTTGGTCATGCAACTGTAACTGATCTTAACAGTGTTCCGGTTGAAAATTTTGTGCAACGCGTGGCTCTTCGAGAATTCCTCGTCAAGGATCTTTAGGAAACACCGTCCAACGTTAGTAGCTACGTTCTTGCTAAAAGGGAGGTACGTTGTACCAAATAACGTCTCTGTGGCGGTTCCTTCTTGCGGAGTTCGAAAGTTGTGCTGTAGGCGGTGAAAGTGCAAGGTGGTGGCTGTACCCGCTGTCATCGAGGGCTTTCTGGTAAAGAGGTGCCGCTTCGTTAAATGAATGTTCATCTATTGAGATTTCGGAAAGCCGTTTGTTGATGGACTTTGCATTGGGATATTCTCGATTACGCGAGGTGGATGGTTAGATTTCTTGTTAACGTAGAGTGGGATGTTTCCGGGTTTGGTGTAGGGCATGTATTTATCGTTTGTCAGGTTTAGGGGACGTTTTTGTTGGCCTCGATTGTTATATTCAGACCATACTTGCCGAAGATGCTGCACAATTCCTTCTTGATGAGTGCGGTTTGCCAGGGTGATGCTGTGGTTATCCCGAGGCCGTCATCTCTGTACAAGCCAAAATTACATGCATTAGCAAACTTTTCTTTGATGTTGTGGAGGAGGTACGTACCGACAAGTTCGCATGATTCAGCGCCATCGTAGCTGCCCATGGTGACATCGAAGAGGTTGGATGGTCTGAAGATAACAAACGAGGCCAACAAAAAAATCGTTAACTTCCTCGACGTCACCCTCAACCTGACAAACGGTAACTACGTGCCCTACATCAAACTCGGAAACATCCCACTCTACGTTAACAAGAAATCTAACCATCCACCTCGCGTAATCGAGAATATCCCAAACTGTCCATCAACAAACGGCTTTCCGAAATCTCAATAGATGAACATTCATTTAACGAAGCTGCACCTCTTTACCAGAAAGCCCTCGATGACAGCGGGTACAGCCACCACCTTGCATTTTCACCGCCTACAGCACAACCTTCGAACTCCGCAAAAGGGACCGCCACAGAGACGTTATTTGGTACAACCCCCTTTTAGCAAGAACGTAGCTACTAACTTTGGACGGTGTTTCCTAAAGATCCTTGACGAGGAATTCCCGAAGAGCCACGCGTTGCACAAAATTTTCAACCGAAACACTGTTATTAAGATCAGTTACAGTTGCATGACCAACCTGAAGCAAAAAATCGATGGTCATAATAAATCCACCCTACGTAAAACGGACGTACCACCTAAAGCATGCAACTCCCGACAACCAGCTAACTGCCCTATGGCCGGATATTGTCTAAAATCATTCGTGGTCTACCAAGCAACAGTGACAACAGAGAACAACAGGCCAGCCCATACTTATGTAGGACTTACTGAGAACTCTTTTAAAACAAGATTCGCGAACCACAAATCTTCTTTTAGAGACCCAAAAAAGAGACTCAGTACAGAACTTAGTAAGCATGTTTGGCATTTAAAAGACGCTAAGTTAGAATTTAACATAATTTGGAAGATTTTAAAGCAAGCTGCACCTTTCAACCCCACTTCAAATCGCTGTAATTTGTGCTTGTGGGAAAAATATTTTATCATTTGTACACCTGACCTAGCGACCTTGAACAAGCGTAATGAACTCATCACTTCCTGTAGGCACGCAAGCAAATTCCTCCTAAACAACTTTAAATCTTTCGTTGTCACGCAATAGCGTCTGTTCTAATTCAAATCCTGTGCGCGCGTGTATATCATGTATCAGTGTAAGTTGTAACGGACTTTTCATTTGGCTATTTTATCTGATGAGTGCCGCACATGTTGTGCGGTACGAAACTAGTTAGTAATAAAATGCCAAGTCGAATCTTCAGTTGACATGATCACGTCACAGCTTGAAACAGGAGTTTTGAGCAACCTCCCCCCCCTCCCCTGGATTAAGTCCGGGGGAAACCAAATGCATTTCCACAGTTAGCCATACTCCCGTAGAGTTTCCCCACCATGCCTAGACGGAGCCCCCCTCCCCCCCCCCCCCCCCCCCTCCCTGGAAAATAGTCTCCTGGGACAGGGTGAACTTGACACATAATTGCATAATTGCATAATTGTATGCAGCAATACGTAATTATGCAATAATAATTGCACGGAGAACAAATTAGTGATTCGTTTCAAAATTCCAGCTGTTTATCTCAAGATAATTCACCTGCTCATAACATTGAGATAACAACAACAACAACAACAACATCTTTTATTTAGTCACGGTGAACATATGGTTCGCACTGTTAAGTTCAATAGACGCATTTATACTGATCTTTTGACTTGCGACTGTACAATTTGGGACCCCCTTTTCAAAAATCCAGCTATATATATATATATATATATATATATATATATATATATATATATATATATATATATATATATATATATATATATAGATAGATAGATAGATAGATAGATATATATATATATATATATACATACATATATACAATTATGCAATTATGATTAATTATATATATATATATATATATATATATATATATATATATATATTGCAAAGACGTAAACAGTCAAGTATGTTATAGGTCTCTCCTGATGTCATCGAGGATTGATGGAAAAATCAGGCAATATAAAAGTTTTAAAGGATCAGATAACATACATTTGGTTCATATCCAATTCTTTTTATACTCCCCCGACGATAAAATAATAATAACCGTTTCTTCTCTCAAACGTTTAGAAGCTAAGTAAGTATAGTGTAGCTGAACGTCTTGACCCGTCTCGACTATAGACACTGTTACCTGCGGTGACACACAAATAATATTGCAATAAGATTGTTGTTATTACTATTGTTGCCATTGTTGTTTTTGTTGTTGTTGCTTTTATTATTGTTGTTGTTGTACAAGCATCATTATTATATTTTAAAAGAGTGTGCTCTTTTTTTTTTTCTGTACTAGGCATTTTCGGTTTGGTGGAATAACATTCGTGGACGGTAGTATGCCAGACATGAAGAAATTCATCGAAAAGGCTCACCGATCACAACACAACGTTCAGAAAATGACAAAGCAGGAAAACGTGATGTTAAAAGCACTACTGAAGAAAGCAGTTGAAAGTTACAAAGATGAAGTCGTGCGTTGCAAGAAAGGCGAAATCAATCTTTTGCAACTTGACGCTCATTACAGAAATATGGGTCTGGCTAACCGCGTTCCATTCAGAAAAATTCCGCAATCCAAGCTGAAGAGAAGGTTTAGACAAGCTGTTGTCAATTTTCTGAGATCACCGCTGCTCAATATACTGCCGCCTCAAATCGCCGAAAATGTGACTTCCAATCCCTGCTGGTATCCTGAGATCGAGGCTATAGGAAGGCCTGGGGTCAAATGCATTCTGCCACCCACATCAATGGTATTGCATTACCTGTTTGGTAGAGATGCGATTTCGATCACCGTTAATGCAAATCCTAAGCATCCTTGTTACAAAAATGAAGAGGAGTTTGCCAAAGAACTCGAGCAATATTTGCAATTTGTCAAAGATTTGCTTGATGCTGAATAAGAAGCTGCCAAATGCTTAGACATTGTAACGATAAAACAACAACAACAAACTGTTTCTCATATTTCATATTAAACCATACATAATGAAATCATTATACGGACAAAACGTAGAAGAAGAGTTCATACCCTGCCTATATATTAACAAATCGTCAATGAAAATAGGAAGGCAAGTTTCGAGCGAGGCACACAACTATCCCCCGGGAGAAGGACTTCCATATCAGTTAGAGATGCCCGTCGTAGTTTTTGTAGTTATGAAATACGGATTCTGACTCCACTAACACGAGACATACTTGTCCATTATCATATGACCCGTACGGCCCTGCGAGCCTTTTCTTTGCAAAACCATTGATGAAAGTCCCGTATGAGGGCCGTACGCATTTGCGCGAGTGGGGCTGGAAAAGCCGTACGGCCTTACTACAAAAGCGAACGGCCTCGCGCGTTAAAATTTCAAGTAATTTTGTCTCCAAATTGGTCATCTGATAAAATACTTATTGACTAAGTTAGGTCGGGCCGGATGGGAAAATATTTGGCTCTCGGTCATGGCGCACGGACCTCGCTGCGCTCGGTCCGTACGCTATGACCTCGAGCCAAATATTTTCCCATCCGGCCCTCCCACTTAGTCAAATAAGTACATATTAATACTCTGACAAATTTATGCATAGCATTGTACTGTAACACATTATGCTGTATTGTGCCGTTCTAGAATGTATTGTTAAACTATTGTTATGGTCATATAATTCAATACAATGCTATGCATAAATTTGTCTGAGAATCGCATACGTCAAAGAAAACTCACATTCTTATTGGCTAACAAAGCGAGGGTATTTAGCGTGGAATTGCATGCCTGAGAAATGATATTGCCATGCATCTTCGAAGGACGATATTTGTGTAGTTTCTTTATATAATATTACGTATACTTTCTTTTAAAATAGTGAGTTTTGATTTAAAGCGAAAAATACAAACGTGCTATTCACAAATTATAAATTTATCAAGAGTGAGTGAACTTTGTAAAGAGTGAAGAAGCCATTCACACTGCAGTCATACAAGAAGGCGAGCGAGCTACTTACAAAAACCGATATTCTATGCTTAGAAAAAACTGACATGTCTAAATCGAAGAAAGAAGTTTATGAAAACAAGCATACTGTACTGAGCTAATATTTCTATTAGTATATACTGAGACAGTGGATAGCATTGTTGGCGCGCTCTGATTGGCTTCTGAAACTCGGAATAGCAAGTGCTATTCACCTCCCAGAGCTTCCCAGCAATTTGCGCGCGAAAATTGTAATCGCTGACTGCAGGAATAAATGAGTTAAAAAGCATCATTTTCGTTATATTATCTCACTGTTTCAGTACATACTTCGCGGCTCGGTAAATATCCACCACTACCCACCTCCACTTCAGTGAATAGTTATAAATTATACACCGAAACGGCCGTCTGGTTGCTTTAAAAATAAACAAGATGCTGTCCGAAGTATATTTAGTGTACAAACAGCATCAATTTCAGTCATAAAATGTCATTTACAAATAAACAAAACTAAAATTTGTTGCTGGTACCACAAGGTTTTCTCCTGACCGCGCGTGATTCAGCATGATTTTGAATGTCTTGATTTGTATCCCTTAGCTTTTGACAGTTGGCTTTGAAATGGCTTTCTTGCTGGAAACGTTGTTTTTCTTTGACATGTGCGATTCAAGAAAAATTCATTGCCAGACTCGTGAATTCCACGTTAAATTTCACGCGAAAAACCGATATCGCCCGAATCGCGAAGACAATGGATTTTTCTATAGTATTGGACAACCCTAGCTCATTCTTATCACTTACCACTCTGCAGAACCAATATCAGACAGTTTTCCATTTTTTTTTTCAAGGTCCAAAGTTTTTCAATTCACTTAATCCTGAGATAACTAGCTCCTCCTCTCTTGCGTCTTTAAATATTTAGTAAATATTGCACTCTGTAACCTTGATCTATTAGTTCGTCCATATTGCTCTATGTTATTTTATTTGGCTAATCTACCTTTAGTTCTGTGAGGAAACCTGATCTATACAAGCCCTATGGTTTCTTTCAGCTTTCCTCGTCATGCTGAAAAAAAATTCGTAAATTTGTAATTCTACTATGTCTATTATGCCATAATTAAGTGTCTCTTTTTTTCTTTGATCGAAAGGAATAATGTAAATAGTGTTTTGACTGAATAGTTTTTTCAGTAAAATTAATTGTAAAATAAGATTTTTTAGTTAGCTTTTGTTATCAATAAAAGATTTGGTTCTAAGAATAATAATAATAATAACAGTAATAATAATAATAATAATACAAGATGTTTATTAACAATTAAAATAACTATTTACAATATATTAAAATTCTAATTACGATAAAATATGTACATTTGAAATGGTATAATAAAAGAATTTTTGATTCGTTCGTTACTACTTCCCTCAGTCGAAGGACTCGTCAGCAATTACATTTTTTATGTCCTTTAGGGTGTTCAGAACAAGAACAAGTAGAAAATTTTCCATGCAACCGACTTTGCTGAATTTATTATCCCAATTAACTGCATGTTGATGTGGTGCTTTAATATTAAATCCACGTCCATAATTTAAGATTCCGGTGCCTTTTCTGACGAGCATCTCCGTTAGTTTTATATGGGTAATCCCCAGGGCTGTTCTCCAAAGAGGAGAGGTGGACTGTTTGATCAGTATAAATGACATTGAACATTGAACAGAAGGATAAAAGTTGTTTTTCCGCCTAAAAAAAGGTGAAAAATGCGCATTTTTACGGCAAAAATGGCTTGACCACCTGCTACTTATGACGTTATATCTCGTTACCATAGCAACCGATTGTCGCAAAACCTAAAAAAAATGGTCTTAAGGATAAATGAACAGCTACTAAAGACATCATAAGCTAACAATACATCCTCTTGAAAAAATCGAAGAAAAACCTTAAGGGTTGTGGCATCCACCTCCCCCACTCTCACGCTTGTACGTCCGATGGTTAATAGAGGGAGGGGGTTAATAGAGAAAATCCTTATAACAATTCAACACAAGTGCGCCTAGCTAACATGCACGCTTCATAACAATGGCTATGCATAACAATAAACCCTGAAAACGTGCTTGATTTGTACTCAGTACTTAGGAACTGATTATTGGTCGGAACTGTAAAAAAGAATGAGAAGTTCAAGCAAGTAACCGTGGACGACAATCCTGCTGGTGTATGTTGGATCAAACTAGTGATCTGATCGGTTTAACAAGTGAAAATATAGTAAACTAGTAATCTGATTGGTTGAACAAGTGAAATATACTATAAAAGCAAGGACCGATACAACGTAGATACAAATTTAAAAGGTGTACTATATTTCGGCTGGCCAAACCAGCCATCTTCGGGTACAATGAGGTAAAATTGACATTGGCTTTTTATATATAGTTGACATGTATACGTAACAACGGATATATAAAAAGCCAATGTAAATTTTACCTCATTGTACCAGAAGAAGGCTGGTTTGGCCAGCCGAAATATAGGTACACCTTTTGAATTTGTAACTACGTCGTAAAAAAAAAAACACGCCACGAGAAACTCTTTGCGGCAGCGAAATAAGGAAAATGGATTAGAGAGAGCAATATGAGGGCGAACGTGCTGTAGGCTGCGGCAACTCATTAATGTTGTTTAAAACACGTTATTGCATACGGACAAGGAGTTATTCCGTTATTTCAATATGGTGTTTTAGATGGGCTATTGCACGTACACGATGATGGGATATTGAAATAGTTATTTGTTTGGCGTTTTTATGGGCTGAGACCTGGAGATATAAACTGAACGGCAAAACACCGTCCATACTAGGTGCAACGGCGCAGGGCGCCCTCATATCAAATATGTAAAAGGTTTGGTTTACATTTGTTACTTAAGCGGCGGGACATTGAATTAGTTTAGACGCTGTTGACTTTTTGCAAGGTTTGGGACCGAGAATTCGCTACAAAAGCCTGGGACGAGTTATAAAGTTGAGAAATTCTTCGGGCCTTCCAATCGCGCGCCAAGAATAATAAATAGACAAGGTGTTCCACTGCAGTTTCAGAACGGCTTCCGATGGTTTCTCGGTTCGAGACCTCACAAAACTCGACTACCGATTAAATTTGAATCTATTATCCCGCGCGATTTCTTGCCAAGGATATTTTGCTGAGCTGGTCAATAACACCAAGCTCAAAGACAGGGGTTTCTTCCCTTTCTTCATCAAGCATCTCTTTCAGTATACTCCTGCACCTCCTACATACACCTGAATGACATAAGTAACAGTCTATTAGTTAAGGCGCATTATGATCCTGGGAAACAAAATCAACAATTAACTTATCGGAACCAACTTGAACTAACGAACCAGTTTTCCGAAACAGCATTTCAGACTCCTTCTTCCCTAGCCTTCTGTCGCCATTTGGCCATACGCCCTTGCCTTCACCATGGTTATAATTAGTAGAGGGTACCCTGCATCTTGTGCTCGCTCCTCTGCTCCATCCTGAGCCGGGCTTGCCGCTGTGGTTTGGACATATCGTCATTTCGCTCATGCACTCCAGTTTAGTAAACGACCCTGTACGACACTTGCTTTACGAGTGTTTTCACATACTTCATATCAAAATTTAGAAGAATTTTAAGGGGGATTCTACCTGAATTCGAAGGAAATTTGAAGAGGTTTAAAGAAGGGATAGAAGAAAGAAAATGATTTTTGGAACATCAACAGACAGTTGATACCCACACAAGAACACCACAGGTTGCTAGTGGACTAACTTGGTGTCCGTCTATCAATTATTAACTACAAATTCGAATATGTTAAAACTTTACTAGATCTTCAATGCTTTTTTTATTTCTCTAAATTTACAAATCTTTGCGAAAAACTATTTCCTCCCATGCAAAAAATATCCAAAAATCACCCAAAAATTTGCAAAACATCCCATAGCATTGATTCATGACGTGACGGAAAACTGGCATTGAGGTGGAACCCCGCCTTAACAACAGTTTTCGATTCTGTAATGTTCATGAGATTGTAGAGGGTTTAAAACTACACATCTGGGCCAAATTTTGAAGCGCAAGAGCATTTCGTTCAAGAGTTATAGGCCAAAGAGTATTGCTCATGGAGCGGCCCCCAGCCTCACCCGCTCAAATTTTAAGTTGAGTTCAAATGCTTTAGACATCGAGCAGTCTCTCATGTTTTCTTCAGCGATATCCGAGAATTAATGGCGTCATCGCACTATGTATTGAAACGAGTAAGACACAAACAATTCGAAAGAAAAACAGAATTACGCAAAATAGAAACAGCCAGAAACAATGTGCGATTGTGCGTCTCTAGGACCTTCTCCGCTTTGTTTAATTCAAAATGGCGGATCCAGCGGTGAAGACCCTGGACAAGGCTTTCAAAATACTCCAAGAATAGTGGAGTATTTTGTCACATGACACACAATGAAACGGTTTTTTCAGAGGTTATTTCCAGTGATTGATAGCCGTGTTTGTTTTCAGAGGTTATTTCCAGTGATTGGTAGCCGTGTTTGTTTTCAGAGGTTATTTCCAGTGATTGATAGCCGTGATTGTTTTCGGAGGTTATTTCCAGTGATTGGTAGCCAACAGTGTGAGGGTTAAAAGTGATTATGCCATATGTCATAAACGAGATGATACGGGTCAGTGCAAACAGCCTTGAGATTTACAAGCCATTGGATCAGGAAGTATTGATGTTAGCAAGGAGTAGACGTTCGCTCTATATAAAGAGGGTCTAAATGGGGTTTGCTGTTTACGGACCCATCGTTCTTTTACAAGTTGCAATCGTAGCCAAAGACATATTGATTAATAGTTACAGTGTACTCAGTAAACTGGACGTTTACATGTAGGTTTTCCGCATAGGATACTGTTCGTTGAAATATATTTAGCGAATACTGAAAGAACGTTTGTATGCCTAGCAATTTAGCGTCCAAAGTATGAAATGTAAAATATCAGGGACGCACAATTAATTATTAAAAATGCCGTCAGAAAAAAATGACATTCAATATTCAATGTTTACTTTAACTTTGTCTTCAAACAAAAATAATTTTTCAACAGATTCCCTGAGTAACCATCACACTAAACAAGTATAATTTCAACCTTTTCAGAAATGAAGTTGGTTCTTCTAGTGATCCCATCTATCTCCATCTTCATCTCTACGCAACAATTCAAGAACGTGGTATATTCTGTAAGCGTACGGGGGCGATATCTTAAAGGTCACGTGATCTCTACTCCAAATGTAAAAGATATCGGTCAGTGTCACGTCGCATGCTCGCAGAATCAGCGCTGTTAGAGCGTTAATCTCCGGTTTCGTGGTTTGGCTTGTGAGTTGAGTGACGCTGATAGACAAACTCATCCTTGGGATTACGAACTGAAAGATGGCTACGACTACAGTGATTACCCTATCAAGGTCAGCGTCACAAATAATCTTAGTTTGAACGTTCTCATTCTCGTCCCCAGAGCCGCTTGGCCCTCTTAACCGCCGGAGCCTGAGTACGAGGAACGTTCCATCTAAAGCTTCTTATGCCAACTGTGGATTGCAGCTCAGTATTTAAAAAGCTGTTCACATTGAAAGAGCGGAAAACAACAAACTTCATGAAAAATTTTAAAACTCACACTGCAAGATACTAATATATATAGATAGGCTGAACCTAACAGCGGAGCTCTCTGAACAGAAAGCCGATGAGAAGCTTAACTAAGGTGAAAGGTCGGAAGCACAAGAATTAAGATTGACCACCGTGCTATTTTTCAATTTTAGCAATTCTCAAAGACAGTATTACGCGACAGTCTGCACAGTACATTTAGACTCTACAAAAGCTCACAAAAACAACTTTTTCTCGGTCTAGAATAACTAGTATGACTAATTTCCGAATAAAATACACCTGTTGCGTATCGAAAATTGCCCAAGAAACTGATTTGGAAATCAAAATTGCAAAAAGCACACAGACATCTTTGTATAGAGAGTGGCAAGAGGGGGGGGGGGGGGGGGGGGCGGGGTACCGATCACGCATCACGCCGAATTTTTAAGTGAAATCACGCATCACGGAGAAACTTTTTAAGCAATCACGCGTCACGTAAATAAGGAGTAATCCGGCATTAAAATGGTAACAAAACAACGTAGAGTCGGCGTAGGACTACCTATTGAATGCATTGATATTGATATTGAATTTACGTTGAGTCCTTTGAATGTAAGCTTTCAAGTTTTTCAAAGAATGTCGAAAGCATTCACGTATCACGGAAAAATAAAAGGTAAATCACGCGTCACGCGCTTCTAAAATAGCAAATCACGCATCACGCTACGCTATCTGATCACGCATCACGCCGTTAATTTGGGCACAATCACGCATCACGCGGTTAATTTTTGGGCAATCACGCGTCACGTAAAACCCCTTTGCCACCCTCTGTAAAAGGCGACGAGAGTGAAGTTAGAACTATAAAATCCAAGTCTTTTTTGTTTACAAAAAATCGCTTTTCAACCTGTGTAATGAATGAACAAACACATAAAAATGAACAACAAAATCTTCTTTCAAAACGTATTATTCAAATATTCATTAGTTTATGTTTAAAAGCAAAACACGTACCATTTACAGCGCATCGAGGGCGAGCTGTCCTCGATGAAATTCAAGATATCAACACGACTGAATTTGAGCACGTTTTATAAACATTTCTCCAAAACTGACGAGAACACAAAGAAAATGTCAATCACAAATTGAAAAATCGAAAAATGTAATTCATTTCACCTTTTTTAAAAGTCCTTCGGCCGCTTGGATATTCTTTTAAACTCCACTTCTTCGGTTCTGAAATCCGAAGAAGAAATATCGCGCATTGATAAAAACGTGTGAAGTTCCTCGAAGCAAGATTTTATCCCTTAAAGCTCTTCTTTTTCCACTATAGCGGCTTCTGAGTATCCCTTAATTAGTATCTTTGTCTTGAGTAGCAAACCGCGAAAAAATGCAGGGAAAAACGATTTTGCAAACGTTTTTCTCCGCTAAAGTGTTCACTGCAGCTGACGTGACCTCGGCCGTCTAGCCGAGCGAAAAGCAAAGCCTCGCTTTGGTTTGAAAATTGCTAAGATCTTGGATGTTGTGCGACGTCGAACGCGCAGGTTGCGTGAAGTCATACGCGCCCGCGAGATGGCCCTGCGCGATGGATGGATGGATGGATGGAGGCGCCCGCGAGCTCACCCTGCGCGAGTTCGCGCCCGCGAAACATTTCGCTAGCCATGACCATGAAAAATGACGGGCATAGGTTCTATGAGTATGGAGCTCCGCGAGCGGGCCTTCGGCCCGCGAGAGCTCTGCTAAAAACAACAACACCAAAGAGAAACTAAGATTTTATCCACAAACTTAAAAGTAAGTAATATATAATACAACTTTCAGATCTGAGTTTAACTTGTCGAAAACACCAACAAATTGTAATTTCAATTTCTTTTAAGGTGGCTCCGTTGTTATTTTGGGCGCACTCGTCGTCTATGACAAACTTTGGGTCATACCTTTTTCGGCTCTAAACTTTGCGAAAACTTACAACTATTTTTTAGCAATAACAAATACAATTCGATTTAACTGGAAAAAATATTTGTACCCTACTTTTCAAACAAATTCGCACCCAGTGAAAATTTTTGCCGTTATATTTGAGTTAAATTTCTGGAATCAGCCTGCATTGACTTAATACACATCCTTACCAACTTGCAGCAAAATCTTTGGAGCAGAAGTGCGGAAGTATTAAGGCCATCAGAATTTAGCCCTAAAATTGCCTTGAAATTTTAACTACTTGATTCTCTTTGAGAAAACAATCCACGAACCCAAATTTCTGGGAGAAGGCTTCCCAATGCCTACTAAATCTAAATTCTCAGCCAATTGCAAAGTATTCACTAGTTCTGTATGCGAAATGAGCATGTGTGGAATTAATTCTAAGAATTCGCACCTTTATAAGTGGGCGAACGTTATATGCGCACCAGTGTCCCAGGAGGGTATGGAGCATGTGCACTACATTAGAAATTTCCATGGGATACAACATTTTGAAATGCGGAAACTACGCTGTGTCCATGCTGGTAAAGAAACGCTGAAGTTTAGGATATATGCCATTTTTGTCATTTATCAGTCTTGTGTTTATTCACTGCGCGCTAGGTTATTTGTTAGTTATAAATGGTTCAAAATTGCAAAATGGGTCGGGTTTTTTAATAAACCCAAATGGGTCAATACACTTAGGTATATACTTGGGAGCTCCGACATCTTGGGACGGCTTGTTCCCCGCAACAGGTGATGTGGCAAGCGTGATGCGGGTGACAAATTGGTTCCAAGGTATGGAACTTGATTTTGTAAACGGGTTCATTGTGCAATCTATTTACGACTGTATTCTTGTAGTCGTTTTTAGTTTGATACAAGCTACACCGCGCTGACGAGCTCCAACAGAGCGAAACAGCAGTCCGCGGTTGCTACCCTGCTTTATCGGTTTCTGTCGTATTGGTGTCTCGTATTGGTGTCTCGCAAGTCTACTTTTTTACGTAGTCAGATCGTCCTTGCAGTTTGTCGGTTATGTTTAGCCTATCTCAACAAATTATAGTGTTTATTTTAGAAGTGTATTACAGTTTATTTAAAAATCTCTTATTTGTTCGAGTAAATAGGTCAATGAAAGGTAGACATACCCAACCGGATTACACAAATTTTTGCTGAATAACCAAGCTCATCCCCAGGATCTTCTGCCCCCACAAAATTGCTTGGTGAGGAAACTCCTGGACAAGGCTACTGAAATACTCCTACTCTCGTGGAGAATTTTGTCACGCAATACTCCTACTCTCGTGGAGAATTTTGTCACGCAATACTCCAATTCTCATGGAGGACTTTGTCACGTCAAAATAATTGCAAGAAACAGATTTGTCTGTCAATCACAGACTTCAACGTGGTCAGGTGTAAAAACACTCCACGATTATTGGCGTATTCAAAACTTAAAACTTCTTTTGACGTTTACCCCACTGATTAGTGACGTTTTTCATTTATGAAATAATTATTTGTGATTCTTGAGGACGCGTGAGGCAAACAATGGCTTAGGCGTTAAAAAAAGCGAACTTTCGATTCACGATTTTGTTAAATTTGTTTCAGATGTACAGGATGACCAACTTGCAAGCCACTATAACCATAGCAACACCCGAAATAAGTAATACCACAAGCAACGCATGCGTAAACAAACGATCGTTTGATGACAAGTCGTTCAGTCAGCCAAAGATCGATTTGCCAAACGTCAAGAAAACTAGTGAAGAAATCAAGGTCCCGAAAGAATGCAACCTTAACGTCAGTGACAGTCTTGGATGTGGCGTTATCTGCGAAGAAGTAGTCGCAGCCTGGAGAAGCACCTCGGCTGAGGCGGCACCGGAGGAAAAAATCTAGATGGCTCCATTATCGATGGAATAGCTAGATGAATATCCTGTGGCAAACTTAGTTTCCGAGCGAATAAATTGCTATAGTAGGTTATGTACCATAATTGGCCTGTTCCAGGCGTTAAAACTGTGGGGCCGAGAAGCAGCCAAAAACCGGTGCGCGAACGAGCGGAGAAAACGAGGGGAGACTGGGCATAGGCCTCGCTCAAATTTGTGCCTATCCTCTTCCATCAACACTCGCAATATATTTCCTTCGCTCCTTACTATTTGAACGCCTGGAACAGGCTAGCCATAATTTGCACAGTTGAAGGTTGTCGTCGCCACACTTCCACATCGTTTAGCTAACTATTTTGTGGGGTCATACTCGATCTGAAGACACTTTTGTGCATTTGTGCATTTTATTATCAAATTTCCTTTGAATTATTCGTGAAACTGAGGTTTTTGCAAAGAGATACAAAAAAATATAATAAAATGTAACAGTTCATTAAACTGAGTAAAAGAATAGTCCAATTGAGTCTAAGAGGCGTTAGAATACATATGTAATATATGCAGCCTGAACTTCGTCATTTTTCCGTACAAAGAATCAACAATTGAAACATTTGTCAACCTTAAAACTGTTTTTCTTTTCTTATCAGTCAGAACTATATTTATTAAAATATTATACCATTTATCTTAAGAACAAATTGCGAACATTTTCAGGCTCGCTCGCAAAACCCTCAACTTAAGTAGTGCATTTTATGCCGATTTTAATTACATAACAGAGACGTTTTCATCGATTACTTGTGACTTTGCATCAAGCTGGCTTTACAATTATTACACAACAATAAAATGACACTAACGCTGGAAAATTGTGACGCTTTATTTATTTATTTATCTATCTATCTGTTTGCTGCATTTTTGGCTGCTTGTCGCTTGTAGCACTGCATGGTCACTGTTGCATATGGACGTTGGGTGTTTTTACAGGTGTTTATTGTGGTTACAGACTGCACCACCTTTTTGACATCACTGCAACGTCTCGTCACCAATTTATCTGCTTAAAGATCCAACGAGTGCAAAAAAACGTAAAGCGAAAATCCAATATTGCTGACAATATCAATTTGTAAAACATGGCATACAATCCAATGATGAAACTATCTTGGTTACTCGGCAATAATTATCTTTTATACAAACTTGTAGTCTGCAGAGCACAAAGAGCAGCAAGTCAAGCTCAAGACGTCCCGCCTTTCACGGCTCCCATAGTGAGTCAATTACGGAGACATGTAGTACAATTCCTATGTCCATTCAAATGAAACCACTTCAGCAGTACTTTCGCATGGTACCATTTGTTTTTCAATATTTCACAAAATTAATTTTTTTGAATTTTCATTTTTGGCACTCTTGGGTTAAGGGTATTTACTAATGTTTTTATTACACTTAAATAGTCAAGTTTTATTGCACAACTTGCACTTTAAACTCCACGCACGGATAACAGAATGGTCCAACATTCTGTACAGGCACACTGTCATCGTCACCCGTCACTTGCGTTTCCAAGGCGACCGAGTAATTTCCCAACAATGTGACAAGTAAAACTTTCATGAAGGTGTCAGCAACTCGGTATCCCATACACCTTCGAGGGCCAATACCGAAGCGACACAAGCTTTTGCGCATGCTTGACGTTTCCTCGTCAAATCGTCGGGGATTGAAAGTTTCGGTGTCGCCCCAGACTCCCGTGTCGCTATTTACCGCGCTGTTGTCAACCGATACTTCGACCTGAAAGAAAACAAAATGAAATGTTCCGTAAGAAACAAAAATATACATCAGTTTTAAATTCAAAATCCGTACCAGAGGCCTCAAACTTGACCATTTTCCTAATTTCGTCATGCTCTTTAAATTTTCTGGAAATCTTTAAGTTACACCACATAACAATTTTGGAAAACGTGCAAAGGGACTTTAGGGAAGATGTGGAAATCCCCGATAGCTACTGAACAAGGGAGCATATTCCGGGTACACATTACTTACCCCAGGAGGACTGTGGAAATCCCCGATTACCATTGGACAAGTGACGTATTCCGGGGTGCTTATTACCATCACGGGTCGCTTTCTCGCAGATTCTTTTACCACTTTACCCAAGAAATCCATTCCGCTGAGAGCTTCTAAAGTTAAGTGTCCTGAAGGCTAAAAGAAAATAAGAGGTTTAAGAATAATTTTTAATTGGGATGCTTGAGAAATGGCTTATAAGAATTGCCATAAAATTTTGAGGAAAGAGCTGAACCGAGGGAATGAAATAAAATAATAAGGCCTAGGATTACTGCTACTGATTTCAAAGCAACCAGAAAATTAAGCAAGAATTCGCGAGGATGTCATACATTGTGATGTCAGGTCAACAATTCCAGGATACTGAATTTCGACCAAAAGAAACTCTTGATTTTGAATTTTGATTTTAATATAGTGTTTTTATCCGGAGGTCGTGGGTTCGAATCCCACCGAGGTTAAAGATTTTTTTCTTTCCCTGGTGTGGTCCCTCATTTCCTTACTAGGGCTAACGCTCACTACAGGGAAATTTATGGGTTGACCTTAGCACTATAATTTACACACAGAGTTAATTCTCTGATTCTTTGTTTGTATCACCAGTGCTACGTGGCTCAACATTAAAAAACATAGAAAGTCTGCGATTAGACTGTAAACTGTATCTAATTTTCACTCAGCCGAACGGACGAGTTAATCACTAAAACAAGCTAGGTGAGACTGGAGCAAGCCAAGTCCTCGTGCTCAGGCTCTGACGGTTAAGAGGGCCAAGCGGCTCTGGGGACAAGAATGCGAGCGAACGAGCCGAAGGAGAGCAGGGAACTTCCCCAGTCCTCCTTCTGCGCGCATTACTTCCGGCCTATCGCCGTTCGCGTGATTAGCTCGCCCGTTTGACTATACAGAGAGAGGGACTGCTAGCAGTCTAGTTTGGGATAATTTGAAAACCGTTATTACCCGCCTACTACAATTACGACAACCAAACAATAATCGTTTGACATCCTGTTTGATTTTAGTTTCAATGTGGAAAAGGGCATTCAATATCAATTTTTAATGGATCAGTTAAAGATTTTAATATATTTTCTTGGGTCTTTTTAATCAGCAATCTTCAAAAAGAAAATGTTTATTTATTTATTTATTTATTTATTTATTTATTTATTTATTTATTTATTTATAAATATCTACTTACTCGTGAACTGGAGTCTGTGATCTCAGCCGTAAGATCCTTCTGTACTTCTTTATGAAGTGCTACATGAAACAGAAGCCAAGCTGTAGCTCCGCAGGTGATGTCTACATTAGCTAGGGACGCTTCCTCCAGGGTTTCCTGAAACTAAAAACAACAAAAACCTTTTTAGGTCAAATAAACCAAACCTTTACTCCACATTAAAGTAGAAACTGTAGATAATGTGCCAAACAAACATAACTTGTCGCGGGATATCGGAAGTTCAAAAGAGCCATTATATGCGCCATTTTATCAGTCAGCAATTAAAAATCATGGCGTCGCACATTGAGCTAAAAAGGACCGATCTCAAGACACCGAGGAGGCAATGCACGTACGCTTTACCTCAGTTTTATAGCAATTGATATATTGAAGGGAAAGTTGCTCTGAAGTCACCATAACGGATTTAATACAAAGCAATGGAAAGGGTATCTTACGAAACATGTTTCTTTTTTGCTAATTTAGAATCCGATAGTCTTTCAAAGAGAAATTAATCTAAACATGGATACCGTACAACATAAACTACAAATAACCAATCTTCAAAGTTGAAGTCAGTCCTCATTCCTTATGTTTCCTGGTTAAGGGAAACTTGAGAGTGTAATGCTTAGTGCAGAAGGGCGGGGTTCGAACTTCATGAAGAATTAAACCCTTAATTCACACTCATATCAACGTATCGAATAGTTAGTGTCGTCAGTGTTTCTTGAAACTATCTATCTTAGCTGGAAGAGAAAGAGAAACAGAAGCAAGTACTGGCCTACAATATGACCTGGCGCAACTTACTGGTTTAAGAAAACCCCCATTTCAATGCCGCGAATGCGAAGAGGATCAAAGGCTCCCATGAACCAACTCGTCAATACTAAACAACCTTCGGACCCTCCCCACTCTTGAGCGTTTTCGCTCCACCGACCCCCACGCCTCCGTCCAACTCCCCACAGACCCCTCCCACCACCGCCTTCCCCATGGGTAAGGCAGATAACCATTATATATCGCGGGCGCAATGTTTACAGCCATACCAAGTGTAAATTTGCATATCTGACCCGTCTGCTAAAACTCGTTCAAAGCTCCGCGTATTCACGAGTTAAAAATGTACGAGTGCATATAAGCTCAAGTTGATGAGCATGTGTTTTTTTCCTGATAATTTCATCCATGCAATCTAAAACTCTCAAAAACATAGAAAGATTACCTCGTCTACTGACAGAACTCCTGGATTTTTGACGAGAGTTTGTTGGAGCTTGTAAAAAACACAGCTTGTATCTTGCATTTTTCCCTCGGCAAAACGCTCTTCGAAACTAAGAACAAGAGAGTCAGAAATTAATATCAAAGGAAACACAGAGTTAGTCAGAAACCACGCAGCTCTAAACAACCTCTAATTTCATTGGACCTGTCTATTGTTTTCAGGGCCAGGGGGCCATTGTTGTGTTGTTTGTTTTATTGTTTCTCAGCAAATCAGAGAAGACCTTGTAAGAGCTGCGTACTCGAGTTAGTCACTAAATCATTTCGTAGATAGTCTGACAATAAGCTAAACTTCAAAGCGATTAAATAAATGAGGTCGAAGTAAAAGGCAGAAGCAACGAGGCATTAGACGGACAACCAACGAGAAATGTTTAGGAAGACGCTTGGAATCAGTGCCAAAAAAGTTCTTCTTTAACTCAATATTTCAGTGCCAGGAAGATTTTATGGAAAAGAACTTTTACCTCCGAATTTACTTCCTTCTTTCTCCTTTTCGAGAAAGGCGTTAAATGAGTTCCAAACAGTGGATGTTTTTTTTTTTTTTTTGGGGGGGGGTGGGGGGAGGGGGGGGTGTTCCAAAATAAACGATTGATTTTGATTTTTTAATCCACCCCTGTATGGTGAGGAGGGCACGGGGGTCAAAACCTCCCGCTTCCCGTATCCCGATCTCCCGCCTCCCGTACCGTACCCGACTCCCGCCCTGACACACGTGTACATGTGTCATGTCATCTCATTCATGACCTATGACGTAATCGACTTGAACAGGTTTCCAATTTCACCAGAACCAATACTTTTTTTTTTCAGCCCGAGTACGAATTTGCATTTTCTCGCATATAAAATTTTGTTTTAAGCCTCGGACGACGTGAAATGGAAGCCAAAAAACGTTGTTGGGTTCGTGTTTTTGACTGGATGATCAGTAATAAATAACGAATGCTTGCCCTTTTGAATTTCTCTCCCGCTTCCCGCCCTCGTAAAGATCTTCCCGCCCTTTCTTCTTCCGTCTCCCAAAGGAAAACTTCTCACCGTTTGTTGAACTCCAGCCATCGTTTTTCAAACTCCGCAAGTCTCCGGTTGGTGTTTGTAGGCATGTACTTGTAAAGTGGGAATTTGACGAAAGGGTTTGTGAAAGTATCGCCGATTAGCATGCCCACCAGCGCTCTGAGTTCGATTAATTCTTGTAGCTCCTCTTCAGTAATGTCTCTACCGTATGTGAACTTCATCAGCATTCTAAACGTCAGAAGAATCAGGTCATCCATGGAAATAACACCCTGCAAAAAAATAACAAGGTCATATGGCTAAGTGAAGTAAAGGGTATCGGGGCCGCGTAATAAATACATATTTATAATTCAACACATTGATACGCTGCCCAAATATGGTCAAAAAGTTATCGATATACGTTATGTCTACATGACGTATAACCAGCGATGGCGGTAAATTTCGCATTTTTGAAGGAAAGTGAAAATGACTGCTGCCTGCAATTTCGTGTTTTTGGGCGAAAAAGTGCGTGAATTATCAGTTAAAAAAGGGAAAAGAAAGAAAAAAAAGAGAAAAGAAAAGAAAAAATATTGTTCACATGATTGGACAAAAAAGGCGCGAAATTTTCGCATTGTCGCGGTCGCAGTGTTTCTTGGCGTAGCTGAATGAAAACTGGTTCAAAGTTTAACCGCTCGACAAGGAGTGAATGAAGGAGCACAATTTTCGTACAGTTCCTTTGGTAATCACCTCTGGAATATGATATAGACTTGATGCTTCCTCAGAAAAGTTTCTGATCTCGTCATTACGGCTGTAGGAGCTAAAAAACGAGCAAGTTTGTAAACAACATTGATCGACTCAGCTCGATACTTCGATGTTTGAAAATTTGGTACTGATGGAAGGGACTAAAAAGCCAAATCAACTACAGGTACGATGTTTTAACCGTTTCTTGTATCCTTTAGCTGTGAATTTGTGTAAGACATACTGTTCACGCTGCAGTTCTTTCCTACTTTTCGCCGCTATGTTTAGGTACCTAGCCGTGTGTTTATTCAATTTGTTTTGAATTGAACTTTTTAAGATACGAAACACTTGTAACTAAGACATTCTATGCAATTTTACTGTGTTTTAATTCTTGTAGTCACTACTCTGTCCCGTACTTTGAGTGGACGAAAGCTCTTCGTAGCTTGGCAAAAGTTTCGGCATTCGCTGCTCGTTGTTTAAGAAATGGTGCGAGGTAAAATATTGTTGTAAGCTTTTTTACTTAATGAAAGGTTGTATATCTCAATGAATTTCTTTAGTTACTATAGTCAGTCAATCAGTCAATCAATGTTACTGTTAACACCTGGTTAATCTCTCTTTAGTTACTATAGTCAGTCAATCAGTCAAACAATGTTACTGTTTATCTCTCTTTAGTTACTATAGTCAGTCAATCAGTCAAACAATGTTACTGTTAATCTCCCTCTCTAATGACCCCCCACCCTCAAAGTTATTATCCCCTTCCCCTCCCTTCTCTTTTTTAAGCCCCCCCTCCCTCCCCCTTCCCCTGTTCATTAACATCCAAAACAAAAAGCGACAAATCTATGTGCTATCATTCTGAAAATTAAATACCCCCCACCTCTCCATATGTCCATTAAGCCCTCTTTCACATGCTTAAAAATAGCTAAGACCCCAGGTGGGGATGCTTAGTAGAGTATTAACGGCGATGAACTATTCACTCAGTAAGTTAAATAAATCAATTTCAGTTAATTGCATCCACTAATAAATCAATAAATTCATGGATCTGTTGATGCAACAGTTTAAGCTTAAGCTAGGAAATTTGTGTGGACATTATATTAATTAATATATTTCTCTATTTATTAGTTAATACCTTTTTCTCTTGCACCATCTGCTGTAAGTATTGTTTGCATTCCTGTTCCATCATCGTCACTGTCTGTGCCACACTCTCTGCACTGTAACATCCATCAAAAGTACTGCGTATTCGCTTGTGGGTCTCACCGCTAGCTGTTCCGGCTGCTTGACCAAACAGCTGACTAAAAACACTCCCCAGTCTAAAGTCCTTCAGCCGCTCATATTTATGCTGCTTTGCCATAAACTTGACAGCCACTTGTGGGTCAGTAATAATACTGTTTTTAAGAGCAAAGAAAATGTTTAGTTAGAAATCCCCATCCTACAATTTTCACTCACCAGGGCTAGAGCATGTTTAATGCAAATTGACATTCATCCCAATTCAGAATTGTTTGATTATTTTTACATTTTTAATGGGGTAAACATCACTGTGAACATGAATGGAAGCTTAATATTAAAACAAATCGAAAGCGTAATATATTTTGACATTTTTATTTAAACAACTCAGGTTAGCATATAATAGGTCCACACTATATTAATAGAGAGCCCAAGGAAGCGAACGGTGATTCCCCTGTTAAGATGTGCAACAAGAAACAAAAGAAAATAGTAAATTAATCTGCTACATGTACACTGTCATCAACGTATGATTCATTAAAATAGACTATGTTTAAATCATGTAATTTATAGCTTAGAAACTACCACAACAAAAAAAATTCCTAAACAGAATTATGAAATATGATAAAAAAATACCTAATATGCAAATATTCAGAACTTTGCTACTTACAGTTTAGGAGGTCCAGGTAAAAATCGGAGCAAATACATTCCAAATTTCTTCAAGCTTTCATCTTTCAGTGCTATGAATGTTGGTGAAAACGTCTTAAAGCCAGTTCCTTCGATTGTTTCACCAGAATCATTTTTCCAGAAGTAAATCTACAAGGCATCGTGTGAGACTGAGTTAGCACATTCGCCCTCCACTTAGGGACAGTTCATTATTTATGGGAGGGGGGGGGGGGGGGTGGGTGAGAAATTAACAAATTTTCCATTTTTTTTCATGTCCCCCCCCCCCCCTTAGTGAATCTGGATTTTTTTCAGGTCCTGTTCTGTTGGAGAAGAATTTCAATATCCCCCCCCCCCCACTATTAATCTGATTTCTATAAAATAAAAGTTGTATTGTATGTATCCATACCGTATTTTTGTGGGGGCGTGATGATGTAGTGGCTAGCGTGTTGGTTTTCAGATCTTAAAAGTCGGTGATAATTTGGGGGTGACTGTATTGCTGTATTGATATTAACAACTGTGCTTCTAATATCATCTTTAGTTTTAAGCATGTAGGTGTAAATTTGGGATATGATGGGCCTGGGGTACAATGGGAATGAGGATTTGATGGGAATGGGGATATGGAGGAGACATAAACCTGTATAAACCTGAGACATACGTAAAAGCAACAAAACCATAACATGTTGTAACTGGAAATGAAAAAAAAGTTTACAATAATTTTCAGTAAATTTATTATTAAATAATTATTACAACATATGGCATTTTGACTCTTGTGTGGTTTTTTTTATTGAAGCAATTCAACCACTTGGTCCACTGTGCATTTGAAGAACTAGAGTTAAGGCTTTAATAGTTGTTTATTACTATCACAACCAAGACTCAGCTGGGCTATATAAAGATTTATTGCAATATACAAAACCACTGCTACTGAGCAACCCAGAAACCGGGAGTGGTGCACGTAAGTGGGTTGACTCACTTTCAAGGACGACAAGGGACGAACTGATAACTACAAGATACTACTAACAGTTCTTCAACTTGTGTGTCCACGTAGCAGATAAGGAAAATTCCTTTGGCTAGGGTTACAAATACCAATTAATACTTTTAACATCAATCACTAAAACCCTCAGTTTAATACTGTTACAATCTAGTAATATGTTTAATGGTGGGTTAAAACTTTAAGTAATGTTGTGTACAATTATGGCAGAACCAAATAAAGAAATTAAAATTATAAATCATGCTCCATGACTGCACCAAAATACTGTGCAAGGCTGTGCTCTTAGAAGAATCAGAGAGAGCCCAAAGGCTCCCAGCCATGAAATCTGGGGTGCCCCGCTCTTATTGGTACACTGTAGTTATGTTTTCGGTTTTTTTATTTAAGACATCATCTGTTGAAAATTTCAAGACCCCCTTCCATAACTAAAAAATTTCCCCAGGACCCCCCCTTTTGCAGTGGCTAAAATTTCAGGTACCCCCATTTTCTCTATTTCAACACGGAAATCCTTTATCACTATTAAGTAATTATAAACATAGTCATTATAGTATTTAGAACTAATCGGCGTCAGTTTTGAAACCGGAAGTATTTTTTTCAACACCGGAACAATCCACGAACTGTCTTCGGCCCTTTTTCTAAGAAAATGATAAATATTCCAAAAGTTTTTCAAACCATTACAGTAGTTTCAATCTTTCTTTCCTAATTAAATACTTAACCTTTTACCCATGTATATCGCGATAATCCCAGAACGACAGAAATTTAATACTTGTTATTTTAAAACACACGAGACAATCATTTAATTTTCGTATTTCAAAGTCAAAATTGAATAAGATTAAAATGAAGTCTGACCGAACTTAGTCGAAATTGCTTTATAATTAATTATTTCACCAGAATGATTCTTCACAAAGTAAACTTTCAACGTGAATCACACCGTTCGCTCTCTCATTTTATGAAAGCGGAAGTAATTATCCGAACCTTCGACCCTCCAATTCACTGTTTTGAACAGAGACGATCACAAAATACTAGCAATTATATAAAAGAAACGGACTTTGAAAAAATGTGAATCGCCAACGGTTGCGTGACCTACCCTCGCTAAAAATACAGTATACCTGTTTGAACGGGGTTGGTAACGTTACCTGACAAATAGGGAATAGGGTCGATTTCGTAACACCCACAGATAACACGCGTACGTGACTAGTCACGTTACAGATGAAGGTCGTTAGTTGAATGAATGACCAACGTTTTGATTTCTCACAATGGCACATATTATTTTCAATTCCTTTTTTTTTTTATCAATTAAGATGAATAAAAGCGAGAGGTTCGCGGAATAATTACGCTGTGGCTAAATGCCCGGCAGCCGGGCACGGTCTGACTATAAAATGCCCGGCAGCCAGAAATTTTCACAAAATTTTCATTGAAAGTCTCTTTCAAACTTCTCCGTTGCTGCGCGCCGGCTCCGATTGGAATTAGAATATCTGATATTAAATTTGTTTGCTCTTCTTCGTCTTCGTTTGGGCTTCGGAAATACTTCATTTGCATGACTGGTTAAAACGACAGCAGTTGAAAACGATGGCAGTTGAAACCGACAAACATCGAAATTGCATGTAAAGAACTGTATTAATTATCATACGTATAAACAGCATTTTCTTACCTCGGTGAATCTTTTGTAAATCCACAGTATCGAAACTACTACGATAGCAATCACAGTGATAGCGAGACTGGCGATCATTGTGAAGTTTAAACAGAAGGAATAAAGCAGCGATGATGAACTCTTCGAAAACTGGACGCAACTGAAGTTACGACATGTCACGCGTAGGTTTTGTTATTCCGGGTCAACTTCCCAGAAATCACATGATGCATGAAATCAGCATACCTATTAAACTCACGTGGTGGGGAATTTTCCCTTGATGTATAAAATACAAATAGATTAGACGCAAGAGAATCTCATGACTTTGATGACGTCAATTAGAAATGCTCGGTTGGGAAGTTAGGGTTAGACTGAAGATAAAATTATTAAAAACGTTTATTTTTTGCCTCTTATTTCAAACCTCACAACGATATCATCTCCAAAGCAATGAGTTCTCAACAACAACAAAAAAACATGTAGTGCTTTAAAAAGCTTCAGGTGTTTTACTTTCAGCCCAGCTCCGTCATAATTCATAGGTGTTTTACCATTGCTAGATTAATTTTTACATACGTCACCATTCTAAGACTTCTAAGAATAGTGTTATTTTTATGATCAGCGAAGCACATTTAGCGCAAAAATAAATCAGTCTGCCATCTTTTGGAGAGGTTAAAATGGAGGATAAATGATGTTTCCCAACAAGAGCTGCAAAAGAACCGTGGCGACCCGCGACTGATATATTTTTATTGTTTTCGAGTTACCGCTTTCTTGCATTCAAGATTGAGCCGTCCGAAAACGAAATTAGTTCATGACAACTACTACTACCTGTATTTCTCGGAAACAAAAGTGAAACTGCATGTGACTTACTCTGTCTGCGTACAATGATCCTAAATAAGGAACACGTCATTTGACAAAATTCTTCAGGGGATTTCAGTCTCAGCAGTCGTTCCAGCAGATCGAGCAACGATTGGCCAATTTCTAATGCGGCGGGGACAATAAAAGCTGCACTGGGAATAACTTGTAGCTGAGCTGAAGGCGACCTCGGAATCCACTTGATTTATTCTTTACGCTCGGAGAAGAAACCTTTCCTGTCAACATGGATCTCGATCTTGCTCAAATTGGAGACAGTCTCGTTTTCCAAACAGGCCAAGATGTGATGGCGAACAACGGTGTAGTACTGTTCGGAATGAGCCCTGGAAACCCCTACTTTAAACCGCGCGTTATTGAGGACTATGTGCAGTACTTGGGAAAGGAAAATAGGCGAATTATAGTGGTCGTTCCGCAGCAGCCCGCCGAGCACACTTACAGAGCTCTCGGGAGCAAAGATGCTGTTAAACGCGCCAAGAAAAACTCCAGCCAACTCAAGTCGCATTGTAGGAGAGCTATTGAAAAGGTAAGGCTGTAAAGAGGCGGCAATAAAAATTATGTTTAGTAAGAAAAAAAAATTAAAAAAAAATCGCTGAGTTGTTCTGATCTTCTCCAAAAATATCTTATCCGATCTTAAGCGTTTAGGCTAGCGTTATTTTTCAGAACTCTTTCATGTTTCATGTTTTCGGTATTGCGATATCTTCACTACAGTTTTTTTACCGTCTACATGAAAATATATTTTATTCACGTTTTCTTGCTTTCTTTGTGGCTTCTGAGAAACACATTATTTTGCACAACCAGACGCTGTTTACTAGTTATCGATTTTTTACCCATATGCTTGGGTTGAGTCTATCTTTTAGTCGGGGGTCGAAGGTCGAGGGTTCCATGTGGAGGGTCGAAATAAATAACAAATAAATAACAAATAAATAACAAATAAATAACAAATAAATAACAAATAAAACTAGTGTATCCAAAAGATAGTAATTGCTGCGGTAAATTTGTTGCAACAATGCTGTTTTATCGTCTCGCTGGTACTACAGAATTTTCTCTTTCGTTTTTTGAGGGAAGCAAAGCAAATGTAACCGGCATGAATCGACGAAAATTCCAGCTAAGAAGACTAATTTTGTTTTGTAATTCACGCATCAAGTTCCTGCAATGTCTGTAGAATATTGTTGAGTAAAGGACGCGTTCACCACGAGGAAGGTGTGAAAATTTAGGTTAATTACTGTGTGTTCGCGTCTCCCAAGCTCATCTCAGGTTCCGAATTGTATGTGGACATGCAATCGTTAGCGGGTGGAGGGAGAAGGTGGAGGAGAACCCAACTTAGATAACTTTCATATCGAAAAGATATGAAAAAAAAACGAGATCTCAGTCACAACAGCCGTAAGCAGTTTCGCAATTCACAACTGGGATTTATCAATTGTCAAGGAAACTCGGGCGAATCGAATCGAATCGAATCTATATTAAAATAAAGGATTTGATCGATTGATCACCGACACCGGAAATCGTGGGTTTTAATGCTGTTTGCTTTTTTTTCTGCCTATTCTGCAAAAATAAATTCCTGCACAATTATAACCTCCGCTCCAAAAAAGAGCGCCTGATCGCAGGTTAGCACAATTATTAATGTTCTGCTGGTTGAACAGTAAATCACAACAGAAATGTCAAACACCCTGAGAAACAAGAACAACAACACACACAAAAAAACTAAAAACCGATGGAGGCTCATCGGCTTAGTACATCATGAGGCGTCGGTGGCAGTGGTACGATAATAGGAATAAAATACACACTGCGGTTATAAACATGACAAAACAACGCATGTTGTAAAAAAAACTTTGATTAATGACTTGACATTTCGTATGCTTCAACATACATCTTCAGAAGTGATAAGAATAATAATAAGAATAGGACATCATGTTGTGAAATTAATTTTGTACACATCCTTGGCCTGCGTGACAATCCAAAGGAAATCAGAGGCATCTGCATGCAGACTACAAATTTCCTCGAATAATAGCCGAGGCGATTTTTTCTTTTCTTAGCACTGAAAGGGGGCGACTATTCGAAGGACGGCGATTAATCGAGTGAGACGATGATTTTAAATTTCACTCAACGGAAATGGTTTTCTTATTTGTTACATTATCCCATTTCCGCACGATAATCGGCTTTCTAAATGCTCTTGTTTTATGGAATATGCGGATTGTTTTATGGAATGCGGTAACCCAAATTAAATTGGTTTCTTCTTCGTTTTTAAATTTCAAGAGCTCGAGTAGCATCGGATTCCACTTCAATCGGCGCGGCAAGCTGTGCTGAGGTCAGTGAAACACTGAAAGGGAATAGACTGCAAAACAGTCCGGTTTTTTTTTTTTCTCAAAATCTCTTTTTGCGGCGTGAATTTTCGCCCGAGCCTAACCTGTTCCAGGCTCCGAGATAGTGGGGAACGCGCGAATTAAAAAAAAAAAAGAGAGAGAAAAAAATCACGGGAGAACTGGGAGAGGGAACCCTCTCCCCAGTTCCCCCGCGATTTTTTTCATATTTTTACTTCGCGCGTTCCCCATTATCTCGGAGCCTGGAACAGGCTAGCGCGTGCCTCACACGGCGAGAGAGAAAAAAACCTGAAAAAAAAAACGAACAAATTTAATATACAAGACGGACAGTCCGTGTTTCTAGAGTCTCTCCTCAGTCTCATTGTCCATTTTCACCCTCGCTCCAGACCTCTCGTTTGACGAGTGCTCGCATTCCGCATTCATAACCAGCGTAAAAATTGGGCCGTTTAATAGCAGTCCAGAAAGAGAAGAGCGAGGGGGGAAGGGGAATTCGAAGAAGGCGATGATTTTATATAATTCCACTGAAAATATGTGATTATTCGAGGGATGCCATGAATAGAGGGACGGCCATTATTTGAGGAAATAGGGTACAAAATCGCGTCATTCTCGATGTTACAAATTACACGATCAAGTGTTCACGGAGAGGGGGGGGGGGGGGGGGCGGAGCCAAAAAAATTATTTCCAATAAAGATTTGAGAACAAAATCTACCTTACCATCAGCACACAAAGAAACATCAACACCACCCGGATTCGCGGGACAACCACACTGAAATTAAACTTACGAAATGTCGGCTACTGGGCAGCCTGATTTGTCGACATTTTCCATCGTGAGGAAAACAAAGTTATTAATTATGACCGATTCTGCCCTAGGGCCGGGTCGCACTATGATAAATTTCTGCAGGGTTTTGTTTACATTGACCCCAAAAGCTGTCAACACGCAGCATACACATATGCGACCGGCAAATTCGGTGACCGGCAGAAATTTCAAAATTTCTTCACACATCAAACGATGCCGAAGTGTATGGGTGGGGCTGGTAGAAATTTCAAAATCGACCTGAAACAAAAATTTTCAGATTTCCGGTTGCGCTTCCAAATTTTTGTGCAATTGAGCCTTGATAGAAAATTTACCACGACTCAAATGCGACCCGGCCCCTAGAAACAATATTGTCTGAAGCTTCGATATGTCAAGATAACAAAAGAGTTTCCTTCACAATTGATCACCGCATGTTGTGAAACCGTTTAGAACAAAGCAATTTATTCACAGCCTCAAATACCACAGTAGTTACATTGTCAGTTACTGTTATTAGAAAATTAGAAATTGAGATGCTTGCCCACCGCTAATAGCAAAAGAGGGTAATCGAGGCTGTTGTGACTGAAATCTCGGGTTTTTTGTAATGTTTCTTCGATGTGGGTTTCTTTTGAATTAGAATGTCCATGCCGCTATTTTATACCCCCCCCCCCCCCACCTTCCCCCACCTATATAATATAATAAATATGACCGATTCGCCCGAGTTTCCTTGACAATTGATAAACCCCAGTTGTGAAACCGCTTACTATTTATTTTTATTTATCCAGGGGCATCCAATTCATAAACATTCAAAACAAAAAATTCATATTTCTTCGATATGGGCTTCTTTGGGTTCTAAATGCAATGCTTAAAAACGAAATGGAATGTCCATGTGCTCCCCCCTCCCCCCCCCCCCCCCCTCACCTTCTCCCTCCACCCTTTAACGATTGCATGTCCATATGCAATTCTTATTGCATCTTTAAAACGGTTAAATTATTTCTTAATTGAATTTTTGTTTTTATTTTATTTGTTATTTATTTTGTTACCCTCGACCCTCGACATGGAACCCTCGCCCTCGACATGGAACCCGCGACCCTCGACAAACAGATAGACTCACGTATTCTCCCACGCAACGTCACGCAACGCTCCTCTCGACCCAAAGTAACTCAAATAATATACGGTAATAATTATATAATTTTATTTCTGGTGCGCAGGTGTCCAAGACTGATGAAGTGGCCGGGGAGTTTTATATGCTAGACTGGACTCGAGAAGTGGATACACATGAGGCCTACATTGCAGCCTTGGACTTTGTCATCACATTTTACAAAAGCAATTCTAACTTCCGTCAAGATGTCGCACGATCCACCGCCAAGGTCCTGGGTAAAGAGTCCATATCCTCCGAGGACAGTGAATCAGGTAAGAGAAGTTTGGATTCAGCTGTTTAGGTTTCGTTTCTCTTTTCCTTTTCTTCTTGTGCTATCCAAACGCCCCCGCACAAAATCAATGCTAACTGCATTATTTGAAGTGACATATCAAACGAGGGAGCGTGTTTCATCAGGATTTCCAAACATACTTTTCTTTACCAACGCTCTTCCGCCCTCTTTTGGCAAGTTTTGCGATAATCCAATTTTCTGTCGTCAAAATGTCAAAATGTCAATTAACGGAAACGTGGCGCAACCGAGAATCTCTCTTTCCTTTTATTATATAAGAATGGTCCTAAATTTGGGTAAGTTACTCGTTTCTTTTCCTAATTTTTCTTAGTTATAAAATTCAGTAATAAGTAACACACGAAATTCGGGTGTATAATGTAATGCTGTATACCAATACTTGACGACTCACGTTCATTGTTTTTTTTTTTTTTTTTTCATTGAAGAACCCTCAGACTCGGAGCTCGAAGACGACGAACGCGTCCAAGAAGGAGTTTACTACTTACTGAAAGAACTTGCCTTTATCATCTCCAGCAAGGAGATGTTCAGAACAGACAACGTAGCCGTGATTTATCACCGCACGTGGCCAGTGTATGAGAAATTTGTGAACGGAGACTACGATGGACAGCCCAAGGAAGGACTAGGACTCGCAATCATCAACTACGATCTACAATAATATGTTAACATGTCGTTCTCGGAACTAAAACGCTACAATAGACAGCAATTCAGCGTTGCTTAGTTGTCAGAGGATCGCGGAGGAGAGCGCGCGAGTCCATAGAGCCACGCAGGCGTGCGCTCGAGGTCTTCGCACGCCCACGTGACTTAAGATGGCACGTCCAAGCTAACTTCCTCTCAGGCCTCAGTAGGAAAATTCTTTACGTTATTCTTAATTCTGCGCTATTTTTGCGATAGTCTGATAGAATACAAAGGCTGTAACAACCTGTTAAATTGAAACGTTTATACAATCAATTATTTTGTAATCGAATTCTGTAAACATTCCCCAAGGCAAGAAACCGTACACGAGAATCCTGCTGTTTGTACGCAGGATCCTTGAGGATCTGCTTCAGCCAAATAACAAACATGACGATAAAAGTATAACTTGAAAGAAAAACTAAAAACAGCATATATTTTGTTTGGCGCAATATTTCAGCTGGCCAAACTGATTATACTGTTATCGTTTTTATATGTAGCTGAATTTTGAAAACATGGTCGACGAAAATTACTGCAATTTCACTACAACTAGCCCAAACAAGGGTTTTAATGACCTCGATCAGCCTGAAAATCACAGAAAAGAGGGAAAGGGAGCGAGAGAAAAAAAGACTAGCAGCAGTCTTTAGTTTTTATATTGTGGGATTTAGAGGAAAATAAAACAAGGCCAAGCACATTCACAGACGCCTACTTAGGACGACAAGGTTTTCAAAAATCCAGCTAGATAATATGTATAGCCCATTCAATCGAGACTTACAAGTTGCATTTGCAAAGCATTCGTTTTGGGCGAATGATTCGTTGTCTCAAGATAACGGAAGTATTTATAATTTATTTATAAGCTTTAATGTATGTATTAGAGCACATTGTTCTGAATAAAATTTCATCCAAATCTTACAACGTAGAATTCTTGTTTGGTTGTGGTTTTCAAATCTCAACACGTTTCTCGCTGTTAAATTGTGATCGTCGTCATCCTCATTAAAATTATTATCAGCATATCAATATCACCACAACCACCACCATCATCATCATCATCATCATCATCACATCATCATCGCAAGCAGGCAATTGTTTCCAAATAAACATTTACTTCCCGATTTCTTGTATAGGAATATAGGGTGAAACTTGACTGGAAGAGCGTACGACGCGCGAATAAAATATATAGCGCTTGAATAACCTTTCGATGTTTCCATGCAGTTAATGGTCAATTCCCAACCAGTATTTTCTTTCATAAAAATATTGTCTCTTACGGCCTATTCTGATTGAGTAAACGTTTCAAACTCCTTCGCTTGTTTGGCAAAACGCTTTTCTTCCGGTATTCAATACCAAAAGAGCGACGTGGAATAAATTATTAATTATAAGACCGAACTTGAAATTACCAATTGTAAAGAAGCATTTTTAATGAGAAGCATAGAATCCCGAAGGCGACGTCACATGTTGGTGGCCTTTTTGTGGTCCTCGTTCTCACTTTGAGGGTTTTCTCCGAGAACTTTAGTTTCCCTCCCTCTACAAAACAATTTCCACAAAGTAAATTTTAATTCGATGCGGAAGTAAGAGCAAATCTGGAATTTCACTGTAATATGCATTTATTTCTATTTATTTTATATACATTAACAGATACCTAAGATAATAATGAGATTCGCTAATTTGGGCAAATAAATACTTCACAACTCAAAAAATATTATACTGACTTCCATCTTTCAAGACAGCTAACGTTTATGCTTCCATCTTTTTAATTTTTCCGCATTATCTTACTGCACAATTTTCAATTTCAATAACTTTTGTTATACTTACATTTTCAATTTATTTATTATTTATTTATCAATTTACTCCTGACACAAATAATACCTTTCAGTTGAGCACAAATTTATTTAGATTATTATTTTTTTTACAATGTCTGTGAAGCCTCTTTTGCTCAAGTACAGCACTCTCGTCCCCAGAGCTCCACGGTCTTCTCCAAGATTATGTTACGTGTAGGTCTGCTGACCAAACCAAATGAGGGCTCTGGGGATTTGAATGATCATCATGCAGCATACCCTGGGCACTAGAGGTTCTCTCGCGACACGTGAAAGTCGGAGCCGGTCGAACGTAATCGGCGGGAAAATGTTGAAAAATAGGTGTGTAATACGAGAGAGATGAGAACGCGAAAAAACCCAAGGTACATGAATCTATTTGCCTTTCCCTTTCCCCCCACCCCCCCCCCCCCCCCCACCCCTTCACTGGAGGTAACGAAACAACTGCGTGTCAAAGTCAACAAAGACACGCGGTACAGTTTTTCATGGATGACCTTTTATTGCTTTGACTGCAACTCTCTGTCATCTTTAATCTTGCTGATTGTGTTCTTCTTCACTTCTGTCGAAATATCCCGATATTTCTTCGAGTCTTTTCCCCTGTTGGTTCATCAGTCCTTGTTCTACTGAAGCAAGTTTTGGCTCCTCTACCGATGCCGTATGTCTGTTCTCAGGCAGGAGAGCTGTTTCTTCAGGCTGCGGAGCGCGGTACAGGAACAAAAATAACAGGAAACCAACGAGTGTCAAACCAACGGATCCCATAAAAAGAAGTTCCCATCCCTGGATCCACAACTCGAACCTGCTAAGAAGTGGTGCAACAACTTTGCCTGCGGACATTGCGGCGATGCCATAAGGCATTATAACAGGCTGAAAAAAAAAATGAAAGTAGATTTGTAGATAAAGTCGTCCTAGTAAGTAATAAAAGCTAAATGGTTGACATATTTGAAACTATAAAATTAAAATGTTTACCATAAAACTAACTTTATAAGGGGTGTTAAAAACACAGATGAACCAAGGATGTTATTCACTTTTCGAAGGGGGAGCCAGTTCAGTAAAAGATCTCTTTTAACTCTTTTAATCAATTTGCCCATCAATGAGATACGTACGTACTGTTAGCGAATAGGAGGAGTGTCAATATTTTTTCTTTACAAACTGATATGTAGGTGTTTTTTTTTTGTTTCAGTAACAATGTCACGGGAGCAAGCATCCGCACTCCCCCCGGAATGATTTTAATGCCTGTTGCCAGAGATTGGTTTTTAATTAAGTGTCGAAAGTAATTCGCGTTTGCTTTGGTTTTGCATTCCTACACTTCTTGATAAGTGAAAAACAAAACTCGCGAAACTTTGAAAACCAACCAGAAGTAAAACCAAAACTCGCACACGTTTTCCCGCGCTTGGAGCTGGCTGCGCGTATTTACTTGCCTGGAAAGGTCGAAAATTACGCCACGCTTTCGACGAACATTATTTGTTCACTTACCATCATAGACTTGGCCACATATTTAGTCATCAGTGAAGGCAATACCACTCCCGCCACGGAATACGTAAAAAACACCATTATTACTCCGCTTATAAAGAGGCCTTCCTTAGCCGCAACTGGTAATGACTTTAAAACCTGAAGAAATAAATTACAAAAAGACACGTGAAATCAACGCAAACCAATTCAAAGAATTACAAGTTTGTTTTGTTTCTCTTATTACAATATTTCAGTATCATAGGCTATACAGTACCAGGTGTCTTTTAAAAATTGGTTCACGCACGTAAAAAAGAAAAGACTTATAAAGTAGTAAGAACGCAAACATAACGAAGGACAAGTCTACTTGTCTGACCGCAAATACAAAAATACGTAAGACGTTAGGTTACAAAACAGTGCCAAAAACAGTGAGGGATAAGGCCAGAGATAAGAACCCACTCCCTCCAAAAATGGAGGAAGTAAATCCCAATCCACGACATGTGTCTAGAGGAAGATAGACTATGAGATTAACAGCATACTCACCGAAGGCCCACCGAGATAGGAAATAACTATAGCAATTATCATGACGGTGTAGGACATCACCAACGCCCTCCAGTCCCCATTTCTGCTGTTAGCCATGCATCTGGATTTAGACACTTGAGCCATGCTTAATGATGCTACTGTAGCAGTCACTGACACACCAACCATCAGCCATCCATAACGGTGCAATTGAAACTCAAAATGGTTGTAAGCGACCAATGGGAGCACGAAACCCACCCACGTGGTCACGAAGCCATTCAAAAGATACAGCATCAAACCCAGAAGTACACCACGTGACTTAAGTGAGCGTCTTACTGACACGCCATCCTCAGCACCACCTGATAAACATAGATTACGGTGTTAGCGTTTTCACTGTACGCGCCCAACCGGGGAATGTTATGAACAAGGATTTTATTTAAACGCGAAATGAAGTGCACGAAACTTAAGAAAACAGAAAAATTATCCATTCCCTTGTACTTTTTTTTTTTCCTAGGGTTTAAGTCAACATGCACGACAAAGTTTTTACTTCTCCCTTTTTGTATTATGCCTACTTGTAAGTGTTGCAGGGAGTAAAAGCAGATAAATAAAGAACAGAGGAACGTACAACTTAAAGGGGCAGTATCACGAGGTTCTACGCGCGGCACTGTTCACTATTCTTGCACCGGAAGTTTGGACATATCACTGTTAAAAGTCATTTTTTCTTTCTTCCGGCTATCAAAACGGATGTTTTGATTCAACAAATACCTCCACTTCTCGACGGCCTTTTTGAATTTGCCGAATCAAACTTAAAAACATCGGCCCAGTTTTCAAGTTTCGCCCTCATGATACTGCCCCTTTAACTAAATATATAGCTACTTCTATATGAATATCAATATATGAACATCAGATATTATCTGAACTGCGGATAAACGTGAGTGAAACTTATGATCCTCGCGGTGTGCTTTCAACTTAAGCAGTTGAAAAAGCAAACCTGAAAAAATTCAGGCTTGAACGGGATTCGAAACCATGACCTTGCGATACTGGTGCAATGCCCAATCCACTGAACTATCAAGCGAGATGAATAGATGGTCAATTGTGAGTTCGTAATATACCCGATGATAGTGAATACACGGCAATAAACATGAGTGAAACTTGTGATCCTCACAGTGTGCTCTCAACTTAAGCAGTTGAAAAAGCCGAAAAAAATTCATGCTTGAACGGGATTCGAACCCATGACCTTGCCAGTCAGATGAATAGATGGTCAATTGTGAGTGAGTAATATACCCGATGATAGTGAATATATATGAATATGAATATATGAAAATCTTATCGGATAAGCATGCGTTCAAGCCTGAATTTTTTTCAGGTTGCTTTTTCAACTGCTAAAGTTGAGAGCACACTGCGAGGATCACAAATTTCACTCGTAAATATAGTTCTAACGCTGGAAGGTTGCTGAAAATGATACGCAATATTGATTTGGCTAACTTGCTTTAAGGACAGTGATAAGCTCATCACATAAAGTAAACATTAAACTTATACTGGGCCTCTAATTTATCTAAACTGAACGATAGCCTGCCCCTAATATACGTAATTTCTGTAAGGTAAAGTCGCACTCGAACCACAAGTCAGTGGCCCACACAGCAGGTGCTTAACTCGGTTCCTGTAGCATAAGCAACTAGGAATATTGCAACTCTGCCTGCATGGGTTACCTCCAGCATTTTGTCGCCTGCACCCATTTATACATCTGGGTGGAGAGAGACAACGTAGAGAAAAGTTTCTTGTCTAAGAACAAAACACCACGGACCCGACCAGGCCTCGAATCAAGACCATCACATCTGAAATCCAACGCCCTAACCACTACACCGCCGCGCTTGCCCGTAATTTCTGTGCACACTATTAATCAGAAGCACTAGCGAACAAAAACGTCAATTAAAGAAACCTACCTATCGGGGAACAGTCGTTTTCATTGAGTACAAATGTGACCAGGGCTAAACAGATGCACAAAAACAGAATAGTAAGAGCCGCTGGAGCCGAAAATTCGTCTAGTCCTGTTGCTTTACCGAGAACGTTCTTGCTAAAGTTGGGTAAAAAGGTCGCAGATGCTGCGAACAAACAAAATAATAATCGATTTAGTGAGGAAAGAATCAATATATGATATGAGTTCAATCAACTAATATAAATACATTATAAATAACGGATTACTTTTCCACGCTGACGTTAACTTAATGATGATGATGATGATGATGATGATGATGATGATGGTGGTGATGGGTGTGGTAGTGGTGATAATGATGATGATGCTGATGGCCATAATGATGACTACGATGATGATGACGGTGATGACGACAACGATGATGGTATTTAGAATAAAACTGACGTCTGAATATCAAATGACATGCAATGATATAATAGCAATAACGATGATAATAGCACTACAAAAGAGCGTGTTACTATTTGCAAATGACTACCACCCCAACAGAACCGGGTGTGGTTCAGTGATCATGACAAGAGACATTGATATTTATTATTATGATCTGAAGTGGGTGTGGTTGAACTCACCAATCGTAGATGACAACACTCCGGCCATACAGGTGACTCTGTAGTAAGACATAAACTTGGTGCGGTTTTCTCGACTGCTGTTAGCCCCGATAAAACCATAAAGAACGCCTCCACTACCTAGGTATAATAATTAAAATGAAGGTTGCTACAACTCTAACAGTAACTCTACAAACTATTCTTTCCTCCTGCGAAACTGCGAAGTGACTGTGAAATGTGTAGTTTCAGAATGATGCGACAGTAGGTCAAAAAATGAGGAGGAGATCACTACACCAAGTTTTAGCATAACGTTAGGCTGCGACAACATTACGACTGCACTCTGCCCCCAAGAACCCCCACCCGCCTATATTTCTTAAATTATACGGAGTTTAAACGTAGCACTAGACCTGTTATCCGCAGGGGCATCCTAAAGAGATCGAGCACCGTACGCACGTAACTCATGGCAAAGACTTGCAAGAGCATCCCAAAGAAACTTCCGTAAGCAATGGTAACACAATATTTTCACGGGAAATGGCAATTGTCCACACACGCAAAAATACATTCAGTCTTCTCTTACCTGCTCCAAAACCAGCCAAAGCTCTTCCCAGGATTATCAACACAACAGAGTCAGCTTTATGTGCTGCCATGTATGTCACGTTCCCACCAATGGCGATTAAAAGAGAAGCCATAAGGATGATCTTGATTTGACGTAGCTTCTTAACAAGCATGCTGGCTACTGGCTGAGAGATTGCCTGTCCCAAGGGAAACAAACTCTGCGCCAAAGAGAGGAAGGCAGCGGCAGAGGACGTACTGGTAGACAGCTGCAAAGATCAACCGAAACGCGTTTGTGAGTCTTGCGTGACAACAAAGTCACGCGAAAGGGTACGCTTTTTAAATGGGATAAACCATCTTCGAAGGGCAAGTATAAAAGCGATTTAAATACTGCTGTTCATATTTTACATTCTTATCAAAATTTATCAGGATTTCTGTTCCTTTAACGACCGAGCGAAGATAGATGATCATATAATGTGGTTGAGTATTTCAACATTCAAAATTAATAGCTAACATGTGTTCAGTGTATATCGCTTTTGTCACAAATTCGTAATTCAAATTCTCATAAACTTTTAGAGATTTAGAGACTAAAAAAATGTGAGTAGTTGGTCAAATAAAAACCCAGAGACTCGGTCAGATTTCATGAGATTTACAACGTGTGGAATTACTTCCGGTATCATCGCAATGTGCAAAATTGTCACAGAGTATCTCGAATGCAAAATTATTTTTATTGTTGTAATAGCGAAGCGCACAATTACTATTTATAGAACTAAAACTCAGACAAACAAACCAAAAGTGACTCTCAGGGGATTCCTAATAACGAATTTCTATTGTCAAAAATGCAAGAATAAACAAGAATAAATTATAAACTCAGACAAACATGAGTACTGGCGTCATCTGTGCGCTTTGCTGTTATGCTTTTAACATTAAAAACGTGGGTACTTACCGAAAGAATATATGGGTAAATGGAGGTCATAACCACGGCCCATTCCAGATAATTGACAAAACCAACCAGAAAAACAACAGCTATGTTCGTCTTGCTCAAAGGCATGATGAAAATTGTAAATATGCTGGTAATATTTGTGTTATGTAGATCAGCGAAAGGTCTTCGTCAACGAGACAATAGAAAAAGGTCTTCAAGTTTGAGTAGACGGCGTATGAACTGATTCTCTCGAGGCTTGAGATTATTTTCACTCCTGACTTGTAAGAATTATGAAATAAAACGCAAATATTACTTTCCGGAGCGCGTGACCGTACGTCATCGATGCAACACAGTAAGGGGATGCCCCTTTGTCTCGTGGTTATGATTAACGATGATTATAATTCCGCTGCTTGCGTAATCTGGGAGGCGAAATTGTATTTCACAATCTCTTTTCCAGGAAAAAACGGAACTCAAAATCCACGTCAGTGCTGTTTTAATAACCAAAATGGATTTTCCATTGTTTTTCTTTGTAATCAAAGCAAAGAGAAAACGAAGCGAGAAAAAAATAAACCTAAGACTTCGTATCACTTTGTGCATGATGCCGTCCATTGTTGCATCACAATGAAAGGGAATAACCCTTTTGTCTCATGGTTAATATGATTATTAACGATCCGGAAAAAGCCATAAAGCTGATGTTGTTACACGTCGCGTGCTAGTCACGGTCTCTTTTCGACGAAAAACACAACAGAAAACGGACGCAGAATCCACGTCACTGCCGTTTTTGAAACCGAAACTGGTTTGTCCCTTTTTCCTGTTTTTAAAGGCAGAAGGAAAACGAAGTATGAAGCTATAAAGCTATAACTTCGGCAGCGGACTGAGGCACTCGTCGCTGTAATGTATCGTTTGTGGCCTCATCGCGTCATCGCAAAATTTCACGGAAAAAGCTGCCGTTCTTCACTGCTGTGCACGGCGACAAATACAAGTTATCCATCACAGAAAAGAAATGTGGGAGTATCAGAGGATGATAAGGCAAGCATTTAACTTCATTTAGTTAATTCCTTACAATATAAACGAGATTGCATGTGCTTGTGCGAGGCTAAATGCGAAATTTTTTCTTTACTTTCTGGCCCAGTAAAAATGTCTTTATTGCAGTTTGAAGACACCTATATTTATCCAGATTGACCCCTCCTTCAGCCTGCGAGAGAAGACGTTTTTCCGGGCCTGTTTCAGGTTGTTTCACCCGCAAATGATGTCTGCATGCTCTCGCATAGGTCGTCACAGAGGAGCATTGCGTGACGACCTAAAGACCTAAAACTTGATAATTAACTGGCTCGTCGCTTCGACGAGTCAGTTCTTAAAATACCCTCTTCTTTTTTTTGCCCTGTCGGGTCACCTGCCCCGGAAATCGATTTTGCTGCGGCCAACACCGTACCTAGTTTACTTCCGGTTTTCAGAATCAGTGATGTCATCGAAACGATAATTTACAATTCTAATTTCGGCGGAATTGTTAAACATTAAATCGCTGTGATTTCAGGATGTGTTCTATTTCTGGTAAAAGGAAAGCGGGTTGAACTTTTCTAACCAAATCAATTGTCAAACAGTTGAGTTTAGATCGAATAAATCATTCAACAAACACGTCCCGGCAAGTCACTGCTGAGTAAACAATTCTCAAGCATTACGTCATGGAGTCACGTTCAAATTCCACACATTTCGTATTTCTGTCACGCTATGGTCGGCTGTTGATGATTATTTGATCTATCATGTTGATATTGTTTATTTATTCGAAATCCTATCACCGATTCTCCAGAATGCCTGTGTTTAAACAATCCTGATTCCTTGTAGTAGGTGGTTTCAAGGATTTTAAAGCGAAAAAAAAAAACAATACAAAGTTCAGAGAAAAAGATATAGACCTGAAATTATAGCCTCAGTGTGGAATGTAAAGCGGACTATGGAATGTAAATGTGGACTGGACTGTGCATATTAATAGACTCTAGATTGTATATTGTGGATTGCTAATATAAAACTCTACTAGAAATACGTGTCTCGCAGAACCTCGCGAAGCTCGGGGGAGGATGCACTGCAAAATTTTAGCGATGTGGGAGAGATGGAATTTCTGATTTGACTGGAGAGGTTGGGTTGCATGCCGGCAATGGCCCCGAAATATAAAGTTGAGACATTCTTGTTCCCAGTCGCTTCGATTTAACTTGTACTTAGTGCCCTGTCTTCCTAAATTATAATAAATGGGAACTGGTACTGGTCAGTTTTGGGTTTTGAGCTGTGGGTCACTGTAACTGCTATGGGACTGGGTATCAAAAGATCCTAGGGCCCTTCTTCCCCCACCCCCAACCTATATTCATTAATTTTTGTCAGAAAGAAAATTGGTCTGAAAGTGGATGCATAGTATTGTTGTGGACATGGGTCCAGGACAATATGCAGTGGTGTTCTGTTTATTTTGATTGGATGAGAGTTTGTTTATGCTGTCTTGATTAAATTTTCTTTTTGAAGCTTGTTAGTGCTATCTCCCAAAATTAACCTGTTCCTTTACATAATGTTGTAGCTGTTGTTCTATATACTAAGCAATGTATAGAGACCAGGATGGAGAATTCATAGGTTAAGATGAGGACTCAGGTGTTCATGACAAGTTAACCCCTTTAAAAATCTCAAAATGAAAATTAATTTGTAAATGTACATTCTCCTTACTGGTGTCAATATAGTTCACATAGTCATATAACTACAGTGAATTTTTATTCAATTTCCACAGACATCTCATGTTAAAGGTGATCAGGTTCTTAATTTGCATAATCTATGTACTTGTTTGTACAATGATATTGTGAGGAGATTTGAGATACTGATCACCATTCCAATAATAAATGTGAAGCAGTAATGTTGATGTTCCATGTCATTTAATCTTATATAAAAGTTCCTTAGTGACCTTAGCGAGAATATCAATAATCATCAATTTACAGCATGTACTAAGACAATAGTTTCAATTGTTTGAGTACTAATTTTTTATATTGAAAAAATATCGTCTTATGATCTGCCTGTCAGTTGTTTAGCTACTTAAAATCTTTTTTTTTTTTTTTGCAAAAGGTAGATTAAAGAATAATAGGTAACTCCTGCTGTCTTGATTAAATTTCCTTTTTGAAGCTTGTGAGTGCTATCTCCCAAAATTAACCTGTTCCCTTTACATACTTCTGTAGCTGTTGTTCTATGTACTGTGTATCAAATAATTGCTAATAGAATTCACTATTCGATTGAATGGTTGAGATTGCAGGAGTTAATACTATATTTTGGATACAGGTAATGAGAATTACAAAATTGATTACAAAAGTTAAACATGAATATTCAAGATGAAGCAACATATTCTTTGCAAATACATGTATCATAAGCAATGTATAGAGACCAGGATGGAGAATTCGTAGGTTAAGACCGGGACTTAGGCCTTCATGACAAGTTAACTCTTTTAAAAATCTCAAAATCAAAATTAATTTGTAGATGTACATTCTCCTTACTGGTGTCAATATAGTTCACATAGTCATATAACTACAGTGAACTTGTATTCAATTTCCACAGACAACTCATGTTAAGGGTGATCAGGTTCTTAATTTGCATAATCTATGTACTTGGTTGTACACTGATATTGTGAGGAGATTTGAGATACTGATCACCATTCCAGTAATAAATATGAAACAGTAATGTTGATGTGTCGTGCGTTTAATTATCTATACAGTTGCTACACATTAGCTGGTCACTATTGCTAACAGAAAATTGTTTTTTTTTTCCTTACAAAATCAAAATTGTAGACAGAAATTCTCCTTACTAAACCATTTGAATATTATTTATTATTGAACTATTTTGCAACGAATGTCGTAAACTCACTGCTCATTCACAAATAATGCTACATTATGCAAATGTTGCATATTTGTGAAATAATTTTCACCTTTGATCATACACTATGGATACATTTTGTAGAACTATATATCTGTGCTGGAAAGAGTTTTGGCTTCCATCAGATCAGACCAGTTTTCTTGCATCTTTCCATGTCATTAGTTCCTTAGTGACCTTAGCGAGAATATCAATAATGATCAATTTACAGCATGCACCAGCATGTACTAAGACAATAAGCGTAGTTTCCAGTGTTTGAGTACTAATTTTTTTATATTGAAAAATATCCTTTTATGATCTGCCTGTCAGTTGTTCAGCTACTTGAAATCTTGTTGTTTTTTTTTTTTTGCAAAAGGTAGATTGAAGAATAATTTATGGAGCGTTGTATATAAGCTTAAGCTTACTTGCCTTTAAATGTAGGTTGTTTTAAAGAGCGGATTAAAGTGCGGTGATTTGAGCTAGATTTCTTAATCGTTGTTCTTGGATCTTTGAGCCGAGCCTTTCCTGTAATCAGTGTTTGCTCTCGTTGCGTCTATAAACAGAATCATTTTGTCCAACACTTCCAGTCGGTGTCGCCTCTTCTGATCGGTTTCGTTCAGAATTCTAATGGAGGCATTTGGTCAGGCTGTTCGAAGTCTTTGTAATCGATGCTGTCGTTGTTTCTTCGTTCGTTGCTCGATCGCGTTGTTCAAGTCGCCGTTCTCGCTCCAGCGGAGTTTCGGTGGTTAATCTTCTCGAGAAAGGATTTCCAGCCAATTGTTCAATCCAGCTTTGTTGTATTTCCTGTTCTTTCTCATTTGCATCAGAAATTGGTCGTGTTTCACCGAGAGTAAACACTTTTTCACGACGATGAGTACCGTCAGCCCGGCCGCCACCATGAATAAACATGAGCGCGCGCCATTGTCAGCGGTCGCGATTGTTGTTGCCAGGCAACTGCACGACATCTTCAGTATATATATATATATATATATATAAACTTTTTCGCTCGATTTGGCGCGGCTCAGCTCCCGAGACCCGAGCACCCGAGCGGCCTTCGGCCGCCAAATTTATTAACCTCGCTACGCTCGGGCCTTCGGCAATCGACAATCTGAAGGGGAAGTCATTTGCTGATGATGGTTTCTATTCTGGCGTGTTTTGACTCCACAATTTCAAGCAACTTAATGGAAAAAAACTGTCCCTTCCGGATACGAAGAAGTGAATACCACTTCCGGTTGCCCTTCGTGACGTTAATCGGGACGTAACGCTCTGATTGCTTATTAAAAGTCCCTATTGCTGAAAAAAAAACTTAAATTACTACCACCACAAACCTGTTATTTTGGTTATTTTACACATCCAAGAGATAAATCGTTGTGAAAATTTCCACGGAGAAAGAATGCTTCTTATACCCGGTGATAACATCCCTTTACCATTTATTTTACCTAACAGACAGAATTTTGACAATAAGGGACGGACCATTATTTTTCTGGAGGAGGGGGGGATGAGAAATATTGAAAAAAATTGTTTGTAGGGCCTGAAAAGACAAAATAAATTGTTTGCAAACACGATATGTGTAAAAAAAAAATGTTTGCAGAGAAGTCAGATAAATTATTAAAAAATATTTGTTCCAAAACTGAATATTGCTCAGTGATGATTCTTTCCATTTGGCTGTTCAAGACAACTCCTTCACCTTGCCTTCGCAAAAAGCAGCCAAAAAACTCTTCGTTGTGCCAGGGCTTAAGGTCAGAATCTCAACGGGTTTTCATTCAAGGAATGCCGCTTGCCTTGCCATTTAACGTTGACATTCTGTCCGAGAAATGGGCGAGTTTCAGAAGTCTGTCATCTTCCTGACGATATCACCATCAAAGTTAATGGGTCAATAACTGTTTACAAGCTAGTTATTTGGAGTAACCTATGGCGATGGGAATCATTTTAAATCAGCAATGTGCCTGCCTTCACCGCTGGTACCACAGGCCGGGTGGTACGAGTATGATGGCCTGTGGGACCAACGTCAAAAGAGGATCAGGACTTCGGTACTGTGGAATCGCGAAAAAGCCTGCTACTCCCTTTGCCTAATTTCCTGTCGTATGCCCTTTATTTGCGCCAGTAGCTACGTAGGAATTAAAACGGTGAATCATGTATAAAGGAACAACAAACTATAAATTACAAGGAGCGTATGTGGCCAAAATAATTGGCTATAGCCCTACTGATTTTTTTTTCGAAAAATAGCTTATCTCAATTATTTTTAGCACCAGAGACGATAGCACTGTAAAAAAATGAAAAAAAAAAAAATGTTTGCAGGAAGGTGCTCTTAAAAAAAAAAATTATTGCACAGGCGCATAAATTTAAAAAAAATTGTTTGCAGAGGAAAATATCTCATCCCCCCTCCAGAAAAATAATGGTCCGTCCCTAACATTAATGATCATGGAAAACATTTACTTGAACTATGTAAATCTTGTGATCTGAGGATCTTAAACGGTAGAACTAATGGGGACTCCTTAGGAAAATTCACTTACCACTCGAGCAAAGGAGTAAGCACAGTAGATTATATCATTGTTAGCGATGATCTTTTTACTTTGTTCGATAGCTTCATTGTGAAACAGCCAAATATTTTTTCTGACCATTCGCAACTTGTCTGCTGGATAAAAAGTGATCTATCTAAGCTTGATAAATGTTAAAGATCAAATCCCACAGCAAAACAAAATTAACCTCCCAAGACAGTGTATCTGCATGGGATGAAACTTCAGCAACAAAATTCACTACAGCTTTTGAATCTAATGACATCCAGTCTCGATTACTGCTTTTTGAAAACACAACTTTTGAGTTAAACAGCAAGGGCGTCGATCAAGCTACTAGCCAAGTATTATGGACGAAGCAGCAAAGCATTCACTTAAATTAAGTTATCAAAAGACTTCCAAAAGAAATCGTTTAACTAAAAAATGGTTTGATCAAGAAATGTAAAATGTTAAGAAAATCTCTTAAGCAATTAGCTAATAAAAAACACCGTAATCCTCTAGAAAAGAATATCATCTGCAAAATAAAACTTTCAAAAAGTTACTTAAATACAAAAAACGGTTGTTTTTCAATTATAAAATTAATGACTTAGTTAATAACAAAAACAATTACAAATTCTTTGATACTCTAAAGTCTATGAAAGAGAATGATATCTCTGCAACAGATAGTAATAATGAAGCTCCGGTTAAAAAACTTCATGATCATTTTAAAAATCTACATTCCGCACCAGAGCAAAACAAGTTATCATCTTTTCACTTGAACATACTAGAGGAGAAAAAACTCTTAGAAGAAAACAAGCACGTACGCTCTGAATTAGATGATCTAATATCTAATGAAGAGATCAAAAAAGCAATTAAAAAAACTTAAAAACAAGAAGGCCCCTGGTTCTGACAGAATACGCAATGAAATGTGGATTCATGAAGCCATCGTTAGTAAAACTTTTTACACTTGTATTAAAATCTGGAGCTTATCCCACAGCTTGGAGTGATTTCTGCACTACATAGATCAGGAAACAATGATGACCCTTCTAATTATCGATGAATTTGTATCAGCAGCTGTCTTGGGAAACTTTTCTGTGCTATTCTTAATAACAGGTTACTCAATTTTTCACACAAACATAAAATCATACATCGCACTCAAATAAGTTTTTTACCTGGTCATCGTACATCGGATCATATTTTCGCCCTCAAAAGTTTAATTGACAAACATGTCACTCATACACCCAAGGATAAATGATATACCTGTTTTGTTGATTTTAAAAAGGCATTTGATTCGATCTGGCATCAAGGTTTATTACACAAATTGTCGAAATATAACATTGGTGGTAAATTCTATGACATAATTTCTAGCATGCATATGCAGTCAAAATGTTGTGTGAAAGACGGTTATAGACAAGGTTGTATTCTCTCTCCGCTACTTTTTAATCTTTATTTAAATGAATTACCTTACATTCTTCATAAAAATTCGTTAGATCCTATCCCACTACCAGATGGCTCTTACCTTAATTGTCTCCTTTATGCTGATGATTTACTTTTAATATCTAATTCAGCTGAAGGATTACAACACAGTCTCAATGGATTTTCAAAATATTGTCAGGACTGATTACTCAACATTAATCCAATCAAAACAAAAGTGATCACATTTCAAAAGAAATATGAATCTGAAAAGACAAATATAAATTTCACATTAATACTGAAACTATTGAGATAACTAACAATTATACTTATCTTGGTGTGAACTTTTCTGCTACTTTGAATGGAAGTTTCACAAATCATAAAGAAGATTAAAAGAAAAAAGATCTATTTTCGCTACACGACGTTATCTTCATTTCTTATGCGGGTGTCACACAGTCGCGATTTTGCTTCACGATTACCTGACGATGCGAAAAGTGACAAAAATCATGAGTCCCTCGCGAGAGGTCTTAGAGCACTTGACGGGCTCTGATATAGGACTTAAGTGGTCTTCAGTGTGTCTTGAAGGACGTGATAAGTCGGCAAACTCTCACGAACATTTTGACCATGCTCAAAACAATCGTGAGAGTCAGCCGATCTGTCTTCGTCGGGTAGCGGACGCCAAACCGTCGTCAACTGCTCTTAAATGCTCTTGACGCTCGGGAGCCGCTCGTGAGCCGCTCTTATTGATCGCCAGTCCCACTGATAGGTCGCCAACAGATCGCGAGTAGGACGCGAATGAACGTGGATTGCTCTGTTACGGCACGTCTGTTGATCGTGTATAGCTCGTTTGTAACTCGTGTATAGCTCTTGACAAACGTGAGTTGGACTTCACCTTGTGGTATTTTTATATTTTGACGCCACATTTCCTACGTTCTTTTCGCGATATTTTACAAATTTAGATCGTGAAGGTCGTGAGCTGATCGTGAGTTTAGTTCTCGCCTGTGTGACACCGCCTTTAGGACTACCAATCAGCATTAACAATAAGCTTTTTGATACTTTATTTCTCCCGATATTAACATACTGTTCAGAGGTATGGGGTGTTTATGACAAATATGATAACAGCAGCTGAAAAAACACACATCTATTTTTGTAAGATGTGTTTAGGTGTGAATAAACGTTCACCAAATGTAGCATCTAGAAATGAACTTCTTGGAAGATTACCTTCGAAACTGCAAATTTCACTGAATATTCTTAAATTTTGGATTCACCTGGAAAATCAACCTAATGACAGCATTGCTAAACTCTGCTTAATCATTTCTAATAACATGGCTCAAGAAAATGAAACAGGTTTGATTAATACAATTAATTCTTTCTGTACAAACTTCAATATTGACAAAACTGCATTAAACTTAAGCAACCCGTCTTTTTTCTTGTCAAAGACAAAAAAGAATATTTTTGCGAGTCTAAAAAATCACCAACTCAATCTAATTAATACAAATAAAAAAACTTAAATCGAAACAAAGTAAGCAAAGCTGATACTACGTAGAACATTTAACGCGACAACGACATGATAGAGCCCAAACAGAAAGCCAACGGAATTCTCAAATGTAGCAAAACCAATATTTTTGCGTTTCTATTCATTTTTCAGAAACTGTAGCATTATAAAAGCGTAAAACTTGGCATATTTATTTCATAAATTGCTTTATATCTTGTATCAGTTTTATGACCAAGTCTTGTAATTTTCGGAAATTATTTTTTCCATAACTCTAATCATTGTCTAATCTAAAGACTACTTACTCTTTTAAACTTGTTTCTTTTTACCTATTTTTAATGCTCTTGTGTTTGCATCTTGGTTAATGTGAGAAAACATATCCTATTGATGAAAACCAAGACTTGTAAATATTTTGCAGGACTCTTTTGGGAAGATAGACTTGCAAACAAGAGTATTACAGTGGGATGAAAAGCTGCCAATTCCCGACCCTCCCCCACTGAGGAGTCTTGGGGATTATTTGGTGCGAAGACGATCGCCCTCTTGCTCGAAGGGTTTCAAGGTTGGTCTGAACAATTTTCTTGTTCGTTCAGCCTGCCGTGTTTTGGGATTACAAGCTGCACATGAGAGGTGAGAAATAAACAGCTAAATAGGAAATGAAACGATTCTGTCAAACCCTGCCAAGGGTGCTTAGCCTGTTCTAATGATTAGCGAGGGCAAGCGAGAAAGGAAAAGCAGGCGCGAAAATAAACGCACGGAGGCTAGAAAAATAACAGGTGCCCGTAAGTCTGCGTTTAATTTTGGCGCGCACATTCTAATTTAACTCTTCCCCACTTCATCTGAAGGCCTTGAGCAAGCTACTTACTGCTTGCCTTGCGGAGAATGCAAAGCCGTATGAAGTTTTCAAATTGCATTTAACTTGTGATATGTAGGATAGATCGAAAGTAATTTCGTTATTCCTTTGGTTTTGCATTGTTAATGTTTGTGATTGACTAAATCATTTCGCGCCACTTTCTCAACCAATGAGAAGTAAAACAAAAACCAATCATGACTCGTTCGTACGCGTTTTCCCGCGCTTGACATCTGCTACATGCATTTGCTTCGAGTTTTGATTGGTTCATTGGATTGTCTGCGTCTGTTGTGATTGGTTAGAGTATAGTAATAACTTTTTTTTATTGCTGTGTTACACTGTTCATTACATGTTTTAGCTATAACACTAATACAGTGCTTACGATACGCTTACATTTCACACTTATAACATATTAACACTACAGACTACACTTATTTATTAATAGTACAGTTATTAATTGGTAATAAAAAAATTAAAATTAAAAACGTTCACAGAAACGCATACACACACGTGAAATACATTCGTTAATTATGACACCTTATAGAAGATATTTTACAACTGAGGTGTGTCATAGCAATTAGGGCTAAACATAATTAAGCCACAAATTATGCACAGAGAAAAATATATCAAACAGAAAGGACACAAACACATAGATACAAGAAAAAAAATTATAATAATAAAACAAAGATATTGGGCAGTTTTCCTTCGGGTTTTGGCTTTCTTACCGGTACTTACAATATCTAGTTTCGGCTTTCCTAAGCTCCAAGATGGAGGCCCAGTAATTTAAATTTGCATCATTGACATAAAGGAACATTATGATAACAAGGATACTACTCTATTGGTTGTCCTGGAGCGATGTAATTTCCGTTGACGAACAGTTTATCAGGTTGTGCTTTGCTAAAATAAGCGTTAAAACCTTTTTCCTTGGTTTCTTGAAGTTTCTTTAATTGGCCTTTTCGTGACTCGTATAGTTCTTTCGGGATATCATTAAGAGCAGTTCTCTGTAAGAATCGAGAAAAGTGGGAAATGAAAATTTTTGACCTCCCTTCATATTTTGCATGCAGATAGGTCTTCAGGGGGGATGTTCAAAAATGACCTTTGTTAAGGTCGTTTCTTCTTTGTTGCCATGGTGACACTGGATGTTTGGTGGTGCCACTAAACCCAATTTTGACCTCAGAAACTTCCTTAAAAAGTACAAAATGTAAGACATCGTTTCTCAAGTCCATTAATACTGAACAAATCAAGACTTTCACCAGATGTAAAACCTTTATTCTAGTTTACATTTATGCATGTGGCATTTTGTTACATCAACTGCACATGAACTTAACGGTCAAACAACTTGATGGTGTTTCAGCCATTTTAGTTGACGAGTAAAACTAGCAATACCTTTTCTTGAATTTTTCCAAAAGTACGCCGATTCTAGAACTCAAACTACGTGGCTAGTTTAAATAGATACTGTAGTTACTAAATCTATAAAAATCTCTGCGGGGCGGGTTAATTTTGGACTTTGGTTCACTGAGGAAAAACCTTCAAAAATCATTTGTTGTAAACTTTGGTGAAGTTAACATCACGTTCATTCGACAGAAATCCTTTAACAAAACTCAATCGGTCTTCAGGCTTAAAGAATAGCATGCACTCTATCAATGTCTGGTCAAATTGGCTGTTAATAGCCGTAATTTTTTGAACAATCTCAATCCAAATAAAGCTTACTTTACTGTTTTCTGCAGTTCTCAACTTGCGAAGAACGGGTCGGTTCTTTCCGCACAGCATACATTTTCGGCACAAAATTCGGATATCTAAACCATCTCTTGTGGCTGAGCATGCTGTTTGTCTTCAGTGGAGGTCCATTAACCATCACAGTGCAAATAACAACAGCTTTTGTAGTACCCGGAAGGTCACCGAAGTAAGCCATCATCGGAAACTTTGTTCGTCCACGTACAATTCTACTCTGGATTTACCGCATATTTCTCCGTCACATGTCATCATTCGCTCCAAAAGAAGATAAAAGGTTTTCTGATTAATCTTTTACAGTCAACCACATTAAGCGAGGCATTTTACCCCTTTTTTTTCTCCGTTCTTTATACGTCTTTCGAAGTTCAGTCAAAGCCCTGCTGGTCAGCGGTAGAATCAAAAATATAATGTTCCTTCGTAAAGTGTTTAACGTGGCGTCCTCATCCTATTACATTGTCACTGACTGTCGATTCTATTCTGTTTACGTTGAGCAGCCTAAGGGTACATATTCCCATTCTTTTGTTTTCTGATACGTAGACACGTGAACAAAATAAAATACCAAACAATAGGCATGGGTATTGCCTTTAGTTGTATTTTTGGCGGTATCTATTTCAGGAAGTCAGTATTTACTCTGTGAACTCCGTTTATGGGTGAATTTTATTCACAGCTGTCTGATCATGATGAGCGATTCATGACGAGCGAATCATAGCCGGTGAATCATGTCTGAAAAACCCCGGCCGGATCTACACAGTGAAATCGGCTGAAGGGAATGGCTAGTATTTCAGCCGCATATCTTAGAAGTCGACGCAATTAAAATTCGAGGAATCACGTGTCTGCTGAAAAAACATACGGAGACGCATAAAACTATCTTAAGTATTAGGAGACAATCAGCTCAAGAGCAACTACCGGCAAGAAAATGGTGGGAAATATAATGAACAGTTTGAAGAAAAGTTTGCCGTTTAGCAAGCGTTCTTTGTCCTTTGACAGCTATTTTTTAATGGAAGAAGCAAAATTTCAGTCGCAAAAGTGATCATCAAATGACGTCAGAAAACGAAATTATAGCCGCAGACTGTATTCTGTTGAGCTTTGCATTAAGCAGAAAATGCGAAAACCACCTACAAATACGATATTCCTCATTTAACTGCATGAGCAAAGTTTACTTTTTCAGAGGTTCAAAAGTTCCCATCAAGTTCGTCTGTTTTGTGGGTTTATCTTATCGGTACCGATGCACTTTTTTACCTTATTTTCCACCTAGCTCGGTTTTCTTTGTTCTTTTCAGGGGAATATATCACATAACCCCGTTCATTACAGTGTCTGAAAAGCTGGGTGCGGCTTTGATTGTAACAGGGGAGGGGCGGGGCTGAAAACAATAGCTGATAACAATAGCAAAACAAAGGATTATATATTCCCCTCAACATATTCCCCTCAACATATCCCCCCCAACATATTCCCCTCGACATGTTCCCCTCGACTTATTCCCCTCATAATAGAATAACACAAACGGGAAGACAAAATAGGGCGTAACAAGGAAAACGCTCTAGCATCGGTCAATATTTTTTGTTTACAAAAAAAGACAACTTTATCAATCATATTCCTGCGTAATTAACTTGCTGGTCGCGACCAAAAAGTGAAATGTTAATAACATTATTCGATGGTATCGTACCTCGATTCAGGTTTCGGGTCTTCAATAATGTATGACGCCTCGTTTTACGCTTGAACCTGAATATGTTTCTGCCGTTTTTCCTTGGAAAACACACCGCAACCACTCCATTGATCTTCGAAAGATGAAGGCGGGCAGTTGGGCCATGGCGAGACCACGAGTACTGTTCATACATTTTCTTCTCTCTCTCAATGCAAATTTGGCAAAAGCAAAACATGTTTACCGTCTCGCTTCGTAATGTGCCGTGATCCCAATGCGGCCTTGCGGAATCATGCTTTTTTGCATTTGAATTGAACGGAATGTTACTCTCCGAAGAATTAATAGTTTCTTGTTTTAGAAAACCTCACAAGGTGGAAAATAAGCATGTTATTGACCAGTCCCTCGGGGATATGTGATATATTCCCCTCGTAGCGTTCCCTCGGGCTACGCCCTCGGGTACGCCACGAGGGGAATATATCACATATCCCCTCGCTCCTGGTCAATAACCCTTACGTACCAATCCGAGTACGAATTCATGATGAGAAACGCTCTGATGGTTGCGATTTGGTATAGCAAAAAAACTATGAAGAAATTAACAGACTAGAGTGTACTCTTCCAGTTTTTCCATTTTCCGACATTGAGATCTGAGTGACATCCGCATCATAGAAATTAAGTTGTGGGAACCTATTGTAATTTTATGAGTATAAAAAGAGTGGTGAACTACTTGTGTTTCGCTACAATACCCCCCCCCCCCCCCCCCCCATTAATCTCTCTCCCTCTTGATCTATTAAGTTTTTTTTTTTTTTTTTTTTTTTTTTGGGGGGGGGGGGGGGCGTTTAACAGAGGATTTACAGTTCTTATCTCCTAATGTAATACTTCAAATATATACTCTCCTTCCCCTAGAAAGTGTGTACAAATTTATTTTGCTGGATACTATGCACTTCAGAAACACTGTAACTACGGCACTTACGTTAGTGACGCAAAGTTACTCGTAGCGGCGAGCGCGCTAGAACTAATTTGTTTTGATGGTCGGGTGGCCATTAACAGATGAAAGTAGATTCAGCGAAAATCAAAAGTTCTTTCTTGAAAGCAAGTTTTTGCATAGAGAGAAATCAACTAAAAGAGGACGAGCGATCGAAGCGGTAACAAAGAAAATGCCAAGAAAAGTTAAAGACGCAAAAATTCGGTTGTTTACAGTTGAAGTATTCCTAGGAGAAGGCAAACCTGCTCGTACTTTCCTTGCTTTGCAGCAAAAGAAAAAAAAATAAATAAAAGAAGCAGCTCACCGAGTCACAGAACAGGCATTTACCAAAAACGAAAATATTGTACGAAAGTCAGCTACAGAAGAGAGCAAGACCATTACCCGGAGCGTGTAAATGTCATAATTTCGTGCAACGACGTTTTTACAAGTAGGTTTATTTTTAGATAAGCCTTTCCCGCGAACGATTATGGGCTCCCGGCAAGCGTTATAATATCAGAAGAAAGCACCCAGTCGTTCACCTTTTGTTGACGTTTTCGTTTTATCAGCAAAGAAATGTACGGGAAATGTAATCTACTGTAAATAGAAAGAAAATCTAACAAAAAAATAGGTCTGGCATTCCAATTCCAATACTTTCTGGCACCTCAATATGATGCGGACGCCATGTTGGCATTTTATGAAGTCAAATCGTATTCTAGTTATACCGCTGACCAGAGATGTTTTTGCCTGAACTGGTGGGCTGAACTACGAAAGAAAGGCGAAAGAAAGACGGTAAAATGTTTAGCTAAATGTAATTAATCGTTAAACTATTAATCAGAAAACCATTTTATCTCCTTTTGGAGCGAATGATGACATGTGACGGAGAAATATACCGTAAATCCAGGTTAAAAATGTTCGCGGACGAACGAAGCTTCCAATGATGGCTTGCTTCGGTGACCTTCCGGGTACTACAAAAGTTGTTGTTATTTGCACTGTGATGGGTTAATGGACCTCCACTGAAGACAAACAGCATGCTCAGCCACAAGAGATGGTTTAGATATCCGAATTTTGTACAGACACTGTATGCTGTGCAGAAAGAACCGACTCGTTCTTCGCAAGTTGAGAACTGCAGAAAGCAGTAAAGTAAGCTTTATTTGGATTGAGATTGTTCAAAAAATTACGGCTATTAACAGCCAATTTGACCAGACATTGATAGAGTGCATGCTATTCTTTAAGCCTGAAGACCGATTGAGTTTTGTTAAAGGATTTCTGTCGAATGAACGTGATGTTAATTTCACCAAAGTTTACAACAAATGATTTTTGAAGGTTTTTCCTCAGTGAACCAAAGTCCAAAATTAACCCGCCCCGCAGAGATTTTTATAGATTTAGTAACTACAGTATCTATTTAAACTAGCCACGTAGTTTGAGTTCTAGAATCGGCGTACTTTTGGAAAAATTCAAGAAAAGGTATTGCTAGCTTTACTCGTCAACTAAAATGGCTGAAACACCATCAAGTTGTTTGACCGTTAAGTTCATGTGCAGTTGATGTAACAAAATGCCACATGCATAAATGTAAACTAGAATAAAGGTTTTACATCTGGTGAAAGTCTTGATTTGTTCAGTATTAATGGACTTGAGAAACGATGTCTTACATTATGTACATTTTAAGGAAGTTTCTGAGGTCAAAATTGGGTTTAGTGGCACCAACAAACATCCAGTGTTACCATGGCAACAAAGAAGAAACGACCTTAACAAAGGTCATTTTTGAACATCCCCCCTGAAGACCTATCTGCATGCAAAATATGAAGGGGGGTCAAAAATTTTCATTTCCCACTTTTCTCGATTCTTACAGAGAACTGCTCTTAAATACATGGTAGTTCTTGTCCTTTAGGTGTTTACGCGCTTGATCCATCACTAGTTGTTTGTCGGCAAAGCGGAGGAATCTTGCTATAATTGGACGTGGCTTTGAACTGTTTGGTTTTCCAAGACGGTGAACTCTTTGGAATTCGATTGTATCGCCTGGCCTGTCAATCTTGAGTTGTTCTGCTAGAAAGTTAAATACAACCTCTTTGGTGTTTTCAGTTGGCGAGCGAGGGCCATCGTTGATCTCATCAGCACCGTTAAAAGGATCGATATTTTCTGGTATTCCCACAAACTTGACATTTTCTCGCCTGGAGTTGGTCTCCATATATAGAATCTGTTTCTTTAACTGTTTAATTTCGTTTTCGGCCTTTTTAGTATCGCGTTTGATGTCAGAGATGTCCTCGTCATTAAAGTTTACACTTTCCTCAATTTCTTTGACAGACTTGTCCAATTTTTGGGTCTTTTCTTTTAGAACGTGGACTTCCGAGTCAATTCTACTGACAGTCGCTTCGATACTGGCGATTGACGTGTATACCTGGTTCAGACGGTTTTCAATAACATCCAGTATTTCCAATTTCTTTAACACAGTCTCCATTTTCCTTCCCAGATCTTCGGCCATTTCTAAGTCTTCGAAGACTTCGTCATCGGTTTCGGCTGTGTTCGTATTCTTTGCTCCTTCTTTTATTCTTTTCTCGTCCGGAGAGTCTGTAGATTCTTTAGAAGACGTTGGTCTGTCTTTCCTTTTAGTGGACATGAAAATTGCGAGCTGTTTGGGCCACAGAAGTACGTTGGAGCTCGGCGAAACACGTCTACTCCGCAGCCATGTTGTACTTTTGGTTACTTTGGTTTTACGACACTCAACTGAAAGCCACTTTATATGCTCAAAAGTTGCTCGAGTTGTTCCACTTTGAGAGAAACACTCGGGAAGATGCCGTGGATTTAAGCTGCTAATTTGCCAGATTTTCCGGCTAACAAAGGAACTGTATGGTTCCACTGTGGCCAAGTGATGGCCAGAACAATGAGATTTCCATCCTTTGGAAAATAATACAGACGATTTCTATATTTCTGACCACCAACATGGCTGCCGTAGCCCGTGAAACTCAGTAGCCTGATCTCATTTAAATACCTCTATTTTTGTTTAATTATCCCAGGTTGTGTCAACAGCACTCTGATGACCCAGTGCACAACTGTTGGTACGCTCCCTCAAATCACGGCGACACATTTGGAATCCGCCATGATGAGATATACTTCCATGAAGACATGATCCCTTCACAACCAGTGACGTCATACGCTGTGCTGATCCGGGGAAGCCCAGAGGATGCTGGGACATCAGTAGATGATGGCATTGGCGAGCGCATAACTGCAAACGATGTTTCTTCGAAAAACCGCCAAGACGTTATGATCAGCCGAGCCACTTCTCTAATACAGGGACTCATGAAAGCCAGAGATTTCTATAAAAGCAGTGAATTTGCCCAAGATGCGATAAAAACGACCGCGTTATCGATGCAGTGGTACAACTACATATTTTCGTGTTCTATGCAGTTCCTCCCAGGCTCCATTGAGCGCTACAAGGCTCCTGATATTCACTCACGGCACATTGTTGTGATGGTGCGAGGTAACATGTATAAACTGGATTTGATTGACAGCGACGAAGAAGGACAAGAGAAGACCATCACTAGCAGCCAACTTAAAGTGAGTTCTTAAACATGGGGTAGTCCCATATAAAGTTGACAGGGGTGATATTTGGAAATTTTAAAAGGAATCCATGAAGGGTACCAGAAACCCGTTTTGTGGGTTGGACTCACAAAACCCGTGTGGGTAGATGGAGGGTTTAATGGGGTTAACCGTCAGTTGCAAATGGCTTAGAATTTTACCCGCTCAACCGACGGATGAAATTTGACTCCACGTCAACCGACAACTGAGGACAAGTACTTTTTACAGTCAATCGTGTTGAAAATGGATACTTCATTTTGATATTGTCCACTCCAAAAAACACCAGCCTTCGGCACTATATATAGACTTTCTGGGATCGTTTGGGTAATTAGCGTTAGTTGGTTAGGTTGATTGTTTCCAAAGGCAACCATCCCAGAAATCTGAGTGCCAAAGTTGGTACTCAGTCTCCCCAAGGTTTAATTTTAAAGCCACTGCCAGAATTGAATCGGCTTTGTTTCGTATCATTCTCTAAACATGGACCGTTTAAAACCCAGTTAACGAGGACCTTAGTTAGGAACTATATGCTTCTTTCTCCTGGAACGTACCACGCAACTAACCACACCACTTACCGTCAAACAATAGATAAGAGGGGTAGCGCAAAAGACTGGTGAAGAAATGAGCTAACTGGATTAATAAAATTAGAAGAAAAGTGATTTTGTTCTCTGAAAAATAAGCTATGGCCGGATTCTGAGGATTTAAAACGTGTATTTCGCATTTCGTTTATTCTTTTTTTAATGTATCTTCGCAAATCCATTTCTAAATAGTATCGCCAAAAGGTCTTGATAGCAGGAGATAAGTTAGAATTCTAAGGAAAGAGATGTTACGGCCGGTTACAAATTACTGCCATCGTCAATTGAATTCTGTATCGTATTTTGTAATTGACGATTGTAACCGCCGAAACATATCTTCAAAATTAAAAAGTGTTGTGCGTTTCCTTACAGTTCTAATAAATCTATTTCTTTTTTCACAAAATTACGCGAGAATGCAGTTTTTACAATTAGAAAGAAAATGTCAAAAGGAGAGCAGGTCGCAGAGGTCTGGGGCAGACAAAAATGCATTTTTTAAAGAACTGACTGAACAGTCCACGACAAATTGCTGCATTTGTCGAATGGCCCAAAACATTGACATTCGTTTACCTCTGTCTAATACTTTGTCTAATCTTTTTAATGTGTGGTTTTAGAAACGACTAAAAGACATCATCGAAATGGACGTTTTAGAAGAACCATCGACTCCAATAGCTGTTCTAACAAGTCTGACTCCATCTGAACGATGCCATGAAGAACAGCGCCTCAAGTGCCTCAGTCGACGAAACGTTGCTAATCTTTCGCTGGTCCGCGACGCTCTTTTCGTGGTGGCGCTCGACCCTGACGACTCTCCCCGAACAGCTAATGAAGCCATGTTTGCGCTACACTCGGGAAACTTCGTGAACCGTTGGTACGACAAGAGCGTGCAGCTGGTCGTGTTCGGTAACGGTGTGGCGGGATTCGTGAATAACTATTTGGCGGGAATGACAGGCACGGTAGGGACAAACTTTGTTCGGATTGCTGTGGGAAGTGAAGGACTGCCTGGAGAACAAACTAAGGACGGTAAGTTAACTTGTAACATTTATAACAGTGGATAAAGGTGAAGCTCTTAAGCATAACTGTTGATTTAGGTAGAACACTTAGATATGTGATGTCATACTTGTTTGCTAAGTAAATAAGTGCTTGTACTCTAATGTCAGTATGATATAGAGAAAGGTCAGCAACAAAACAAGGAACAGGAAATATGGAGATATAAGGGAAGGGAAGGGAAAGAAAGGAAGAGTATAAAGGAACGAAGGAATAGAAAAACACGAGTAATCCTTTGCTGAAACAACGGCATCACTTTGCAAGCTTGTGTAGTTGGTTCTCTTAGAAAAGGTACACAGCGCGTATTAGTTTAGGTAAAGCCATCTTGGGTGCAATGCTTTTTTAGGGCTTTATCGAACAAACAAGAATTTAAAGAACGTACTCCCGAAAAACAAGGCGAAAAATGAATGAAAGAAAGAAAGAAAGAAAAAAGAAAGAATGAAAGAAAGAAAGAAAGAAAGAAAGAGGATAATTATGTAGCCCAACAGTCAGTGCGCTCCTTATCAACAAAGTTCATTTTACCCATGTTAAGGTACCGATGACGTCACGATGTGGCCAAAAGCATTCCCTCTGAGCTGGGATGACACAGCAGATGGATACTTCACACGAAAGATTGCGAGTGTCATTAACAACAGTCGAACATCAGGACCTTTTAAACCTTTGTCTCAGGACGTCTTTAGAATTTGTCCTGGATTTAGTTTTGAAGCCATGTGTAAAAGTCACGGTGTTACCCCAGGTGCTGCCTTTCAAGCTGGAATGCAGCTTGCACTCGCAAACATTGCTGGAAGATGCATGAGTGTAAATGAGGTTGTTAGTATAAGGTAAATTTTGTCCGTATATCGCCTAACTATAAACCGTGTTCAAAACACATGTAAAAATATTAATACCACTTTTGTAAAAAAAAAATTAGATTGTTTTGTTTTTGTTTGGTGCCTGAAAAGTTATAGCCCATTGAAATTTAAAACATTCGTTCAAGAAAATCAAGCTTTAATACCTCTTCTCACTTTGGTGCCCTTAGAAGAAACAACGATGCATCATTCGTAATTAATACATAATTTCAGGTGGAATGATTAATAAATCAATGATATTCATATATATATATATATATATATATATATATATATATATATATATATATATATATATATATATTGCAAAGGCGTAAACAGTCAAGTACGTTATACGTCTCTCCTGATGTCATCGAAAATTGATGGAAAAATCAGGCAATATAAAAGTTTGGTAGTTTCTTGGTGTTGCGGATAGTGTGATCACCAAATGACGTAAAACAAAAGATTCAAAAGACACTGAACAATACCCACACCACAACACAAAAGCTAACCAACAATGGCTTCCGCAACACCAAGAAACACCCAAACGTTTTAAAGGATCAGATAATATACATTTGGTTCATATCCAATTTTTTTCATACTCCCCGACGATAAAATAATAATGACCGTGTCTTCTCTCAAACGTTTAGAAGCTAGTAAGTATAGTGTAGCAGAACGTCTTGACCCGTCTCGACTATAGACACTGTTACCTGCGGTGACACACAAATAATATTGCAATAAGATTGTTGTTAATACTGTTGTTGCCATTGTTGTTTTTGTTGTTGTTGCTTTTATTATCTTATGTTTTAAAAGAGTGTGCTCTATATTTTTTCTGTACTAGGCATTTTCGGTTTGGTGGAATGACATTCATGGACGGTAGTATGGCAGACATGAAGAAATTCATCGAAAAGGCCCACCGATCACAACACAACGTTCAGAAAATAACAAAGCAGGAACACGTGATGCTAAAGGCACTATTGAAGAAAGCAGTTGAAAGTTACAAAGATGAAGTCGTGCGTTACAAGAAAGGCGAAATCAATCTATGGCACCTTGACGCTCTTTACAGACGTATGGGTCTGGCTAACCGCCTTCCATTCAGAGAAATTCCACAATTCAAGCTGAAGAGAAGGATTAGACAAGCTGTTGTCGATTTTCTGAGATCACCGCTGCTCGATATACTGCCGCCTCAAATCGCCGAAAATGTGACTTCCAATCCCTGCTGGTATCCTGAGATCGAGGCTATAGGAAGGCCTGGGGTCAAATGCATTCTGCCACCCACATCAATGGTATTGCATTACATGTTTGGGAGAGATGCGATTTCGATCACAGTTAATACAAATCCTAAGCATCCTTGTTACAAAAATGAAGAGGAGTTTGTCAAAGTGCTCGAGCAGTGTTTGCAATTTGTCAAAGATTTGCTTGATGCCGAATAAGATGGTGCCAAATGCTTAGACATTGTAACGATAAAAACAACAACAAAGTGTTCCTCATATTAATTTGATAGTAAACCATACATAGTACAATCAGTATACGGACAAAACGTAGAGGAAGAGTTCGTACCATACTTATATATTAACAAATGACCAATGAAAATAGGAAGGCAAGTTTCGAGCGAGGCACACACCACCGGGAGGAGGTCTTCCATATCAGAGAGATGCCTGTCGTAGTTTTTGTAGTTATGAAGTACGGATTCTGACTCCACTAACACGAGACATACTTGTCCAATCCTCTCTGACAAATTTATGCATAGCATTGCACTGTAATACATTGTGCTGTATTGTGCCGTTCTAGAATGTATTGTTAAACTATTGTTAAGGTGGTCAGACACGATGGGTCATGTAGCAGCGACAAAAATTTGAGTAGTACACACTGAAGGACATGTAGCGGGGAGTGTAGCGGGGACATGTAGCAGGGAAAAAATCATAGCGCTTGCACACCACATGAAAATGTCGCGGGGATATGTCTCAGGGACATGTTGCAGCGACACGTCCCCTCGTGTGAACTGATACTTTCATAATTGCGCAACACCAATCTTGGGGACATTTTGTCCCCGCGACATGTCTCACGGAGTTCAACTTGTTGAACTTCATGGGACACGTCGCGGGGACAAAATGTCCCCAAAATTGATGTTGCACAATTATGATAGTATCAGAAATGCCACTTAACGCCACCTTTGAGATGTGGCCAAAAGAAAAGTGGAAACGTATCCCCACCGGTGCACTATAAGTGCTGTCGCGCTGGACCTCGGAAAAAAGGTACAAAAACTGATAACATTACTTGATACATTTTATCTTTTTATAACATTTCATTAATAAAAACTTAAACTAACGAAGGCAACATTCAAGAAGACTGACCGAAATAGGATGATAATAATAATAATAATAATAATAATAATAATAATAATAATAATAATAATAATAATAATAATTATTGACTAGTTCGTTACTACTTCACTCAGCCGAAGGACTCGTCAGCAGTTACATTTTTTATGCCCTTTAGGGTGTTCAGCTTCAAAATGTCTTTAGTTACACCTATCGATCAGGGCATCTTAATTTGAAGACTGCAGAACAACGACAGAAGGTACAGATCTATATGTGATTGCTTTCAAAATCTCAGGACAAGTAGAAATTTTTCCATGCAACCGACTTTACTGAATTTATTATCCAAATTAAAATTTGTAAAAAACTACACGTTGATGTGGTGCTTTATTAAATCCACGTCCATAATTTGAGATTCCGGTGCCTTTTCTGACGAGCATCTCCGTTAGATTTATATGGGTAATTCCCAGGGCTATTCCACAAAGAGGAGAGGTGGAATGTTTGATCAGTATAAATGACATTGAACGTTAAACAGAAGGATAAATGTTGTTTTGCCGCCTAAAAATGGTAAAAAATGTGCATTTTTACGGCGGAAATGGCTTGACTACTTGCTACATATGTCTTTATATGTCGCTACCATAGCAACCGATTGTCGCAAAACCTAAAAAAAATGGTCTTTTAAGACCATTGTTATCCGTAAAAGGATAAATGAACAGCTACGAAACACGTCATGTCTCATAAGCTAACAATACATGCTCTTGAAAAAAATCTGAAAAAAACTTTACTTCTAATAGACAGCCTGATGTGCTCTACAAGATAAGGTAAATATTATGGCTTGTGGCGCTGCTGGGGGTCAGTGACGTCATCCAAAATGGCCGCCAAGATGGCCGCCATCTTGGATTTTACCAAAACTTCAAATTTATCGGAAAATACGGAAATTGCAAATGTTTTTGGTGCAAAATAACAAACAGTTAAACATTTTGATGTTTTTGGTAGTATTTTATGTTTTAACACCGAAAAACGGTGAAAAACACGCATTTTTATTCAAAGGGGGTGGGGCTTAAGAGATGGGGGGGGGGGGGGCTTAATATATCCCTTGTTCCAAAAAGGGGGTGAGGGCTAATTGCTATTATAGTATGCTAATTGAAACTAGATATATTGTGATCAGTGGTTTAAAGTAGCTCCATATGGTTTCAGTGGCGTGCGAGGCATGGCTACAAAAAATGGTGCAAGCGGGCGTTTGTTTATTATTACCGTAATAATGGCAAAAGGCAAGAGAAGCAAAATTGGTTGAACCGACAGGGAAAAAGTGCAAAATAGAAAAGTTGCACGGATTCTTGAAGTCGTGGCGAAATGTCAAGACCGTCCTCTAAACTAAAAGCTATACAAAAACGCCAATGTAAATAGTCGCAGTTTGACTTTTCATCCACTGAATTAAAACTGATAAAACCACCTTGTAGCGCATGGCATAAAGCCGCGGAAAGTACAACTCAGTGATATTCGTTTTAATGGCCGCACTTTCGGAGTCAAAAATTAGAAACATGCACCGGCCGGGAATCGAACCCGGGCATCCCGCGTGGCAGGCGAGAATTCTACCACTGAACCACCAGTGCCACGCTCTGTTTAATTCTACATTTCCTAGTAGCTATGTCAAGGGTCGTGTTTAAGGCTGGTTCTCATATAATCGTCCCGGTCGCCCTGGTCGTCCGAGTCGTTTCAAAATTTTTTTGCAAACGACTCAAACGATCGGGACGACTCAAGCGATTTGGGTTCTCATATGGTCGTCCCGGTCGTCTCGAACGTCAATAGCGCAGTCGTAAACTGTGTCCGACAACATGTTTTGGCCAATAATACTGCATTCTGGGGTAAATTTGGGTCGCTTCGATCGCCTCAGTCCTCCCTGTCGCCTGAGAGTAGTTCTCATATGATCGTTCCCGATTATTCACGATCGTCTCAGTCGTCCGGATAGAACACAGTTCTATCCAAGCGACCGCGATCGTCCCAGTCGTCCGGGTCGTTTGCGATCGTCTCGGGTCGTCTCAGAAGTGTTCTCATATAATCGTCCCGGTCGTCCGTGCACTTTTTGAAACGACTCGGACGACCGGGACGACCGGGACGATTATATGAGAACCAGCCTTAATGACAAAAGGGGAAGCATTGTTAATCTGAGTGGAAGTCATCTTCAGTCTTCAGAGTCATGTAAATTGTAAACCGTCAGTAAGCCGTCGTGTTTAGCTCTTTGCATGAAGTGTAAAGGAAATATCAGCTTTGTCAAAGCTAGGCAAATGCGCTAATTGGACATTTTTTCTAATTTGCATTTAACCTAGCGCTTAGAATGTAAAATGTTTACCTCTGTCCAACGCAATGGTATTTGATGCTTTTTTAATGTGTTCTCATGAGTTTGGAGTTAAAATAGGGAATATTTGGTTCCTGACTGCTCTTAAACCAACACGTGTTTTCCCACTTTTTAATTTCAAAATTGAAGTTCTCATATAATGAAAATCTAGTAGGTGAAGTTCTGTTTCAGTGGAATGACCTTAAGGGTTCTCTGCAGACCCTTCCGTGCATGCCTTGTTTTGTGAGACACACGATGGAATGTCAGTTTGCCTTTCACTTTACTGCAGAAAACATCCGTTAAATGTGCTGCTGGGGGTGTTATCTTCAACTGTCCGATCTTGAATTGCCTCAGTAACTGAACTCGTCTGCAAAAGAATAGAAGCGGACTTTCGCAAGCTTTACCATCCAAAATGGCGGGCATTCAACTTCTGATAAAACTTGAAATTTGCGTCATGTGAGTGATCATAAAATGTAACTTATCGTCGAAATCAAAACAACAGTCCAAGCATTCGCACTAGGGACTGTAGGTACCCTTTAAGAGTAGTCAGAAAAAAATACAATGTATAAAGACCTTTATATATTACATTGTGGATTACTGCAGTTTAGCGTTTTATCGGCCTAGTAAAAAATTGCTTATTAGCTGTCATATTACATACCAAAATTAGGACATTCAAAAGATGACTCTAAGTCAGTGCAAAAAAAAATAACAAATTCTACCACTGAATTCTAGAATTCTTCCACTGAACCACCAGTGCCCTGTTATGTTAAAAGTGTTTCATGAAGGATGAATCAAGTTGCTTCTCATGGCTCTCAATCTCTAGGGCCAACATCGATCCATAGTTTTAATATATAATAAGGGCGTGATACAAGGCATAGCACGGCCAGCGATCAATGAAAGACAGCTATCTTCTGAAAACGCACAGGTTATCTCGGTTTGGCACGGATGGGTGGAAATGAAGACCTTAGAAATCGATGATGAAAAGCACATGCACAAGACCGTGATCGTATAAAGTCCAAATCAGAGCGTCCATTTCCGTAATAATAGCAAAAGCCAAGAGAAGCAAAATTGGTTGAACTGAGCAGGGAAAAGTGCAAATTAGCAAAGTTGCACGAATTCTTGTAGTCGTGGCGAAACGTCAGTCCTTTAAACTAAAAGCTATACAAAAACGCCAATGTAAACAGTCGCCTTTTGACCTTTCATCCACTGAATTAAAACTGATAAAACCACCTTGTACCGCATGGCATAAAACCGTGGAAAGTACAACTCAGTGACTTTCATTTTAATGGCGCGGCCGCACTTTCGGACTCAAAAGTTAGAACATTTAAAAGATAACTACCAATTGTTCCAAAAACGAAACATGCACTGGCCGGGAATCGAACCCGGAACTCCCTCGTGGCAGGCGACCACTGAACCACCAGTGCCGTGTTATGTTTAATTCTACATTTCCCACTAGCTATGTCAAGGGTCGTGTTAATGACAAAAGGGAAAGCATTGTTATCGCAGTAATACTGGCGAATCTTTGCTGACGTCAATAGCTTACATTTTGTTTCATATTAAACATTTATGGAAAGAAGAAGGCATCGTGCTAAATACGAATCGACTTTAAAAATTAAAAGAGTTTGTTGAACTTAGTTATCTGGTCTGTTGAGTGTGATCGTCCGGGTGAGTGTAGTTCTAAAAAGAATTGTTGTTGTGGGCAATGACTGACGTTTCGACAACCTGAGCGGAAGTCATTTTCAGTCCACAGAGTCATGTGAATTGTAAACCGTCAGTAAGCAGTCGTGTTTAGCTCTTTGCATCAAGTGTAAAGGAAATATCAGCTATGTCAAAGTTAGGCAAAAGCGCTAATTGGACATATTTTTTATTTTGCATTTAACATAGCGCTTAGAATGTAAAATGTTTACCTCTGTCCAACGCAATGGTAAGGCCACGCGAGTGAAGTTAGAACTATAAAATCCAAGTGTTGTTTTGTTTACATAAAATCGCCTTCCAACCTATGTAATGAATGAACAAACACATAAAAATGGACAACACAACCTTCTTTCGAAAATTTTATTCAGATCTTCATAAGTTTATGTTTAAAAGCAAAACGCGAACCATTGGCGAGCTGTCTTCGATGAAAGAAATCAAAACGACTAATTTGAGCACGTTTTATAAGCAATTCTCCAAGACTAGCGAGAGCACAAAGAAAAAGTCAATCACAGATTTGATATCAACATCCCTCCACTACTTGGAAATTCTTTAAATCTCCGCTTCTTCAGTTCTAAAACCCGGAGTGACAAACATCTCCCCGAATTGTTCCCTCATTGATAAAAACGTATGAAGTTCCTCGAAGCAAGATGTTATCCCTGAAAGCTCTTCTTTTTCTACTATAGCGGCTTCTGAGTATTCCTTAATATCCCTGTCTTGAGTATCAAACCGCGAAAAAATGCAGGAAAATAACGACTTTAATTTGAACTGTTTTCTCCGCTTAGTAAACACAGCAAAACATGACGTGACATTCGGCCGTGTAACCCTGCGATAAACAAAGCCTCGCTTTGTTTTGCGACGTTATGCGCGCCCGCGAGCTAGCCCTGCCCAACGGAGGGGGCGGGCGCGAGCGGCGGCACACGGACCGACGCGCCCGCGAAACATTCCGCTAGCAATGACCATGAAAAATGACGGGCGTATGTCCTATGAGTATGGGGCTCCGCAGCGGCCTTCGGCCCGCGACAGCTCCGCTATAAAGAAAAGAAAAGAAATTGAACGATATGAATGAAGACAACAACAGTATTGGCATTATCAATATCATTATCTACACGGGGGCGGGAAATTCGTAATAGTTGAAGCATATTGCACTGAAAATATGGCAAAATGACGGGTTTTTTTTCGCTCCAACTAAATCATATTTCCCACCATAATGTTCATTAGATCCTAGTGAGTGTGGATCCTAGTGAGTAAAAGTGAGTGTGGATGTTGACATTACGCCTATTAAAATGAGTTATACCGCTAAAAGCGATGACAACGCGGTTAAACTCCATACAAGCCTTTAAGTGACATTGGTCACGTCAAGGTCAAAATGACGGGACTTTTTTTTAAGTTATTAAAATATTTTAACGTTTCCAGATAGAATAATAATCAAATTACTGGAATCCGAGTGTCGATTTCCGAAAAGTAATTCATAAATGGTTTCCCTTCAAAAAATGGCGTTTTCGCTGTGAATTGGGGGTCTGGGGACGAGTTAAAAAATTAGAGGCAAATATCATCCAATTTTTTGCCATGTCTGTCAGTTGTGTGGATGTGTTCTGTTATTATCTTAAAGGAAAATGTTTTTCACTTATATCTCGGGTGAACGATCATTTACATCTCGATTAAACGATGTGTACAACTACTGTGTAATACAAACTTTGTCACGCAAGTCAGGATCAGCACGCAATAAAAACATCCAACTGCTTATCACGTGAACAACGTGAGAACATTTTTGTAAGATCACGTCAGGGATCTCCGGTGGAAACGTATAGAAACTCATTTCAACTTTCTTTACAAAGCAGACGCTGTTAATCGTTATTCAGGTCAGTTGTGTATAAAAAGTGATTTTATTTATATCTTAACGATGTGTTTGACTGCTTCACAGGGAGCAGAGGAGCCAAATACGCGTCTTGCGTTATTCGATCTGTTGTTTTCGAGTTTTTGCCCCAGCGGGACCCCAAGCGTAATCGGCGCTTTCCGAGCGCGTAATGATTTTGTGGTGCCCACAGTCAGCAGTCTGCAGTTACCCAACGGAAAGCTCCGATTACGCTTGGGGTCCCGCTGGGGCGAAAAACAGACTCGAACCACTCGCAGATCGAACGCGTAAAGGTCGAATTTGGCTCTGCTCCCTGTGATCAAGCATTCTTACTGGGTTTTTACTTTTCAAGTAAGTATTTAGTTACATAAGAACCTCCTAATTTACTGCACCCGTTTTGCATATCGTCGAATCACACAAAAGCAGTATTTATTATTCAGCTTGAACATGACTCCGGCGTTACCAAAATTGACAAAATGAAAGCGTTCATAGTAAGACTCGGGAAATCGTTTAGGAAATTGTGCTACCCGATGTCCAAGCTTCCCTCCCATTTAATTTCTAGCGCCTATCACGCATTAGTTAGGATTAGCAAAATAAAGTCAGAGGAATATTCCGCATGATCTTATTCCTCTGATCGTTCTACTGTCACAAATTAAAACCAGTCAAATGTGAAATGCAAATTAGTCTAGGTATGAATAAAACTGTTGTTTTTTAGGGGTATTTGGGATAAATTAAAAATACCTCAAACAATGTTTTAACATTGTCCCAAAATATCATGAGCCGCTTCTGAAACGTGGAAACCGTCATATTATTTGTTTATACTGCAAGGCTGAGAAATTTCACTTTTTCTAACGCTCACACATGTGATCATCGATCCGCGACCAAAGATTCCAAATAATTTTCTAAAACACAGCAACAATTCATCATCTCTGCTTCATCTTTTCATTTTGATAGTTATTAGAAACTTTGGTGACTAATTAATTCCAAGCCACCAAGAGCTCTTTAGACCGCAACAAACCTTCATCTTTGGCGGTCAGTGCTTTTATAGACGTAAAACATTTTGCTGTACTCCATGCATGCTCGCGGAGGAAGCGAGCAGGGCATATAGGACAAAGAGCGAGAGTGGCAGAGCGCGGAGGAGGGGAAATTGGAGGGGGACATTGGGGGGTAGCCCATACCGCAATACCGCAGCATAAAATCAAAAATACCGCAATACCGCAAGGAAAATCGACAAAATACCGATACCACAGGTATGGATATCAGGCAGGTACAAATATTTTTGGAGGGATGTAGGATAACAGTTCCAGGTTGCATACCGAAAATGTTAATTGCTCTCTCCCATTATATCCCTTTGTCCTCTTAACACTCCGAATGTGTGGTTCCAGAAAATATCCATACCCCCTACACGGATGGTCTTTCAATTTAGACCCCCCCCCCTCCCTAACCCACTCGACTTTTCTTTTCACCCTTTTCAAATTCACAACTGTGTCATGCTTTAAAAAACGTTCACTTAGGCCCGGTTCAGACGCCGAACTTTTCATGAGCCGAACCTAATACCTTGAATTAAGTACATGAAAAGTTCGGCGTCTGAATCAATTAAGAACGGCTATTTGAATTTGGAACGGCTGAGCCGTTCTTTTCGCCTGGCTCAGCCGGGAATTTCGGCTTTGGAACGGCTTTGATTCAGACGCCGAACTTTTCATGAGCCGAACCTAATGCATAAATTATTATAACGACTGGTGCGTGTTCTGACATCTTTGCCTGAAAATCGCTCACCTTTCGATTTGTTTCTCTTCAAACCTGAATTAAGTTCGGCTAATTAAGTTCGGCGTCTGAATCAACAGGCGTACTTTTGTTAATTTGGGTCGGTCCAAATTCGAATTAAGTTCGGCTCATGAAAAGGTCGGCGTCTGAACCGGGCCTTAGTTTACACACAACATTTGTGACCTCTCACGCGAAAACGATACTGACGGCTATCCGTTCGAGCCGTTCAAGCCGTTCACTTGCCGTTCATCAGCCGTTCACGAACGGCAGGAGGCCGTTCCAACGGCTGTGATTTCGTGATTAGCCGTTCCAAAAATTTATTCAGCCGTTCGAACGGCTGCTGCTAGCCGTTCAAAAAAAATCTTCATCCGTTCGAACGGCTGCTGCTAGCGTTCAAAAAAACTTCAGCCGTTCGAACGGCTAGGGCTATCCGTTCGGAAAAAATATTCAGCCATTCGAACGGCTAATGGTTTACCTATTCCCCGAAATCCGAAATCCGGAATCCGGAATCTTGAGCGTGAAATCCTAAAAGCCGGAATGAATCAAAACATGAAAAATAAATAAACATCCGTTTAATACCCGTTTAATTTTTTTGGTTATGACATCGCGTGGCGCAGTTTTCCGATTCCTTACTTTACATTTTTACGCCAAAATTTTGACTATAGCATGACCTGATTGTATAACGCACGCTGTGGTCTAAACTGAGTATAGTGCGACACATCGTGCTTCGTTGTCAAGCACATTCACAGGCTTAGCCAATCTATAAACAGGATAGATGAGAGTGAAATCGTGGCTGCACAAGCGGCCCGTTGAAACGAAGTAGTCGCGATTTTAAATTTGTCACATTCCATCATGAATTTATGAATGACGCTATTGTTAAACGGTAGAGATTACACATGTCATCTAGGGATCTCTTAGGCTTGATTTTCAGCCGTTTGAGGGAATCCGGTTTTCAGATCCTCCTCCCAACGGTATGTACTTGGTGTATCCCTTATTATTTTGTATTTAAACACTTAGTTTTGATTTCAGTAGAAATAAAAGGTAAAACAAAACCAGTAGAATAGGGAATCGAACCCAAACCGTATGATCTGCTCCATGCACACTATCCATTACACCACTGAGGACCAGCTGCCGGAAACTTTCCTAGCTGTGTTATAAAAGATAATATGCTGCTATCCCAGACCATATATAAGAACTAACCCTTTCGATACACTGGAAATACTGGAATCAGTGCTTAATCCTAAATACTAAAATCAGTGCTTCAACCCTAGATACTGTAATCCGACCCTAAATTACACTGCAATATATCAAAATACATTACAATGAGGGATACATGAAGTACCATACATTACGATCAGGGATACACCAAGTAGCTAGGCTCCCAACAAGTGGTGTGCGCGAAGGAACGCGGACGCACAAAACGGCGGGTAATCGAGCCTAGGGATCTCTAGAAGTGTTACTTCATAATACTATTTGAGGGCAACGGTCAGCAAATCATCAGCCTAGCTGCCAAATACCGAAATACCGCGCAAAAAAACGTGTTTCACCGAATACTGCAGTCCGAAATAATCAAATACCGCATACCGCAGTCTCAGACAATACCGAAATACCGCGTTCAAAAATAAAATTTACCGAAATACCGCACGAAAAATGGACCAATACCGCGATACCGCGAACTCCAATGTCCCCCTCAAATTGTTTAGGAAATTGTGCTACCCGCTGTCTCTTTCCCTCCCATTTTTGGCGCCTTTCGCTTAGGTTAGGGTCAGCGCGTACGTCACTTATCTGCTTGAACAACGCAAAACATTTTTGTAAGATCACGAGGCATATCAGTGGAAAATTTAAGGGAAAAAGTCTTTTCAATTTCCTCTATAAAAGCAGACGCTACTTAATTTATCATTTAATATTCAGGTCAGTTGTGTGGATGTTCTGTACTATTACTTACTAGTAAATGGGAATTGGTTTGATTGCATATTAGGGACTGTGCAATAATTATCAGGAGGGGGAGTTGGAAAATGGGCTTCAAGTAGGAAAATATTAGGTAATACCCCCCCCCTTCTAAAGGACTGAATTTAGTTATTGCCCCCCCCCCCCCCCCTTATCAGTCAGAAATTTTGTATGACACCCCTACCCCCTTCACACTCCTTTTATATACAAATACCCAGCATTTTCTTAATATACACCCACCTGTTATTGCTACGAGGTAATGTTTGTTCCAGACGTGGATATACAGCAATACTACATGTTTACTTGTTGGACATGCGTATCTGGAACAAACATGACCTCGAAGCAGTGTTCAACAAAGCCATCCGATTCCACTTCTGAATCACTTCATTACGAATCTGAGTCGCTTGTACTGGAACTCATTTCCTCGTTAACATTATTCTCTTGGGTTTCTCGTGGGATGCAAGAATGATCACCACGAGCGTACTGGAGAACTCGTGCAACCAGTGCCACTTTACCTCCACTGATTTTAAGACCATGCTGGTTAAGGTACATCTTCAATCTGTTGCAATACGATTATCTACATTGTAGTGAAATTATGATTTTGGTGCAATTTTGTCTGCACTGGTTCAAATTTATTTTGAAACAGTGTAAAATATTTGAACTGGAGCAAAGTATTTTCACCACGGCAAAATATTTGCACTGGTGTATAACTATATTCTACTGTTCAAATGTTGTTGACAATAGCCCAATTTCGATATATTAAAATTCAACTTGAAGCAAAAGACAACATTACGAGGCTTAAGGGAATAAACCATGTAAATCCTTACTATCATTCCCCTAAGCCTCGCAGTGATGTCTTTTGTTTTAAGTTGAATTTTAATATATCGAAATTGGGCTATTCAAATTTAAAAAGCCAGAAATGCTTTATCACAATATTCGTCTCTCTATTATAGAGATAGAGAAGAATTAAAGAATAGTTAATCGTATTGCAACAGATTGAAATTGCAGTTCAGCCACAGAGCAGATCATCAAGCCTTTCTGTGACAACTATAAACACTTGAAATAAAATGATAAGCCCATCCTCCTCTTGAGTGACTTATTTTACTTTGAGCCCCCCCCCCCCTATCCTTGCTTTGATTTTACTTCATGCCCTCCCCCCCCCCTCTGCTTTTCCAAACCCCCCCCCCTCCCCGATAATTATTGCACAGTCCCTTATCTAAATGGTGTGTTTGACTGCTTTGTAATACTCAACTTTTCAGGCTTCTGTGGCAAATCAAGTATTCCCACTGGGTTTTCAAGTAGGTACTCAATGTGTTATATATTGTATTAATTGTATCACTCTTGTATTCTAATTTGTACTCTGTTTCGGGGGAAATACTGATGTTGAGTAATAAGTTGAGAACATGTTCAGGAGTGAAACACAGAAATAATTACCTTGGTAACCGAGGATAAAAGAATATTACGTATATACGTGTGTTTTTTCCAATAAACACGAACAACGGATAATCTAATGGGAAAATTAATAGTAATTAATAGTAACATTTGTAATCCAATCCATATTTCTACACTGACATTACTTCTACTTATGTCATCGTAATTTGGCATCGAGAAAGCATTATTAACCTTTTCCTGTTAAGTAGCGTTATTAGACTTAGTTGTTTTGATTTAAGCTTATTGTCGTTAAAAATGAAATACATTAATTGAGTGATTTCGTTTACGTGTTAAAATCTTACCTGTTCCTTTAACATCACAATTTAAAGGCATAATTATCCGCATGTTCTAGGAAAGAGGTTAACCCCTGTAATTGAATTACTTGTATACCATTTTAACTTCCCGGCTATTTAAGAGGTCACTTGTCATCTCAGTTTCGCATACCGATGGTCTGCTTTGCTAACATGATTCCTAGGCTACTGTGGAAAACTAAGGAATCCTACCGGGTTTTTAAATGAATGCAACAGTTGGTAAAATATTTAATATTTGCATTAACTTCCCACCCGTCCTATGAAGAAATCAATATCATCTGATGCATTTAGCTATTAAAACTTAATCAATTATATACCAATATTGACAACAATTATGCCACCAAATTGTAGTGTATTGCAGACCTACAATAGTTGTACCCATCAGGCAATTGGGGTTTGATTAAAAGGGTGTTTGTTAATGGCGAATCAACCACGAGTGGTTTCTTGTCCTGTGTTCAATCCGCTTCTTTCGGTTCAATCCGAAGGGTAAATCACTACACAAATGTTTTATCAATAGTGGATATTATACTGTATGTACCATGTATAAAAAAAATTAAATATCTCACATTATGAAAAGCCAGGAATTATATGCTAAATCCATTTTCAATCCTAACAATTTGCAGATAACGCCCAAAAATCATAACTCAAGTTGCACTTTGAATGTGGTCACTCAATGGTACTGATACTCAAAGATCTGGCACTGTGCCATCACTCGCATATACTGTACCATGTATTAAAGATCTCACATCATTAAAAGCCAGGAAAGCCGCTAAGTCCAGTTTCAATCCTAAAAATTTACATGTAAAGCCAAAAACATCATATTCTACTCAGTGAATGGGCTTACTTAAAATCGTGATGGTAATGATAAATGCACTAAACAACAAAACTGATGCTGAATTAAACCCTCCCCAAGAGTGGCCAGCTCACATTATGCAATCACTGATTATATTCAGTGTTCTAAATTCTTCATGTACTTAAACGTATTTTTGACCTGAAGTAAGCCACTGAATTTGAGATGTGTAATGTTATAAGCTGAAAAATGCATAAATACACAATTCTGTTAAAAATATATCAGGTTCATAAATTCATTGCATATTGTATTTTTAATAATACAATTATAGTATAGGTTGGGTTATGCACTAGTCATTTGTAACCCAGACCCCCAAACACCCGCAGATGGGGGGATCTTACAGAGCAGTAGTGGGGGAAATACGTTGACTTTACACAACAACAACAACAACGTTTATTGCACTTCTTTTTGAGCAGCCCCAGGGGAAAGTACCAGAAATTTACATCATCGCCTACCCCCGGGGTAGGGGTGGGGCTTCCTTGCGCACATTCAGTGACGTCACGCCTTGCACGTGAAAGATTCGAAACGGAGTGAAACAGCTAAACTTATTTTGCATCAACTGGGCCCTCCAATGGCTTTTTGTTTGGGATGTTTAATTTATATCACACTATAGGTTTTAAAACGTTTGAAGATCTTGATATTATTTAAGCATTAAAAAACATTTCAAGGTGAATTTGGTCACGCATTTTCAAACGTTCACTGACGATTGGCTTACTTCAATTAATGTTTCAAAGTTCATACCGAGAGAATCAATGGGAAAAAAAAACTCGTTCCCAGGTCCTTTCCGGCCGGGTATTCCAACGCGGATACATCATCCACTCTGAATGGGAATGAATTTACACGAATGAATAAGAGCCAACAAATTATCTTACAGTGTCAGACAAGTACACGTGTCAAACCTAAGAGGTTGTTAACGAATAGCAATTCCGGCAAACTTTTTACCGTGCAGTAGCTTTTGTGTTAGAAGTTAGTTTTCAATCAGTTGTCTGTTAACAAATGCACGATTTTTCCGGAAATCCATCTTTTTCATCCGAGATGTTGCGTGTTCCTTTGAGTGATGTAACTCTATTTTTTTCAGCAAGCCAAGTCTTGATAGGGTTTGAAGTCAACGTGACTTTCATGATAACTTTATAACTTGACAACTTTATAAACGCCGTTTATTAATAGCCTGTTGTCAAAAGGGGACATTTTTTGTCACATTTCGCCACGTGCCATATCTTGGCAGCAAACGCTCAGTCGGCAGTTACAACTATAGAAAAATACTTCAATAAACAAACCAGCGATTTAAAAAGACACCGCGTCAGACAAGTCAACTTCAGCTGTTACACCTACTAAAACACATTCTTTATGAATGGTGAAATGAAATTTAGTGTGCTGTAGATTTCTCGTTAGGCGGCAGGCTAGTACCGGACTGATGTTGCATGAGTCGTCCATTCCTGGCACAAGAGTTGTTGTAACGGTTGGTGATGGCGAGGCCGTCGCGCCCCACCTTAACTCCTTTGGGCCCTTTGAAACGAGACGTTATTCAGTATATATATTTTTCATCTAGTAAATTAGTTTTATTCATGCGATCGCTCTTACTCTAGATATATTTTATTTACTACATAACAGTAGGTTAAATACACTTAAAGATTCCATGTTAAAAGTCGTTGGTGCACTCGATCTTATAATTTTTTGGCGCCATTTAACCATTTACCAAAATGAATAGCAAAAACATAGGCCACAGATGTGTGAACGGAAAACTCCAATTGGATCAACTTTACAACTGAAGGCGCGGTTAAGGATATCGTGCCCACCCGCTATAAACGATCATTGGAACCGGCAAACTTGATCTCACTTATGTATGTTTACAAGAGGCGATGAAACAGATTCAGAATAAAATAAGGCGTTCAGCAGAACAACTAATGAGGATCTTCTTTTCGTGAACGAAAATCGATAAAATATAGAGCTGAGAGAGTACGGGTACCATTCAAGTGAACAGCAAGCGAGGCAGCGAGGCGTGGTAGCCACCGTTAGCCGCCGGTTTTCTGAACTAGAATACGGGTTGCTTCAGTTGGTTCGCTTTGTTAACTTTTGTTGCATCGTATGGCGAAACATACCAATCAAGCGAGCCATGCGAGTCACTCATGGTTAGCCAATAGGCCATTTCCGACTTACGTTACGCCTCGTTGTCAAAGCGAGGCTAGGTGCAAAACCTTTCATATGGAAATGAGTTTTTATTCAAATGCAAATAAAACTCATTTCCATGTGAAAGGTTTTGCACCTAGCCTCGCTTTGACAACGAGGCATAACGTAACTCGGAAATGACCTATTTTCGTAACCTTTCATTTGCGGTTATGCCTAGTACTATGGCCATCCTCTCTGATATAACAAGTGGCTCGCGCTTATGACTCGCTGCCTCGCACTTTGGTTACACTTCCAGTTGTCGCATGATGATGTGATCCGAGTCAAATAACTGATTCATATATACCAGGAGTTGATTTTACCTAAACTGAACTTATTAGTTGGAAGACATTTTGTGATAGAAAAAGTGACAGCTACGCAAGGACGTTAGCTATTGTATTGGGTAACAGGGAAATTTCTACTGTGTTATTTTATCCATCATTGTTGAACATAATAGTTGTGTTTATGGTCTATTGTGGAATTACTAGTTTAGTTCAATTAGAGCAGTTTTCAATTGAGTGTCGCAAGTAATTACACAATTGCTTTGGTTTTGCATTGCTACGCTTTGTGATTGGCTAAAAAATCTCGCGCCACTTTCTCGACCAATCAGAAGTAAAACCAAAACCAATCGTGACTTGCTGGCACGCGTTTTCCCGCGCTTGGCGCCGCCGACATGTAATTGCTTCGAGCTCTGATTGGTTCATTGGATTGTTTACGACTGCTGTGATTGGTCAGAGTAATTACTTTGGTTTTGACTTTACGACACTCAATTGAAAACTGCTCTAATACCTATTGTGTCATTACTACCTTGTGTGCGTGTGTATGTACTGATGACATGAATAATAAATTGAACAACAATTGTGCTGTATTTTGTCCGTTTGAAAATTTGAACCGCAAGTTTGTGTTGTTCTGACTTCGTGGTTATCAGTTGTACTCAGTTTACTATTGTTCAATATTTCTTTACTTGACGATGCTATCAGGATGTCGCAGCGTCGCAGCACAATGTTGTTGGCGTGATTTTTCGCTGATTTTAAAGCATAACTAAATGAATTAAGCATAAAATTCTTATCATAGTAAGAAGGAAGAGAAATGTATCTTAACGTGAAACCAGAATTGTGTTATTTTGTCTAATTTAAACTTTTCATTCAACGTGGTTGGAAATGAACGGTTTTACCCAGTACGACACCGTGCAGGTGAGTGCCGACGTGATTTACGCGAAGATTAACCACCCTCCAAAATACTTCAATGCGGACAAGCGTTGATCAAATAATCTTGTTAAAACATGCAAACAAAACAATGATTTGCATTCTTTGACTCGATATTATTCGATATTCTGATATGGTGAGAACAGACATGTTTTTGACCCTCTTTATTCTTTTTAACCATTGTTTTGCACAAAAAAATGACACGTTTCATAACTGGCATGACAGTGAGCTGATGTATTCCTGATTGAATTATTTTCTTAAGTAAAAGCTTGAGCTTCTCAAAAGCTAAACGGACTTCATTGAACTATATTTTATTGATTTCTTTATTCCATAGCGACGATTGGGTGAAAATAGGAAAACCAAACGAAACGTTTCATGTTTTGAAAACCAACTTTCTCGCACTGTACTGTATTAAAAGCGCGCATGCATTCCACGGAATATGAATAAATATAGTTTTAAAAGAACCTGAATTTAAAATGGCTTTCAATAGAACATAAAAATTTATTAAAATTGAAGAAAATTAGAGTGCTTTCCGGAGGTATCAATGCAGTTTGTTTTTAATAGAACACAAATAGAACTTAGTAATTGCAAAGTGAATTTACATTCAGTTAATTACGTCAATTTTTTAAAGTCAAAATTTACTAGTCATTTTTCGTGAGTTCTGTCACACGCATGTACTTGTAATCAGGTATTAGAACCTCTAATGATCATTACAGGTTTATTTCACAGCCACAGTTTTCTTTTCTTTGGCAAGCCAACTGTCAGTAGCCTGCCTGTCTGTCAACGGTTCATAACTGTCAATAAACCAACAGTTCAGTGGCTGACAGGCAGTTGACGGGAGCTATTATTCAGGATGCGTTCTTATTCTTATGCGTTCAATTGACCAAAAGTATGGTATTTGAATTTAAATAGTGGAGCTATTTTAAATCTATTTTCTCAATCCTCTTTGAAAACTAGCTTTAAATAGTTGTATTTGTATTGCAGTGTTACGGTGGCTCAATTGGGTTTTTTGGCGATGTCACAGTGATATGTGTATCCCCGTGATATGTGTACCCCCGTACACATATCACTAGTGATATGTGTATCCCCAGTGGGGATACACATATCACTGATTTCTGTACTGTCAACAGACTGGGGCAAGCAAGCTGGTCATGATTTTAATTAAAACTGAAATATTAAAATACTTCGAGACAAGTATTCAATACAGAATTCGTATGTTTTATTGTTTAAGAATTTTCATTTTAGCGGTGTGAAACAAAATGTTTCTCAAAATAATCATTGTTAAAGTTATTAGATTGATTTACAACGCGATCTTGCTTCAAAATGCTGGGTGATTTATATATACATTCTCAAACTCATTAATAATTCATGACGAGAACACAAAGGAAATCACTACCGTGAAGGAGGTTTTGAAATCGTTTCTTAATTTGCATAGATTTTGGCGATTTTATTCCTTCGTTTTCTCCGCATTTAACGATCAGTTTGAGAAGCTATATCAAACACTCGAAACAGTGTTTCATCAGATTTCCAAACACCTTGAAGTGGTTTAAAAAAACTCGGCTGCGCCTCGTTTTTCCAATCCACTTCTCGGTGTTTGGAAATCTGATGAAACACTGTTCCTCGTGTTTGATATATTACTTCAAGCGAGGGTGCAAACTTGTTTGTATATACGGTTAGAAGGGGGCCATCGTACAACTTGAGTAGAGTTGTGCGATGATCGTGCGAGAACATTGAGTACCTCCCGAAAAGAGTACAGACGACATGAATGATTCGATGTGTGCAATATCCCTCAAGTCCCAAAGCAATTACAGTCCAAAGCGCGCTCACCGACTCTCACCGTTTATTCACGTGTAATAATCCAGGGAAATGACAAATAAAAACCACAGTCAACACGGTACAGCTAGACAAATTCGTTTGTATTTTCATTATGTATTAAATTCAGATGACATGCACTTTGTCAAAAACAGCGTAAGATGCATAAACACTTGATAACCAAAAATAGCAGTGGGTCACACAATTCTTGACAGTTCTTAGGTGGAAAACCCCTTTTGCTGCGGTTGGTGACCGGTTATAAAATTAATATTCAAACTGGAGTAAAATTTTTGTCTCTTCGAAATCAGTGTGCGTGAATGAGAAGTATTCGTAGTATAGGAGAATTTCGACTGTATTTCGATAACCAAGCTCTTAAAAACTCGGCCAGGTTTATACTTGATTTGAAAATTAAAAATTGAACTCTTACATACCAGGATATAAAATACTGATAAAGTATAAAAAATTCAGGAAACATTACATCGTATATGTTAGCAGGAGCCGATTTTTAGCGGAGCACTTGCCAGGCCGATGGCCTGGCTGCGCAGCTCCATACTCATAGAACCTACGCCATCATTTTTCATGGTTATGGCTAGCGGAATATTTCGCGGGCGCGTGTCCGTCCGTCCGCCCGCCGCCGTGTTAGAACAACATCCGGGATCTTGAAAGCAAGGCTTTGTTTTTCGCGCGGCCACACAGCCGTGAGCTCGGTGAACACTTTAGTTGTTTTGTTGTGTCTAGTGGAGAATTAAACTCGTTATTTTCCTGCATTTTTTCGCGGTTTGCTACTCAAGACAGGGATACTAATTAAGGGATACTAAGAAGCCGCTTTAGTGGAAAAAGACGAGCTTTCAGGGATAAAATCTTGCTTCGAGGAACTTCATGTATTACGTTTTTATCAATGCGGGAGATGTTTGTTTCCTACGGATTTCAGAACCAGAAGCGGAGATTTGAATTTCCAAGCAAGCGAGGAACTTAAAAGTAAAACAGATTACAGTTTTCGATGAGAATTTATGTTGATATCAATCTGTGAGTGACTTTTTATTAGTGTTATTGTTAGTTTTGGAGAATTGATTTTAAAACTTGTATCGATCTCTTGAATTTCATCGAAGAAAGCTTAAAATTAAATGGTACGCGTTTTGCTTTTAAACGTAAACTAATGGAGATTTCGATAAATTTTTTCGAAAGAAGATTGTGTTGTCCATTTTTATGTGTTTGTTCATTCATTAGATAGATTGAAAAGCGATTTTACGTAAACAAAACAAGACTTTGATTTTATAGTACAGTTCTATCTTCACTCGCATCGCCTTATGCAAATATGTTTGTGTATTTTTGCAATTTTTGATTTTCAAATCAGTTCTCGGGCAATTTTTGACAAACATAAACTGTATTTTATTCGGAAACTAGTGGTACTAGTTATTCTAGACAGAGAAAAGTTGTTTTTGTGAACTTTTGTACGGTCTATAAAAATGTAATGTGCAGACGGTCGCGTAATACTGTTTTTGAGAATTGCTAAAATTGAAAATAGCCCGTTCGTCAATCTTAATTCTTGTGCTTCCAACCTTTCACCTTAGTTAAGTTTCACCTTAGTTAAGCTTGTTCAAAGTGCGACGCTGTTAGGCTTGGGCTATCTATATATTCAATTCAAAGGGGACAGACCGCAAATAAATGTGGCTACTAAATATATCTGAATTTCGTAACTGTTCATCAGTAGGATGCCCAAAATGCGTGCAATTCCACAATTGGTTTCGGCTCCATTAAATCCTATACCAATTGCAGAACATTTTAGGAGGAGCCACCCACAGTGTGAGCACAGTTACTGACAAGACATATCAGTTAGGAAAACAACGCAAAATAAATGTAGTACGTTAAATAACGAACTAAGCACACACGTCAACTAAACAAGCTAAGCACGCGCACGACTCAAGGAAAATTGCGCGCGCGCGCACTAGCATTGACCTGAATAGAAGCAATATAGAAATTAAATAGGGGCGCTAGAATAAGGATCTGAAATTACAAAGGATACGGCGGTGTTTCTCAATTTTGGATTGCTAGTTTAAGGTTACAGTGTACCTTCAGATCGAAAATTTATTGAAATTTTTTTTTGGCGTTAAAATAAAGTTTACAGAATGAACTTTCATCCAAAAAAAAAAGTATCGAAAAATAGTGAAAATTGACGGAGAAATGACGGTATAACTTTTGTGGGCGGAGTTTGTTTATTAAGCGATATGTTTTTTTAAGCGCCGTTTTCTCAAAGTTAATTTTTCGCTTGTTGGGGACACTTTAAAGAGCTACAACTCAAAGGAAATTTGTTCGATTTTCCTTAAATTTGGACAGAAGCTAGGCTAACATATAATCAACAAAAACGTGTCGGCGAATTTCTTAATTCCGAAAACTTTTTCGTCAAGAGGCATTTCCGTGCGATCATTCCAATTTTTTTTCTCCCCTTTTCGAAAATATTCTGTAACTTTTCACTGCAATTGAATATGAAAAATCGCCGACACGTTTTTTTTGCGCTTCGTGTCCGGAAACCCGAGAACAAATCAAATTAGCAAAATATTATAATCGCTTTGAGTTATAGCGTTTTAAAGCTGATTCGGACGTTCGAATTTAGACGTCGTAAAAAATTCGACAATTCATTTTATTACCAAATGGTTTCCATATTTAGATAGCCAGCTTTATTAGCTTTAATTTGATATCTGGGTTTAGGTATATTAAGTGTAATCTTAAGACGCTAGAGCTGTTATACTGGAGACACCCCCGAAGGTACACTGTAACCTTAATTTCTCGTAGTGTAGTGCCATATTTCTCAATGATAGCACTATATATATATAAATATATATATTATTTGTGTAGTATAAGCAAGGTAGATAGCCCACTAGTAATAGGAGCTAATATGCGTATCCCAGGTGGGGATACACATATCACCAGTGACATGTGTACCCCCTTCCTGAATATGGCTGCCGTGTTTTGTGTATCCCTCTGACTTCCTCTGCAGCGGACTATCTAGTGAAGTGGCCTTGTCAAAATAATATGTGTATACATATCACTAGTAATATGCGTATCCCCGTTGGGGGTACACATATCACCAGTGATATGTGTACGGGGATACACATATCGCTAGTGATATGTGTATCCCCTTTTCCTGAATATGGCTGCCATGTAGCTGCAGCGAACTACCTAGTGAAGTGACGTTGTCACAATAATTTGTATATCCCCGTGATATGTGTATCCCCTGTTCACATGATATCACAAGTAATATGTGTATTCCCGGTGGGGATACACATATCACTAGTGATATGTGTACCCCCTTTCAGAATATGGCTGCCGTGTTTTGTGTATCCCTTTCCCTCTGCGGCAAACTAACTAGCAACAACAACAAGCAGGGGCGGATCCAAGGGGGGTGAAATGGGTGAATTTTCACCCCCCCCCCCCCCCTTTTCTGAGACCCTTTCTTTCTTTTTTCTAAAGTATTTCTCAAATAAATAATATTTTATTTCTCTGATATCTTTTTTGATTAAAATTTCACCCCCCATTTCAAAATCCTGGATCCGCCCCTGAACAAGTAGCTTTATTTGCATGACTATAAATCCTTACAGTATTGCAAAAGCATTACAACATAACAAAATGAAATAACAATAATATAATAAAGAAAGGGAAAGTTCAATTAAGACACATTAGTCTGGATTGATAATTTGATTATTGCGGAGATCAAAGCATGAAATAATGAATTTTACTAATTGAATATTTACAAAATAATTACGAGAGTTCATTAATTCATCGGTAACTTCTGAAGGAGATAACTGTTTTATATTTGGTAGGTGATACCCTATTTTCCTGTAAAATTCGTCCCTAAGAATTGAGTATTTAGGACAGTGAAAAAGGAAGTGAATTTCATCTTCAATTTCATTAGTTCCACAAGTAGGGCACAATCTATCATCTGTCGAGATTTGTTCATATCTACCAATTTCAATCATTAACTTATGATTACTTATACGAAATTTTACTAATTGTTTTCTGTCTTGATTTCTTTGTAAGGTCAAATTAATGAGAAGGCGTATATTCGTTATAGATATTATTATTCTTAAAGATATTATAGAATTCTTTGAATGGTATGTCGCCAATATATAGGATATATTTTTGTTACATTAAGTTTACATAATGTTTGATTTTAGTTTCAGTTAAGAGAATAGGATCAAAATCGGGCAAATTATAGAATTCGGATATCCTGATAAGATTAGAGTAGAAGCTATTTTTACCAGAAGAGTGAAGATCTGCAGACATTAAAAAGATCTGTTTAACAATAGAGTTATTGTCCTTACTATTAAGGTATAAGGTATAGTTAATTATTTTCTGATTAATAGCTATAATAAGAGGAAACCTACCAAGTTCAGCTCTACATGCCACATTTGATGCCTTATTGCTTACTTCTAGATAACGTTTGCAGAATTGTAAATGGATTTTTTCAATCTGCGAGCTGTCCCAAGACTTAAAATCCGGTTTTGCGTACACACCCCAGACTTCGCTATTATATGTCAAAATTGGGGAGATCATCGTGTCAAAGATTTTACTTGCTAGGAATGGGAACAATTTACTGAAATTTGTATGTTTTCTTAGACTGAAAAGAGCGTGAAGGGCCTTCTCTTTTAACTGGTCAAGTGCCATTGAAACGTTACCCGTTGAAGAGATTACTGACCTTAGATAAGTGTAATTTTGGACGATTTCAATCATTTTATTGCCAATGTGAAAACTAGACTCAGTACATTTCTTAGCACGTTTCTGAAAGATCATAACTTTGGTCTTTTTTGGATTGATCCTTAACTAGTGATATGCGTATCCCAGGTGGGGATAAACATATCACTAGTGATATGTGTATCCCCTTCCTGAATATGGCTGCCGTGTATTGTGTATCCCCATCTCTCTGCAGCGAACTACCTAGTGAAGTAACGTCACAATAATTAGTGTATCCCCGTGATATGTGTATCCGCCGTGCACATGTCACAAGTAATATGTGTATTCCCGGTGGGGATACACATATCACTAGTGATATGTGTACCCCCTTTCAGAATATGGCTGCCGTGTTTTGTGTATCCCTTTCCCTCTGCGGCGAACTAACTAGTAAAGTGATGTTGCCGAAATAATATGTGTGTCTCCGTGATATGTGTACCTCCGTAAACATATCACTAGTAAATATGCGTATCCTCGGTGGGGATACACATATCACTAGTGATATGTGCATCCCCTTCCTGAATTTGGCTGTCGTATTTTGTGTATCCCTTTCCTTTTGCGGCGAACTATCTAGTGAAGTGAAGTTGCCGCAATGATATATGTATCTCCGTGATATGCGTTTCCCCACACACATATTACTAGTGATATGCGTATCCCAGGTGGGGATACACATATCACTAGTGATATGTGTACCCCCTTCCTGAATATGGCTGCCGTGTTTTGTGTATCCCTCTCACTTCCTCTGCAGTGGACTATCTAGTGAAGTAACCTTGTCAAAACAATATGTGTATTTCCGTGATATGTGTACCTCCGTATACATATCACTAGTAATATGCGTATCCCCGTTGGGGGTACAGTGATATGTGTACGGGGATACACATATCACTAGTGGTATGTGTATCCCCTTCCTGAATTTGGCTGCCGTGTTTTGTGTATCCCTCTCCCTCTCCCTCTGCGGCGAACTAACTAGTAAAGTGATGTTGATATGTGATGTTGATATCTCCGTGATATGTGTACCTCCGTACACATATCACTAGTACATGTAATATGCGTATCCTCGGAGGGGATACACATATCATATCACTAGTGATATGTGTATCCCCTTTTCCTGAATATGGCTGCCGTGTAGCTGCAGCGAACTACCTAGTGAAGTGACGTTGTCACAATAATTTGTGTATCCCCGTGATATGTGTATCCCCCGTACACATATCACAAGTAATATGTGTATTTCCGGTGGGGATACACATATCACTAGTGATATGTGTACCCCCTTTCAGAATATAGCTGCCGTGTTTTGTGTTTCCCTTTCCCTCTGCGGCGAATTAACTAGTAAAGTGATGTTGCCGAAATGATATGTTTATCTCCGTGATATGTGTACCTCCGTACACATATCACAAGTAATATGTGTATTCCCGGTGGGGACACACATATCACTAGTGATATGTATACCCCCTTCCAGAATATGGCTGCCGTGTTTGTGTAACCCATCCCTTAATTTGCAGCAAACTACCTAGTGAAGTGAAGTTGTCACAACAAACTGTGTATCTCCGTGATATCTGTACCTCCCGTACACATATCATTAGTAATATGTATATTCCGGGTGGGGATACACATATCACTTGTGATATGTGTATCCCCTTACTTGATATGTGTATTCCCTTACTATGCTGAATATGGTTGCCGTGTTTTGTGTATCCGCTCTGCGGCCAACTATTTGATGAAGTGAAGTTGCCACAATGATATGTGTATCTCCGTGATATGTGTACCCCCGTACACATATCACTATAGTGATATGTGTACGGGGATACACATATCACTGATGATATGTGTATCCCAACCGGGAATACGCATATTACTATATATGTGTACGGCCACCGGGGTACACATATCACGGAGATACAGATGTTATTGTGACAACGTCACTTCACTAGATAGCTCGCTGAAAGGGGGTACCCCCCACCTGGAATACACATATTACTAGTGATATGTGTACGGGGGATACACATATCACGGGAATACACATATTATTGTGACAACGTCACTTTACTAGACATCTCGCTACAGAGGGAGAGGGATACACAAACACGGCAGCCCTATTCAGGAAGGGGATACACATATCACTAGTGATATGCGTATCCCAGGTGAGGATACACATATCACTAGTGATATGTGTATCCCCACTACCCCTCCCTTTGCAGCGAACTGGTGTAGCTATAGTGACATGCTGGCATAAATTTTATACACTTTTGGATTCCAGCATCTAGATTAGCCTGGGAATTTGCTTTTAAACCGGGTAATATCATTCCATTTTTAGCAACAGTTATGACTCCAGCAAAGTAAGGATTCTTTCCAGTTCGGGACTACTCGAGACTTGACTCGATGAAATACACAACTTTGTTCGTGATCGGGTAGCGCAAAATCCTTTAATACTCCTTTTATACGGAACTTATTTTCTATTCACAAAATAAATACCGAAGTACTGCCTTCAGGTTGTTCTCATAGCCTCTGTACATTTCGCGAAGAGTCAAGTTAGTATATATTATATATTATATATATATTATATATATTATTATTTTCGCGTTGGCTTGTCGTTCAGGTGCCCCGAGCAGGGAATTTATTACTACTATTGTTTAGGAGCCCTGCTTGGGGACCTTGTTTCTACATTGGCCTTGCTATAATTCGGGGGCCCTAATTAGGGAGCTTGTTATGCTTTTACAATTGCACAACACCATTACATTGTCATGTTTTTTACTTTTTAGCTTTATTTTTAGTTTATTGTGTAACTTGTCAGCTTTACTCTATTACGTAACTTTTCTATAGTTTTAATTGCAACTTTTTTTATGTTAGAAGTATTATTATATAAGGAACTTATTTCTGTAAGAATTTTTATTCCAAGTATTTTTGATCCTGTATATAAGCACTGAAGAAGCCCGAAGGGCAAAACGTCTGCCATTAAACTTCAGGACATGTGAAGAGTTCGCTTCTCGCTTTTGTTTACACAATTTATCCTTATTTAATTAAGCGCAAGCGTCCAGTATCCTTGGATCCTTTTCACAAGTGGCATCTTCGCTGGATATCCAACAAGCTTTATTGTAATATATATATATATATATATATATATATATAAATATAACCGTAGAACTTGTGAGGGGTCTCGCAAACAAATCAAAACAAATCCTTAACCAACGTAAAATGCTTGCTGGAGGATCACTAAAGCGATCGTGGACACTTGAAATAATCGTAAATAAAACCGAAAATGTGAGGGTCAAGAGTCCAACTCCAATGTAGCTTTGCTGGTTTATTCGCTCAACGTTTCGACCATAACGGTCTTCATCAGGAGCATCTGAAGTATATACTAACTGTTACAACATTCGAAATTTAAAAAGCTTAACGGAAAGAACACACGTGACATGCTGACGTAATAATCAGATATGGAGCTATAAAACTAAACTAAACTAAGCCAAACAATATATTACGTAAATTTAACTAGGCTATTAATAGTAGGCTTGAATTTAGAAATCCAATAGCTTTCTCTTGCTCTTCTAATGTCTTGATTAGGATTTCTAACTTTTTCAATGACGGTTAATTTTAAATGTTTAACCCCACAATTTTTAAAGATGGCACCAAGCTATGCCAACCTTTACATGGGTCGTCTTGAGGACCACTTGCTGAAACAAAGCGCTTACCACCTTTTACTCTGGTTCAGATTCATTGATGATATATTTTTCATATGGACACATGGTGAGGAAAAACTAACACATTTCCTTAACCAATGTAACACTTTTGATCCACATATAAAATTTGAACAAACCTCATCAACCACAAGCATCCCATTTCTTGACGTCCAAGTAATCAACAACAACGGCAAGATTAGCACTGACCTATACACCAAGCCTACTGACACTCATCAATATCTAAACTGGACCAGTTGCCATCCACGTCACACTAAAACATTTAAAATTAACCGTCATTGAAAAAGTTAGAAATCCTAATCAAGACATTAGAAGAGCAAGAGAAAGCTATTGGATTTCTAAATTCAAGCCTACTATTAATAGCGGTTAATAGCGAAAAGGTTTTTGTGCTATCCATATTTTAAAGGCTTCACGCGAAATTTCGCATGTGAAAGGGATACACATATCACTAGGGATTTGGGTATCCTGGGAGGGTACCGGGGGAAACACAAAACACGGCAGCCATATTGGAAGGGGATACACATATCACTAGTGATATGTGTACGGAGGTACACATATCACGGGGATACACATAATTATATATAGATAGCCTGAGCCTAACAGCGTCGCTCTTTGAACAGAAAGCCGATGATAAACTTAACTGAGGTGAAAGGTCGGAAGCACAAGAATAAAATTGACGACTGGGCTACCTTTTAATTTTAGCAATTCTCAAAAACAGACTTACGCGACCGTTTGCACAGTACATTAGACCGTACAAAAGTTCACAAAAACAACTTTTTCTCCATCTAGAATAACTAGTACAACTAATTTCCAAATAAAATACACCTGCTGCTTATAAAAAATTGTCCGAGAAACTGATTTGGAAATCAAAATTGCAAAAAATACACAAACATATTGGCATAAGACCACGCGAGTGAAGTTTCGAACTATAAAATCCAAGTCTTGTTTTGTTTTGTTTACATAAAATCGCTTTTCAACCTATGTAATGAATGAACAAACACATAAAAATGGACAACACAATCTTCTTTCGAAAAATTTTATTCAAATCTCCATAAGTTTATTTTTAAAAGCAAAACGCGAACCATTAAGAACTCATCCAGGCCGAGATGTCTCCGATGAAAGAAATCAAAACAACTGAATTTAATTGAGCGTGTGTTATAAACAATTCTCCAAAACTAGCGAGAACAAAGAAAAAGTCAATCACAGATTGATATCAGCATAAATTCCCATTTAAAAATGTATTTTGTTTTACCTTTAATTATAAGTCCCTCCACTGCTTGGAAATTGTTTAAATCTCCGCTTCTTCAGTTCTGAAACCCGAAGTGACAAACATCTTCCCGCATTGCTTCCATCCTCGAAGCAAGATTTTATCTCAGAAAGCTGTTCTATTTCCACTATAGCGGCTTCTGGGTATCCCGTATTTAGTATCCCTGTCTTGAGTAGCAAACCGCGAAAAAATGCAAGAGAATAACGACTTTAATTTAAACGGTTTTCTCCAATTTCTCCGCTAAACACAGCAGTGTTTTCCCATTGCAAAGATCCCGGATGTTGTGTGGTGTCATACGCGCATGTTTTACGACGGTATACGCGCCCGCGAATTAGCTCTGCGCGTACGCCGGGCACACAACTTGCCCGCGAAACATTTCGCTAGCCATGACCATGAAAAAATGACGGGCATGGGTTCTTTGGTTCTCTGTTTCTATGAGTATGGGGCTGCGCAGCCGGGCCTTCGGCCCGGCGAGTGCTCCGCTATCACTGTGACAGCGGCACAACATTAGTCCAGTAAATAGGTGCCGAGGTTGGACAAAAATGTTGGCAAAGCATTCCTGTCAAAAATATGTTTATTGGGGGTAGATTAGTGCACAAAAAAAAACCCACTCGATTCTGACCCCTGGAACCTACTTTTACACGTGACCGTGAGAAATCCAAGATGGCCGCCAATCCAAGATGGCCGCCGTTTTACATTATTGCCTCCTCAGAATGGTATTAGCCAATTAAACAAAGTTTTTTTTCTCAGAAACATAACCATTATCATCGGTACAAATTGCCCGTCAAGTTCTGTTCAATGTGGCACCCGGGAAGTTGTTGTAGCCTAGGCATTTCGAAAATCCAAGATGGCCGCCAATCCAAGATGGCCGCCAAATATACACACTGTCTCTTCACCACACTAGTAAACATTTTAACAACATTTTCGTTTTTGAAAGTTTATCAATATCATAAGTTCCATATGCCTGCCGAGTTTTATTCAATGTTACCCACTAGAAGTGTTTGTATTTAGGAAGTGGTTCAATCCAAAATGGCGGCAACTTTAACATGATAACACATTGACTGTGCAGGAATATAGTTTCTCAACCAGAGGTAACCATACTATGTATCATCCCCATCGTCGTCATCTTCGATTCCGCTCTCTATTTGTGGGCCATTAAGGCAAGAAATACCTTTACACTGGCCACAGGCCGATGAACACCGGAGACCATTCTTCTGGCAAGTACAGTTCTTCTTTTGGCAATTACCACTGCAATTACACCGTATAACTTGAAGGAGCTTTTCCGGAGCCGCTGACTGTTGCATTCGCACTGGATAGAGTTCATCAGCACATACTTGCCAACCCCATTCCTCAGGAGGAAGATCATTGGCCAGCCATGCCTGAACCTGGTGATAAGTGCGCTGGCTGTGGAATCTCGCCGCGTCTGAAGTAGGGGGGAGCTTTTCTGGGGGAACATAGCCTGCAGATGTCGCTACTTTCATAGAGAACTTTTCAACACGGGCAGATGTTAGGTCTCGACTTTCTGGGCACCCATAAAGCACCAATAGGGCTTTTTCCCCTGCCTTCTCCACTGCCCCCTTGGAAGATGATTTGTCCATGAAGACCTTTGCGGAATCCTTCAGAAGCGCGAACTTTTTCAGGACTGTCACCTTTCCCAAACCAAACGGCCTTGACGTGGTGTCACACCCACTCAGTGCATGTAAGAACAGTAAACCATGTGAAAGGGATCGGTCTATCTTCTTCTTTAAACGAGAGATACACACTGTTTGTTTGGCCATTACCATATAAAGATCAAACTGCGTGTCATCAACATGGTGCACCATCAACTGAAACACGTCTGAGTCCTCCGCAACAACTGCTGTTGGCTTGGTAGCCGTAGAAACACACGCCGATCTGCATATCGTGTAGTCGGCATCGCCCTCTGCGTGCTCTACTCGGATGCCTTGCTCTTCCATTTTCTCCGCTAACAGATTGATGAGGGCTTGCTTGTTTGATCCATTTCCAAGGAATGCCTTCTTCTTCATCGACAGACGCATTTCGTCGGAGACAGCAACCGATGCGCCGACTTCTACGCCTGATCTTTTTCGATGAGCCTCGTCTTTAGTGCTTGGGCCTCGATACCCGTCAAAGACAACAAGCGTACCCTCGCCATAGCTGTTATGGATATGCCTGACGTACGTCTGGCATATCTCAGCATAGGTGGAGTTCTTTGGCCACTGGAACTTGTGAAGCAAGCCACCTCCATCCACTACAAACTGAAGAGCTGATTTCGGCAATCTCAAAATAACAGAGGCAGGAACAAGCTTCATGAAATGATGTATCAGTTCCGCCTTGTCACCTGTGCGCATTTGCAAACTGTTGTCGAAAAGTGATGATGGTAATGAACACAGCTCATACTGAAGAAGCTCACGAAGAGGGATCTCTCCTACACCCATAAGTAAGAGACGCTGGTACAAATGGGAGGGATTGATTTCGATTCGTTCCCCAGAAGAGGTTTTGGCATAGGTTGCCGACGCGAGAGTCTTAACTTCATCCTTCTGAGAAAACTTGTAATCTGCTACACAGCAGCCACTCATGGATGAAATGACCCGCTTCCCCACGGCTTGAGCATCATCAGCATTCACGGACTGATCTCCAACTAAGCCTGTCGATAGGCTCACAAGCTTATTAGAAGCCGAGCTGAATGGATCACGTTCAATAAACACCTCAAGCAGCTTCTGGATGTCCGACATGTCGCGATTGATTCGTGATTGTTGCAGGTCACGATGGCCATCTGGCTTGTCTGAGGTCAGTCCAGCAACACGAAAAATGGAATGGCAAACCTCTGCGCAGATTGGTCTGGACAACATAAGCAGCAAACGGGTGCTTTCCTCAAAGCCTCTGCCACGTGTCAGGCCTCCACTAGACTTTATGCCTGCCATTAGGACTTGCTCAATAAAGAGATCTGTGGGAATGCCTGCCCAAACTCCCTCGGTCCTACGAACTGGAAAAAGTCCTTTACTGAATGCCTCGTACACATCTGGATGATTTGTCTGCAGGTCTTGCATCTTCTGGATAAAAATTGATAGAGACTTTGTGTAGTTATTGTGACCGGCAGCTGCAAAATACGGGTGCATGTCACAAAGACACTGAAGATAAAGATACCAGTCGCCGATGCGCACCGAGCGGATGAATGCGCGCAGTATCTCTATCATGCGCTGGTACTGGATCCACAGCTTTGCGGTCCGATGGTTCGTCATCTTGGCGCGCCAGTCATCTCTTGCCTTCTGTATGCTATCAATCGCACTGCTCTTCAATGCTTCACCCAAAGGTAGCTTGCCCTGTTTCACTGCATTAACCAGAAGGTTGACACGAACGAGTAGAGCAGAATTATCATCTCCTAAATATATAAAACAGAACAATGGTTGTAAATATACATTGTTCAGTGAAATATAGGTTACTAATGCAAATGACTTTACCTTGTGTAGTTGGTTGTCTTGAGCTTTGGGCGCTTGTCTCGGGTGGTATTTGGTCTGGCATACATGTCTCTTGTCTCGTTTCTTAAGTAAAAAAAAGCAGCGTTAGTCAATGAAAACAAAAGGGCCAGAAGTGTTTTTTACAACAAAACTATAAACTTTGAACCTTGCGTAGTCTGTTGACTTGTCGATGAGCTTTGGGCGCTTGGCTTGGGTTGGATATGGCTTGACATATCTGACCATTGAAATAGAAAAAAATGCTTCTTTAAAAAACGATCAATCGGAGTGCGCAAACAAAAAACACCACAAAACTCACCTGTTAAATCAGGGATTGGTAACTGAAGTGCAGCAGATGTAGACAATATGTTGAGGGCACTGTCCACTAGGAGATGACCACGCACTGCACGCGACACTGCCTTACCACTTAACATATGATCGACAGAACCCTCTGCATACACTTGTGCTATCATCTCTTTAAGACCTGACCCATCCATGATATGTCCAATTGCACCCAGGAAACTCATTTGAGTATGAAACCCTCCGAGTAGCAAAACAACTTTGCGTAGGCGACTAGTGCTGGGTTGGTCTTCAATGACCATATAAGCGATCCAATACAGTTGTTGGTCGAACGTGATTATTGGAGTTACACCTTGCTTGTTGGCAATGTCGCACAAGTATTCAAGTGTTGACCGGACACATGTTGGATTACTGGGCGTCAAATCGATCATGGGCAGAAAAAGCTGCGTGCTTTTGCCTTGGTTTGGCGAACCTTTGTGCAGTTTTTCCATATAGCCGGACCATAAAGGACGAGGGCGAGATGCGTGCATTGATACCTGCCACATAATGTCAATTCTGCTATTGTCTATGTCTTGTGCCTGTTCTCGGATAGTACTATACTTAATGTTCTTGAGAACCGCCTTAGGGTCTTGCTGAAACACAACTCGGTGCTCACCAATTTTCCGGATTGTATCAAGGCTGACTTTCTTTCGTTCTATGTTATTTCTGTTGGGTATTGCCGGAGTTATAGCTCCCATTTGTCCCATCATATGGACAACATTCTCTCCATCGAGCGTGCATGCATTATGGTCAACGTTATCAGCGATCAAGTGAAGCAATGACCCAGATGGCATCTCACTTTTGTCTACACCCTGTACAACTGCTGCATTCCTCTTATACAGGCTGCACTCAGAATATGACGAACTAAACCCTAGAGTGTATAATAAATCTATGAGATCGCGGTGTCCATATTTGTTATCTAGTGTTACACCTAGTCCCACTTGTAATGGATTTAGAAAGCGCTTAGGGCAGGTCGCGCTCATCATGGCTTGACCTAGCGAGGCACGTCTGAGGTCGACATTTTTGCCCTTAATAATTGTGCTTAGTAGAAAGCACAGTGAAGGGGGCAGGATTGAAAGGTTGTGCTGTACTGAGCCCATATCGGTAGCTTCGGGATACACATTATTATGCTTTTCGATGTTCTTGATTTCAGTTCTGATGTAGTCTCCTACTATGGCAATCAGCTCATTGATGTCAGACCAGTCTTGAGAAAGTTTTTTATGGGCCTCTTGTAAAATTTGTTTCACATTTGAAGTAAGGGTAACAACCAGAGGTTGCTGTTTAGATGAAGTAATTGATACCTTTTCGCCATAGTGTTCTACTAGGAGGCGCTGTAGCGATTTCTTCGAATATACCTCATCACTTTCAGAGCAACGCTGCATCACATCATAAAGTTCGTCTCAGGTTACGGTTTCATCGTCGTTGCTTTCGAGATAGTCAATAACACTCATAAATGCAAACTGCTTTTCCTCATCGCACGAGCCAGCTGGCCGCCCACGCTTTTTTGGAATCGGCCCATCGTTATTGGCGGTTAGATCTTCTAAGTTATACCTTCGCGGCGAGCAGAAATACTTATAACAGCGCCGGTGATAGATTGCTTCCTCTGCGGGTAGGTCATGAATGGCTGCCATTCTTCGTAAAATTGCATCCGCCCATGCATCATCTTGCTCCTTCAGACGCTCATTGCAATGTTTTCGTATTGTTTCTTGAATGGTTAAAGACATGACAGTGTTGAACTCATATTAGGTGTGGTTTGGGAGTTTCTTGGCCTTTTCCTGGTCGACAAAACTACCACAGATAAAACAGTCGGCCTTGAAAGAAAATCTGGAACTACTGGATCGACGTTTTGGAGGCGGGGGCTCCTGGACATTCGTTAACATTCGTTTCAACTGATCATATCGACGAGCATTATTGTGGTTCTTTCGGCAGCTTTCATGCACATACTGTTTTTTACTTTCATCAAATGCGAAAATAGGATATGCTGATTCAGGATTTAGCTCATTATACTGTTGGGAAAACTTGTTTATAGTTTCAAGACCTGCTTTCCCCACGCGAGCAAAAGCTTCTTTTTGAGATATGGTCACCTTGCACAACAGGCAAATGAGCTCGTCTGAAGAAGTAGAAGTCATTGGACATTTCTAAAAGCAGAAATAATTAATTGACATTTTAGAATACACTCAATAGGTAATCACTTCACATCCAGTTAAATAAAGATAACACTTATAACTATTATACTTTTTGTAGAGAACATAGCAAAAACGGCCATTTTCAATCAAACTAGAGCCACAATGAAGTAGCCTCGATTGTCACTTTAGTGTCCTAAAAGATTCTGCTGATCCTTAAAAAATGTTTGTTATTTATCAGGAAATCCTCCAATATTCATCAAAGAACAGAAAACGGCTTTTTATAGAACTACAGGCTTGAAAAGAAACAGAATTCAAACCTAGTTCTTGAAGCTAAACCAGGCTATTTTTGCAGTGACAGACTGGATACCGAATCTTCGGTTTCAAACACCAGTATAAAAATGCTAGAATATTCGCCAAACTATTGTCAAAATCACCTTTAAATGTCGCAAAATTGCAAAGCACTTCCCTATCTGTTAATTTATAAAGCCTTTTTAAAGAAAACTCACCTTAAACCATAACCATAGCCCGAGAAACTTCCAATGATTCAAGCGTTGGCATCGTATTTTAATGGTGAATACCGCTGACCGGAAAAAATAGAAAAGTGCTTCCCAGTCCCCCTCCCGACTGAAACCTCAAATTTTGGGAAAAAATAAGCAAATTTACCCATGGGAACTCTTTAAATCAAATGTGTAAAGCAAAATAGCAATAAAATCTGTGCAAAATAGCAATAAAATCTGTATAAAAACTTATTTTTTTAAAAAAAAACTTTAATTTTTTACCTTGACCTTGACCTTATTGTCGACCTTGACCCTTACATAGCAACATCGGTATCATCATATGATCAAGCAAACTTCTTTGAGTTACATTTGATATTTTATTTCTGCAATTGCCCTTTGCCGTGTCGCAGAAAAGGCATTTGTTAAAACGGCGGCCATCTTGGATTTCCCACGGTCACGTGTAAAAGTAGGTTCCAGGGATCAGAATCGAGTGGGGTTTTTTTTGTGCACTAATCTACCCCCAATAAACATATTTTTGACAGAAATGCTTTGCCAACATTTTTGTCCAACCTCGACTACAAAAATCCGTAGGTTTACTGGACTACATCTCAACTTTGAACGGCTGATACTTCAATGTCTGAGCTCGGTCAGGCAAGCTGCTTCACACATACACTAGAGATGAAATTAACTTTCCAAAAAAGTAGATTTGATTGACATCAGTCTTACCATAACAACGATCTGATGACGTCATGGTTTTTGCATATTAGTAATTTTCTCAACATCTAGACCTAAACTTTTAAATCGGCTGCATGCCGCTTACATGTATAGTCTGTATACATGTATAGTTCTTCAAGACTGCAAAGTTTGAAAACATTCTATGGGAGCATTTTTGAATAAAATTGGGTTGAATATTTTCCAGAAAAAATTTAAAGATTCGCATTACTTTCTGTTGATTGTCGATGCCTGTGTTTTCCTGGCAAATTGAAACAATGTTTTCACCATATATTATTCATGTACCATAAAACTACATTCCTTGAAGGTTTATCTTGTTTGCTTCACTAGATTTCAGTTGATGTGATCAAAAAGCAATGTCTTAAATATGCTCATTATATTCACATGAGTAACGCTTTTGTCAGGGAAGCATGTCCATAAAATTTTTTAAAAGTGTTTTTATCTGAAGGTTAACATGTTATGCACTTTCGCTGTAAATTTCAAGTGCATTGACCATTTTAAGAGTGCGAAATGAAATTAAAAGTAAAGGGGACTTTTGCATTCGTCTTCCAAAGTTTTATGTCATTTGCCTGGATTTATTGATATATCTGTTGTGGTTTAAATTTTTCTTTGGTTTAAATTTTTTTAAACCAGTTAGATTTTTGTTTTCCTTTATCTTAGAATATGATAGTGAATTTGAGAGAAAATAAAAATTAAAAGAAGAAAAAGAAAATGTGAACCACAACTGGCATATCCTCCTCTGATAAGCTGTAAGGAATATGTGTAGAATGCATTTTAGAGCTTTCAGTTTACCCGGCGCGACAAAAGCCCACAAAAATGTAAATAATTGCTAAAATGTAAATAATGATCCCAAAACAGCAACAAAAACAAAATGCATATTATCAAAGTACACAGCATAACAACCTATATAGGAAAGTATGATGACATGGAACAGATGTTGTCCTTATTGAGGTTCAATTTTGTCACAGTTTTAAAAGATCAGGAGAAAACCGGTGTTGTACGAATAAAGACACTGAGGGGGGGGGGGGGACTTCTTGTGATAAGAAATCGGTAGTCATCTTTACTAGAGTCAGCATTGTTACTGACGGTTCTGTTATTTCATAAAGCCCGGCCTGTTAAATCGATAACAATCGATCATCGGAAATCCAATCGATCAATCGATATCAATCGATAAAATTAGTTTATTGATATCGATTGATATCGGCCAATCGATGATCAATCGATAATCACAAAAAATGGTGATGATGACACCTGATGTCGTTTCTGAATATTGAAGTAATATATTAATAAATACCTCGCCCTTATGTCAGACAAGCAAACAAGACTGAGAATACATGTAGTTTAAATTTAGTGGCGCCGATCTTTGTTGTTTGTAGTAGATTTGAGAAGAATTAGATAGTCCAACCAATTTTTTTGCAAGAATATTACTAGAGAAGATTGTTTAAGAAGATTGTTTAAGTTTTTTAAAATGATGATTAATTACTTCAACAAATCCGTTTTTTGTGGTCATTGTAACTCGTTTCAGCTTTGAAACGATCGATCATTCAACATCATGCTAAAAAGTGCCATCTTTAAACAAACATAGCTGTGCTTAATTGGATTTTGGAAAGAAATGATTTGATTCTCAGGTTTAGACATGTGTGAAGTATTGAATCGAACATAATGTACATCTCATCTCTTATCGATTGCATTAGGGTTTTCCGATTTACTGGAAATGGAAAAAAAGTTTTCCGCTATTTGCATAAGAACAATCCCTTTTTACACGCATTGTACCTAGCATTGCCTTTGTGTTTGGCACGGTCTCGGCAATATCATCCAAACAGGGTTTTCCGATTTAGCGGAATTTCGCGGAATTTCGCACCTATTTTCCGCGCTAATTGAATCTCTGTGAATTGGATTCAATTATGATAACTTTGCTTTTAACTCAAAGTCACTCGCGCTTTTGTTTAGTAACATGAAGAAACTGAAAATAGTCGGGGACTTTAAAACAACACCAGTACGAACGGATTCTTAATTGTTTCATGCTCATGGAGCGTATAAATTTTTTTTGTATTGTTTGTCATGAATCCAAAATCGTACACTACATGGATAGCGTTAGCAACTAAAGAAAACTGTTAGTTTTGTTGCCATTGGCTGTATTTATTTTCAAACAAGTAATGCAGTGATGAACATTAACATGAGAAACTTGACAACAATAAACATTTTCCCGCTAGTCAACGAATATTTAAACGAATATTTAAATGTTTAAACGTTTGAAGCCGGATACTGAGAATTCACATCGTGACAAAATTGTCGTCTTACAGTTGTTCTAATTTTTTTCAATCTACGGATGATTAACTTTCTCCTGTTTGATAAATAGCCACACGTAGAAACAACAAATGGTAGAAAATACCGCTTATGCCTGAATATAGAATTGACAAATGCATACACTATTCTCAGCGGTCTCACCCAAGCGCCTATAAAAGAGAGTGAGTAAATTAGCATGTTGCCAGTTTGACAAAAATTGTCTAGAGTTCTCTTCGCCGTTTTTCTGCTCCGACTCATGGCTCAAGTTCCTAACAGGTTCCACATGCTCCGGAAAACCCTGTCGCTGACGCGATAATTCCACAGAATCCAGTTGCTGAACCTCCAGTGGCTCCTCCCCCTGTGGCGGAGAATGCAGTTAATGCGGATAATCTCAAGGTACTTTTATTGCTTTCCTCTTTGCTTCATCCCTTCTTGGTACCCTAGTTTCACGTTTTGTCTCGTTATCGCTTTGCTTCCCGTTCGTTTCCCTTCGCTAGTTTCCACGTTGCGCCCTTTTTGTACATTCTCTCCAGGACATTTTTAAGCTAGCCACATTAGTGTTTTCTGCTTTTGCTTGCCATTTGCGCGTTTCCTATATTATTTTCCTTTTTGCCTCGTGGCATTTTAGGTTTTCATGTTGTTTGTTAGTTTGTTGGCAGCGAATCCCTCACATTTTTCGCTCCCTTTATCAGTTTTTTACGGGCTTTATTTTATCTCTAGGTTTGTGTGTGTCTGCTTCAGCCCGCCCATTTATTTCATGTTAGCAAAATCCATAACATTTTTGCTCTCGCCATGAGCGTATCTCTTTTTATTTTTATCTTATGGTTTGTTCTTTGTTGCGTACGCGCCCTTTTGTTCGTTTGAGCAAAACCCAAAGGTTTTATGCTCTCCCATGAGCTAATTACTCGTGGCGAAGCACACGAGTTGTAAATCCGGCGTTGACTTTTCTTGTTTTTTTTCGTGTTACATTAGCGCATGCAAATTTATGCACGCATATTTAAGTCTATATCGACGACTATATGGCTTTCGGCCATGAAATACATACCGTAAAATCTCTCCGTGTGTGTACTCGAGAAGCAAGATAAAGAACTACTGCGTACAACTGCACACTTTCAAGACAATTCAAGGCGTTCATGGATGGATAGGACCGTTTGATATTGTGTTCGCCGCTTATTCCTGTGGGATTTTTGCTCAGGCAAGTTCTGTGTTTTATAAGTTATATTAAACTTGCCATTTGCTTAGCGATCGAGCTCAGGGTTGAGCTTAAGTATCAGCTACTGAATCTAGTGAATGCAGTGTAGTCTTACTTTTAAACCCGTGTATACGTGAAAGCATGATGAACAGGTTATCGGCAAGGGTGTTTAAATAAAATTCACTTTCTCACTCACTCACTCACTCGCTCCTTCCATCAGCTGTAAACTTAGTGAGCAAATGCTTTGTTACGAACACGTTTCGTAACAGGAATTCAACGTGAATCCAACGATAACAATAATTAATTTGATGTAAACGAATATAGACAACAATAAGCTTACAGATGTTTGGCATTTGGAGTTTTTAGTGCAACATTAAAATCGATCTAAAAGGATCTTGCAATCTAAACACGCGTTCTGATGCGTATCTAGCTTAAAATAATAAAATTTAGTTCGTAGGTAGTATGTGCTCTTGGACAGCGCAGTGATTGAGTTTGTGGCTTAGTCCCGGACGGCCCATGAAAACCCTTTTTTTTTTTTTTTTCCTTTTTTTTTCTTTTTTCGAACTGGACATTATGAAAGTGATGTACTTTTTTTTTTCGTTCGTCAAAAATCCTTACGTTTAATTTAAAATCAAAGGCTCCTTGCGAGCCAAGTCGTGAATATGAAACAACCATCGGGGACCTTTTCCTACCCTACACAAGGTGGGTACTCTTAGATTGTACATGTTATGACTACTTCCCTTATGTTGCAGATCCACGTATCAATATATTTTACCAAAGAGGATCTCTAAAACCTTAAAACCTTCCGCTATGCGTAGCTAGTATTAACACGAAGGAATGTGTTTACTAGCGAAAATGAAAATTATGGACCAACTTCGTCGCCCATTTGTTGTCGTTGGAATATCGTCGAAGGTATGCTATGTTTTCATGACCGTTTGGCTTCAGTTTGCCCTCCTCAGGACGAGTGGTTCCTTGACGGAACCAAAAAAATGAAAAATGAAAGGGAGTGAAGGAAAGAAAAATGGAGGAAAATGATAAGCCTACGACACGAGGTATTCCCAAGCGGTCACCCATCCAAGTACTAACCTCGCCCGACAGGGCTTAACATCGGTGATCAGACGAGAACCGGCGCATGTCAACCAGTGACAGTGTTCCTAAAGTTTACGATGAGCGAGTGACTTTTCTCCAGTAATCGCAATACGTCGTATTCACGACTTAAAAATATATATATCGAACTGTGTCAGTGTGAAAACGGAAGCTTACGGCAATATTGCGTTACGCGTTACGCGTTACGCGTTAGCATTTCTTCTTCTCGGGTTGGCTCTTAGGAGCCTTTGATTAGACATAATTTTAAGCTTATGTTTCTCTGTAAAAGCACTCAAATCACTTGGGAATCAATGCTGCAATGAGTTAAAGGCGCCACGAGTTCAAGCTGTGTGCAGCTTCTTGTTGGCTATATTTCGTCTCATGGTGTTTTGTTTGCGTACATTTTTGTTTATTTGAGCAAAACCCAAAAGGTTTTCATGCTCTCCCATGAGCTAATTGGCCTTATTTTGTCTCATGGTGTTTGTTTTTGGCGTACGCTCTTTTGTTTGTTCGAGCAAAACCCAAAAGGTTTCATGCTCCCTCATGAGCTAATTGGCTGTATTTTGTCTCATGGTGTTTGTTTTTGTGGCGTATGCCTTTTTTGTGTATCTGAGCAGAACCCAAAAGGTATTGCTCTCCCATGAGCTAATTGGCCTTATTTTGTCTCATGGTGTTTGTTTTGGGGCGTCGCCCCCCTTTTATTTTGTTTTGTGTTTTTTTTATTTTCCGGCTTTTCTTCATCTGCCGGTTTTGTATTTGTTTTGATTATGTTTATTTTTCACATGGGAGCTTGTTTTTCGCGTTTCTTTACGCGTTTTTGTTATCTTCCCCTCGTTTTATCATGTTGCCAATCTACTGAGACGTATCCAAGCCCTTGAGAGTCGTCAACAATCTGATGTAGAAAGTGGTTTGTCTAACCTCGCTGCTTACGGCCTGCGCCTTAAACATGACTTCGATAAATACCACGCTTTGGCCTTGGCGGAAGATTTGGTAGCGGCAGCCCAGAATGCAAAGCATGAAAAAGCAAACTTCCTCTCCGCCGCCACCAGGGCGTTGAGAGACCGTCTCGACAAGTCCCGGTAGCAATTTCAGGCTTACTTCATGGCGCTATTTTCAGACAAAGATTACTCAAAAGTCTTAGATTCAATCGCTAAGGTGGATAAGTCTCTTCGTGCTGCTGGCCGATCAACCGCCACTTCCCCACCGTCACGTTCCAATGACAAGAGCTCTCGTCTCGTTTGTAATTTTTGTGGAGCCCCCGGCCACACCTCCCCGTTCTGTTTTAAGAGGCGACAGAGGCCCTCCAGGGGAAGGTTCCTCCCGTACCAGCGTTCCCCTCGCACCAGGGACAATGCTAGCTCCCAATAGTTTTTCTGCTTCGCTTCTTTGCTGTGTTACAAGTTGCCTTTTTGATGTTACATATACCTTAAATATTTTGTAGCCCATGTTCAGAATAATAAAAGCATTTTTCCCTTGTATTTTCTTTCTTCGTTTATTTTTTGCTGTTTTAGCTTTGCGCGCGCGCTTTCTTTTTTCTCTTCCCCCCAACCCAGTTTTTGTTCCCCTTTCTTTCCCGCTCTGGGTTGGCAGTTTTAAAAGGGAGTCTAATTCCCTCTCGGATGACTGAGGCTTAAAACTGCCATCCCTTGAGCCGCCTTTTTTTTTTTTCTTTTTCTTATCGCACCTTCTCTCATGTTTGCCCTTTTCTCTCTTTCTCTCTTTTAGCCCCCTACTAAGCGTGCTAAACTTTCGCTTAATTATCCTCCTCTACCACGGACTTCTACCCGCTGGGTTCACTCCGACGGTGCGCCTTTATCCGCGGCTCGAGGGATGGTGCCTCAGAATACACATATTTCTGATGATTTTGTAAATTAAGTCTTGGATGGCACCACGTTAGCTGACGTCTCTATGTTGGCCTTCAGAGACCCCGACGCTTTCTCCGCGGGAAACCTCCATCACTCTTTTGAACATTGGGAGCACTTTGCTCGTTTTGCCCCGTGCAGTGGTAGCACTGGGTGTCATTCATGTGGCCTGGAAACCTGTAAAAGTACAATAGTGGGGATACGTGATTCCTGACACAATGCCATATAATAACAAGCACGTTTTTATTGGTAATGGTGTACATTTTCTTTCAATAAAAATGTGTTGGCAGAAGATCAATACTATACCCTGTGACGAGAAGGACGATCGGACCGTTAGCATCCACAATCATCTGTGACGACATAAAGATGCAGCGTTTATCCACGCGGTAAATTCTGCTTGAAGCGGCCCGGAAGGACGGCCAATCTGGTGAATAGTTCCGTCAATCATGCCCACGGCATTGTGGGAGTTTGGAAATGTGTTCAAGAATTGGCGCCACTGTTGCATCGAGTGCCATTTTATATAATGACGATAATTCACAAACAGAATAGGAACAACATCGTAGATCTCCTCGGCCGCGGTGCTTTTAGAAATCCCTAATATGTATGCGAGAACATGCAACTTTAAGTATTTCCGAAGCCAAATGAAAACAAGTAAGTACTCGGTTGCGCACATCAAGAATGCAGGGGCGGCGCCTGTCCGTTCGCGGCAAATGTCTCGGTGCGGTCACTTCTACATATATTATCTCGACAACGGCATCCAAAGTTTCTGGCGTTTCGCCCGTCATATACCAAAATATGACAGAGTTACGTTCTAAGGTTTGCCCCACGTCTTTTCCTGTCTTCATCCGTGAAAACGTGGAAACAAGATTCGGATAAGTGTTCTTTCTCTGTTGTTTTGGTCAAGAGTGGCAAGGGCGGAAGGAGCTAAAACAAAAGTATTCAAGCTGAATATCAAAAATGTCGGTGCAGTTAAAAAGGGGGGACGTGTATCTTGGTTCAGAAGCAATAATTCATTAGCCAGACCAATTAATGAAATAAGTAAGTAGGTGTTGGAGGAGGAGGTGAGCAGTTGTCTTCAGGCTTCATTTCTTTTCAACAATAATCGTTGGAATTTGTACGTCCCTCCCGCCTTTTTAATATTGCATGCACGGATTACGCCAGAAGAGATTTATTCCATGCTTTTCGCAGAATATGACAATGGTGATCTATCCTTGCCGGCGTGAAGCACGGACGTTTTTAGGTTTTTTAGTAAAAGACAAATTACGAAATATTGGCCGTGTTTCACGAGCGATTTTTCAAGTCGCTGAGCGAGTGACAGTCGGAAATCTCGTGAAAACAGTTCCTTGTCCAACTCGCTCAAAGTTAAGCGAGTCGGCGAACTACAATAGAATTCTCATTAAATTTAAGCCACCAAACAAGGTCGCTTAAGCTTGTCGGCAATTAATTTCGGCCAATCACATTTCGCCAGCGTTCAAACAACAAAGAAGGGCATTGTATTGTCGTTCTTTTGTGTTCTAATTTTCTATTGTTTTAACAAAAGAAAATATATCGCGCGTGGTGTAAGAAAAATGAATAAAGTTCTGTCCGTGAAAACGCATAAATTTGTTAAGCTGCTTAACGCGGTCAGTAAACAAATCACCTACAGGAACGTTAAGCGAGAAAAACCGCCTCGTGAAAACACAGCCATTGTGATTTTAACAGTTACCCGCTGGCAAAGTGCACGTGCAGAAAAATTACCAGTTTTGTTTGTTAGGGACTGCATAAACCAAAAACTTTGCTGTTTCTCTCACACTTAACCATGGTGGACAAAACAGACAACATCTTCTTGAAAGCAGCATTTGGAGGCGAAATACAGATTCCAAAGAATCCTAGGAGTATCAGTGGCAGTATCGCTTCGAGTACCTGCACCATCTAGCAGTTCTTCGCGCAAGAGTAAGGAAAGACCAAGGAAACCTAACGCATCACACCGCAAGTACAGCAAATTAGAAGACCAGCTGATACTCAAAGCAGTTGAACTCAAAGGACAAGACTGGAGAGCGGTGTTAGCGTTTTTAAAAAGGAACTGGGAAGTCCTTGGACAGGAAGGAAAGCTTTACCGAGATTGTGACATCGGCGACAAGAGTGTACACGACCGCCTACGAAAGTGAGCCTCAACTTTCTTAAGGAAAGCAAAGGAGAAGTGAGTATCATTGGAAACTTTTTGCTTGAAGTAAGGTGCGTCGAATGTTCGGATAGTAACTGCAGAATACCCGGCCACTTATTTACATATCCCTAAACGTTTTATAGAACGAAGCATATAAAAACAAAAGGATCTATTGTTATTCAACGAGATGCAAATGAGTGGCCGGGTATTCTGCAGTCTAGCCAACCCTTAACTTTTGTTATCTCGCATTGTATTGCGTAGGCTGGTTTTCGGAAGCAGCAAAACATGCACGTTTGTCGTAAATATAAAATTTCATGAATTGATACACGAGGGAGGTAAACTTCGTATTCGGTATTATCACATGACAGAAGCGAAATTGTAAACAATGCCTTTCAAAAGTAAACAGAACGTTTCAAAATAAAATTAGCACATTTTCAATCTCTTAGAAGCCAATTACTTTCCGGCAATGATTCTTGAAATCGCAAAAGCTGCTTCTGTCGCATTACAAAACAGGCTATGATTTACCATTAAGTAATATAATCAGACTGGCTGATTACGGAAGCTTCTCAGTCTGACACCTATCCTAGAAATTTGGTTAATGAATTATATCTGTACACTCAGTCATTCTCATTTTTGTGCTTTAGGGAGGCTGAAGTTTCCATAATAAATGATGAATTTCAAACGGTAGACGATATTATGAAATCCTCGGAGAGAGACCCCGGATCAGCCGAGGAATCTACAGGAACAATCAGTGATGAAATGGAAGAAATCTTGGGGAAGGTTAAAGATAGAGACGAGAAATACCGGCTGGATGCAGATGAACAGCTTGTGGGGGCTAGCGCTTCAAATGTTATCGAGGGCATAAAGAGAAGGTCTAAGAGTGACAGAGAAGACGGAACAACAAAAAGGAATAGAGGAAAAGGACCAGCATCAAGGGACACTACGAAAATTGATAGCCTCCTAGACCAGTTGCCTCAATATCTGGCCACTGCAAACCGGGCAGCCGAAGCACACACAAGAGCACTGGAAAAGTGGGAGAAGAAGTTTGGTCTAGCTAGTTCCTCTGATACTGAATAAGCGGCCTGTTTGCACGTTATGGCGCATACCGTTTCACATTTTTCACAGTTGTAATAAATATTATTTTTTGTTACCTAACTTGTTATTAAATTTCGATTCTAGTATATCATTGTATCATTCTATTATTTTGACTTGAATAACTCGTTCTTGTCTGTTTCAGCTAACGTTACGTCTCTTACTTGATTCCTTTATAGAACAGAAACTTTCACAATTTCTACAAGTGTCTTAACGCGGACATACAATTTTACTGAAGCCTACAAGTTTTAATCCAAAGAGACTCGCTAAAGCAAAGGCATGGAAAAATTAAAGAAAGATTTATTGCTCGACGTTTCAGAGTCGTCATGACGCCATTTTCAAGAGTAAATAAAATATAACAAAGCGAACATAAAAAGTAGGCTAGAGCTAAAATTTACCTACTAAATAGATGGCTAAACAAACACTTTAGAGTTAATTGAGCCAGTTTGCACGTTCAGTTCTGGTTTGAGTTTGCGTATGAATAGCATCTAAAAAAGTGCTTGTTTAGTCTTCTGTTTAGTATGTAAATTTTAGCTCTAGCCTACTTAATTGTTCGCTTTGTTATAATCATTTTCTTTACTTTTGACAATGGAGTCATGACGACTCCGAAACTTCGAGCAATAAATCTTTCGTTAATTTTTGAAAGCCTACAAGATTAATATAAACTGGAGGGCTGCAATGGGGTTTGTGAAGTGAAGCTTATCGTGCATGAAAAGCTTGTCCCACAGAAAGCGTCATATAAACAACCAATTTATTATTCATTATAAGTGCACGTTGAATGTTTTTAACTTCTAGAAATTGATTGTTCTTGAAAACGGCAAGTTCCACTTCGCGGAACTTCCGCTAAATCGGAAAAACCCTACTTGCACTTTGCAAAAAGGAAATTCGCAAAAATAACCGGCCAGTCTATTAAGTTTGTGTCTCTGTGAAACGAGCAATTGACTTTCTGTCACTTGCCTATAAACGTTTTGTCAACAAATTCGTGTGCCAGTATTTTAATCTAGCTGTTTTGTGAAAGGTTTCGTGAAGAAAGAAATTTGGTGCCCCCGGCGGAAAAGAAGCGTCGTGTGTCAATGACTCGCGCTGACTTGGACATCGCATTGGGTTATCGTGACAGACTTGGGCATCGGCTTCAGTGTTGCTCGTAGTTTAAAATGTTTGAAAAAGTCTGTGAAATAGTATCAGGCTGTTTTGAAAGACCTTCACAACGCGCCCGCCCCAAGCCGGCCCACGACAACAACTACTCGCATAAACAAAATGGGCTGCTTATTACAAAAGAAAACACTTTTGCGGCTTTTTTGTCATTGTTAAATTGCAGACAACTGCGGGGATCATTTTTTCGCTTTACGAAGGTTATTTTCATGAAAACGTTTATTATTATTGTCATTACCATTAGCGCTAAAAAGCACTATAATTTACGGGATGCCGTTATAGTTTTTAGAGCTAACTTTGTGCCGCGGACAAAGGCGCGTTTCGTTAAATGTCTAGGAATTCTGTTACAAGAATAAAACACGGTAACAATTAAAAATCTAGTGATTATAAAGTCATTGTTTAGTAGAACTTCGATTTGAATGGTTAGTTGCGATGTCACACGCACTATTGTTTGCAGAGGCGGAGTTTTGCATCATTAATATGCGAGCGGGAGTTTTGAACTCGGGCAGTCGAGTTCCCCTGGGAATCTACAAGGGCAAAACAAGATGAAGTGACTTGAAGTCGTTTCAGGATTTCAGTAAAAACCAGAACTTCCAATCGTCAAAATCCTTCGAAAATTTGTACGAGGCTTCCTTAAATGTCAGGCTACCATAACCATATGCTAAAACAAAACATTTGGATTCAGTTCATGAGAAATCAAGCCTTGATGTGAATCAAAAGCGACTTTCCATACTAACGTGTGGCAAAAAAACCCAATAGGCCATTTGCACGATGGCGTCATTTGACTACAACTACCAGAATTCATTTCGTTTTTCCTTTCTTATTTAAATTTTGTAATCCCAGTGCGGTTTAAATAACAATAGCCCTAATTTGCACTACAAAACAAAAAACTGAAGGATTCTGGTAGTTGTAGTCATATGACGTCATCGTGCAAATGGCCTATTTCAAGGTGAAAAAAACAGAACTTATAGGGGGACTGGAAACTCTGCGATTGTAAAATATATCTTATGATAACTTATATATAACTAATGAATGTTACGCAGTTTCGTCAAAATATAAAAAATAGCAAGCCTTGGTCGACAATTTCAGGCCATTTTCTCTATTGTTTGGCATGTTCTCGCCGACGAGATTTCAAATTTAGCGCTGTTGGCTACACAAAAGGACCCGGATGTGTCGCTGAATTCTGGGCGATGATGCCGACTACACATTCTAACGCTGTTGAATCAACAAATATTATATAACAATGTAAGAACGTGTAGCCAGGGCTTTATATCACTAGTCACGAAGGATATGTATAAGTAAAGGACGAATCACTGGTTTCCTTCTGGCAGCCTTCTTTATAGAGCGTATGCACTCACGTGGCAAGCAGCTATGCAAATTTATTGGAACAAAAGAAAGTGTTAACATAAGAAAAGCGTTCAAATCCCACAGGATTGTTTTGGTACACCAACATGGCCGCCGTTCTATTGTTTTGGTACACCAATATGGCCGCCGTGACGTCATGTGCATACGCTCTATAAAACAATCGGAAGTACAAATGCGGTTTACACGAATGCGAACTGAGTGCAAGGAATAATTCTTGGCCACATCGGGCTTCTCGTTATCTAGTTTTCTTAGACAAATAGCCACTTTTCATTATGGTACATTAAATTAGACGATAAATGTTTCTTACTCATGCGCGTAATATACATTTTCCGATATATTGGTCAAATTACTGCACTAGTCTATCATATATTTTCTTCGTCAAGGTGAATGTTGTTTTCATACACAGCATACAAATTAAGGCGAATTCGTCAAGATAATGTTGAAATAAGAGTTGTTTATCTGTTAAGCTATTTCCATACTAAAGAGCAAGACATTGATCTCTCGTGTCCATAAGCATAATGTTAATTTTAGCGGAGCGGCCCGGCCCGGCTGCGCAGCCACATACTCATAGAACCTATGCCGATCATTTTTCATGGTCATGGCTAGCGGAGTGTTTCGCGGGCGCGTGTGTGCCCGCCGCCGTACGTCCGCCGTACGCTTTGGGCTAGCTCGCGGGCGCGTATGACTTCGCAAAACATGCGCGTGTGACGTCATCAACATCCGGGATCTTTGAGGCTTTGTTTTTCGCGCGGCTACACAGCCGTCAGCTCGGTAAACATTTTAAAAGTTTGGCTCTTTCGCTGGTCAGTGTTTAGCGAGAAGTAAAGTCGTTATTTCCCTCCGTGCATTTTTTCGCGGTTTGCTACTCAAGACAGGGATACTAATTAAGGGATACTCAGAAGCCGCTTTAGTAGAAAGAGAAGAGCTTTCTGGGATAAAATCTTGCTTCGAGGAACTTCATACGTTTTTCAATGCGAGGATATGTTTGTTTTCATTACGGATTTCAGAACCAAAAGAGCGGAGATTTAGAGAATAACAAGCAAGCGAAGGACTCAAAGGTAAAACAGATTACATTTTTCGATGGGAATTTATGTTGATATCAATCTGTGATTGACTTTTTCTTTGTGTTCCTGTGTAGTTTTGGAGAATTATTTTTAAAACGTGCTTAACTTCAGTTGTATCGAATCGATTTCTTGAATTTTATCGAAGGCAGCTTGATGCGCTATATTAAAATGGTACGCGTTTTGCTTTTAAACATAAACTAATGGAGATTTGAATCAAATTTGTCGAAAGAAGTTTGTGTTGTCCATTTTTATGTGTTTGTTCATTCATTCATTACATAGATTGAAAAGCGATTTTATGGAAACAAAACAAGACTTAGACTTAACTCGCCTCGCCTTATGCAAATATTTTTTGTTTATTTTTGCAATTTTGATTTCCAAATCAGTTTCTCGAGCAATTTTTGGCAAACAGCAACTGTATTTTATTCGGAAAGTAGTCGTACTAGTTATTCTAGACAGAGAAAAGTTGTTTTTTTGAACTTTTGTACGGTCTAAATGTACTGTGCGGACTGTCGGGTAATAAGCCTTAAGCGTAAGTCTTACTGTTTTTGAGAATTGCTAAAACTGAAAAATTGCCCGGACGTCAATTTTAATTCTTGCGCTTCCGACCTTTCACCTTAGTTAAGTTTCACCTTAGTTAAGTTTGTTCAAAGTGCTACGCTGTTAGGCTCAGCCTATCTATATATATTAAATTGTATCGCGGATTCTTGACAATGCCTTGCTTTAGCAGTCATTGCGGCTTGTGGTGGTGATTTCACGACTTTTGCAACAGAAACGCACGTGTAAACGACGTTGTAAAATGGAACTTTTTTGCTAAGTACCAAGCCCATCAGGGTAGAAATATATTGTATTCAGGAATGTGAATGTGGAATGGACTATGAATGATGGCTTTAGTTCGCAGCGTTAGCATTGTGGACTGTACTTATGGTTGGGAATTGTGGATGCTAATTTTAATTCATCGCTTTTTGAAATAAAATCCACTGAGTATAAAACTCATCCACTAAGTATAAGAACTAGGACCAAACGGCCCACTTTTGAAGCCTTTTGTGCTACTTGTTTCAGATAAGTTGCAACTTGTTATGAATTCAGCTGCTCGTCCTGGTAGCAATGTTTGTTGTTTCATATTATATACCTTTTTAAAAAACTGGCAGCCATGGCTTTCACTGTATTGCTTGATTTCCCAACATATAAATAATATCTTATGAAAACATCTATTCAAAACTAAAATATTGTGTATAATTTGGTCGTGTACGATTTAAAGGTTGAATTGTCTTGACAGCACACATTCAGTAAATTTCACGTTAACTGCAATTAACCTGCCATTTCTTGACATTTTAAAATGTATTATCCTGGCAGGTTCCGGTGTTTTGCTTCTCAAGGCTGAAAATTTGTACACCAGGTTATATTTTTGGAAACTTTATGGTACCCAATTAATCAATTAATCGTTATGGTACGTTAATTATCAATTAAACGTCATGGTACCCAATCAATGTTACCCTGGTATGATGCAAGTGGCTTGGCATAAGTGCACTCACTTTTCCGCTATGTCTACATCAGGTGTATACCACGTCCTATATTTTGCTAACAATGTTTTCTAACGATAGTGATCACTGATATTTTCACTCAACTTAAGTAGTTTTAGAGTTGGGGGCACCAGATCAAAAAAATATTTTTTTGATCTGATACCAACCCAACTCTATACTACTTTCCATATGATGGCAACCAGTTTTTTTTGTTTCCATTTAATGTAAACCAGTTTTTGGAAAACTATATGTTTCCATAAAATAATTAAACTATATGTTTCCATAAAATAATTAAACTATATGTTTCCATAAAATAATTAAACTATGTGTTTTATAAAAAACAAAGTGCGTTTATTTCATTGTGTGATTCCACATAATAGAATCCTTTGCGTGACACAATTCTCGGAAACACAGGAAGTCTTTTGATTCTCAGAAAAGTTTATGACGTGGAAATATTTTTTCAATTTTATAGTCGTCATAAAAAGGATCCTTATAACAAATAACAATATATCTTCTTCAATCTAATGGATACCAATATTTGATAAAAGAGTGATTTATTTTGTTTTATAATGTCCGTATGCATAACTATTAATTCCATCTTCTAATAAATATCTTTTATCATCAAAACAAGAGAGTGATACCTTGTTAATCTCATAACTATTAAGTTTATGGTATTGACTTCTTATAGTTTTCATCTTATGATACATCTGTTTATTTTCAAATAGTGTTTGTTTATAATTTTCATGTTTGAGATCTTTCTTTATTACATTCTTTTTGATTCCCTTAGCGGTCTTACCTCCTTTTTGGTTGTCTTTCATATAACTATACATTTTTGATCTTAATCCAACGAATTCAGTAATAGGAATACCTGCAGCTTCATCTTTGAACTTACCAATCACTTTCTTATTGGTGTTATCAAAATATTGAGAATCTTGTGGATAATCACTGTTATCGAATCTTTTTTTATCATTCCAGAAATCCATGTAGACATCTTCAGCTTCGATTTCATATGTAAGACTATCAGTGTAGGTAAATAGCAGCTTAGCTTTGTCTCCATACTTCGTTTTAATGTAGTTGTAATGAAAATCATACATTAACGTCTTGCTTAGATCTAAGATACACATACCAATATATGCCGGCCTGTTTAGGGTTAGTGTTTCTTTAATCTTATGCACAGCTACTAGATTTTCATTGAATATCTTACTGCTGACATATGTTGGTTTAGCAGCCATTTTTAATAGTTTCTTTTCATCGGTCACTAATCTAACATCTACTCGTTTTCTGATGTTTTCCATCGTTTTTCCGAAGACTGAATTGTTCATTAATTTAAAAAAGTCTTTATCAAAAGCATTTTTTGCATTAGTTCTTTTCTGAGTGTTAAAATCAATATATTGTTTCAACCATGCGGACTGATTGAACTCTAGTACTCGATGGACTTTAGTTATTTTCAAACCAAGATCAGTGTATATTTGGAGGTTCCTATAATGGAGCACGTATTTTTCTTTGTTGCTTAATGTTGGTACCAATTTATGAACTAAACCAGTCGATATTTTATATTTCTTCGCGATGTTTTTACAATATCCAGACAACATATTTTCAGTTACTTTAACCTTCCCTGGTCCTAATGGGTAGTCATTATGAAGGTTTTGCAACTCTTCAGGGTATTCTAAATCAACTTCCAGTATCAACCCTTTTTCACTGTTTTCATTGTATTTAGCCAAATCTATATTGTTTATCTGCTTTTCAGTCATCCATTTGAAATTACCAGTTGGTAAAAATTGGCTCATAGCCCAACCGTATAGATTGTTAGCATCTAAATACATAATATACTTTGAGGGTGCCTTCTCATCATATGTTTTCATGTACTTATTGTTTGCCTTACCATAACGATTGGCTATATAACTGATTCCACCACGCATACCTTTCTCAATGAACTGGAACATATCAATATCAACCATCAGTTCTAACTTTATGCCCGTCATTTTTAACATAGCATCCCAACTTAGACCAGGGCTAGTAAAATAATGGCATGGATCCAGCTTGTAGTATTCTAAGCATGTTTTTCTAAAGTTTTCAAACACATCAGCTAGTAGAAGGATGTCAGATTTTAGGTATAGGTCATGATACTCACCCATATTTTTAAGAGAGAATGTATCCCACACATTTTGAGCATGTTTATAATATTCATCTGAGATATGCTCATCATTCAATATGCTGTAAAATTCTTCTTTTGGTGGCAGCTTTTCATTGAATTTATCAAAACTGTCCATGAAGTCGTATGGATAGACTCCTTTTTGTGACATTAAATCAAGTTTTTCACCTTTGAATTTTTGAGAGGTATATTTCAACAATTTTTTTGGTAGATTGCTCACTAGTTTTTCCAAACTTGAGCTCATAAATTGGAAACTATCAATAAAGGTAAGATGATTACCCAACATGAAAGCCATATACTTCTCCATGTTGTTAGGTATGGCATTGATATTCATTTGACACTTTTCACCTTTCTTATTTGTATATGTATGCTTCTTGACTATTTCACCAATCTCTTGCATTATAAAATGACTGTCATACCCACGGAGATTGTGAAATATAACAGGTATTTTTATTTCTTCTGGTTTTATTTTGAGTTTCAGGTTGCAATCTTGATGAGCAGAGCCTCTGTATTTGCCTATAATATGGCAATGGTCTCGAACTCGAATGTCCTTATCAGTATATTTTTTATTACAAATATGACATTCTTTAGCTTTTTGAAATTCCTCTTCATCATCTTTTGTCATTTTTAATGGTTTGTTAAATTCATTTTTCATAATATTTTTACAATACTTAACTTCTTCTAGCATAGCTTCCATAAATTTGTATACGGCCTTTTCACCCCTATAAGATTGAACCTTCTTAGTATACCGATCATTATAGCAACAAACTACTTTATAACCATAACCACAGTCTGTATGTTTTTGGTATTCTTCAGTGTATGATTTATCATTATTAGGTTGACAACCATGTATTTTTTCAGTAATAGCCTCAAAATCTGCATAAATGACGAATGGTACTGGTAGTTGTTTATGAAAGTTGTTGAATCTTAGTATATTATTATCCTTCTCAGGCATTTTTATCGCTTGTGTGCCATTCACTTGTATACAGTTTTCTTTATGATCAGTTAATACTCTTTCAGAGCTGAAGCATTGAAGACAATACATGCAGAAATGTTTTCTTTCTTTGTGTTTTGTCTGATTGTACATTAACTTGTTAAAATCTTTAATCAAGACATAGTGCTTGTTTTCATTTTCTGTTATAAGAAGCAGATTCATACGGTCTGCATATTTTTCTTTTGAGACATAAATTGGATATGGTTGTTTATCTTCATAACCGAAAACATTTATGTTGATATTATTTTGTTTTTCAATCTTGTTGTACTGTTTGGTGGTGACTGGGAATTCAATCCCCGAATAATCTAAATTTTCAATGAATTGCTTGTCAACTTTTTTAATTCTCTGTGGGTATTTGTCTTGAGGATTCAAATGTCTAATGTGACACCATCTAAAGCATTCATTGTCTTTATTTTTCATATTTATCAATCCCTTAGCACTATTTCTTAGTTCTGAAGGTAATTGAATGTAAGATGATCCCTTTAATGGTTCGTATTTAACAATATTAATATAGTGGTTGTCAATAGATCTAATTGTCCATCCAGAACCCTCAGAAATCCATTGAGCTACACTAGTTAATATCTGTTGTTTAGACAATTGTAACGCTTCAGCGATTTCTATGTGGTTAATAATCGTCTGAGCCACACTGTTAAAATATGCAGTCTTAGACACTATTTCATCACCAGCTAGTTTCTCAAATGTGACCTTTAGTGTTTCAACAAATTTAATTCCTTTTGTATCACTTAGTAGGGTTTTAAAATGGTTTTCAATACCTTTTCTTGTTTGTTGTAATTGTGTTAAAGGGTCTTTATTATTCTTTAATGTAATTTCGAAGGATTTAGTATAACCTTTTAGAGCTTTGTCTGTTTGCTCTATCTTAGTCCTTAGAGCTGGAACAGGTTTAACTGTTTTTTTAGTCCTTGGTGTAGGAATTGGTGTCTTTTTTAATTGTTCTATTTCTTCTATTTCTTCTAACCATTCAGAAGGTGGGGGTGGTAATCTTTTCCTCTCAAAATAGTCAACCAATTCTTTTACTGTTTGTCTTGGTGTAGGCACTAGTCTCCTACGTTGTTTTTCGTCATCCCCTATTATAATTTTAGGAGCTGGTTTAGCATTCTGTTTCATTAACAGTTTAATTAGTTCTGACTTCTTAAGTTTCATAAGTTGGGATTTTTCAAAATTCATTCTATATATATATATAACTATATATAATATTTCTTTAAGTCATTTTCATAGTGCGTTTATTTTTGGAATCATTTTGGAAATAATTTGAAATAATCATATATGATTGGTCATATGATTATCTTTTTATGATATTCTTGTGTTATTCGTTGTTGTATTTTTGTGAATTCAATTGATGAATTCTAGTTTTATTGTGTTTATATTTACTTGCAGGATGGAAATATTTATTGCATTCAATACAATGATATTTATTCTCTGGGTTGTTATTATACTTCTTACAATAAACACGTCCCATAATACGTTTTTCTTCATCAGTTATATACTTTTTAGGTCTTCCCCTTGATTGTTTTTCCATTACTATATAGTATGATTATTTTTTTAAGTCATTTTAGTGCGTTTAAATAATTTATAGTATTTTTAATTTATACCCATATTTCAGTTTTCAATTCAGCTATATTATCAACTTTGGTTTGTTTCAACACATTACATTCATCATCATATCTATTGTTTTCTATCTCATTGCAGATAATATTCAATAACTGTTTCAATGTTATATCTTCATCAATTTCATGTATTTTTTTATGATAAAGTTTCAATAATTTCTTTTTATATTGTAACAGATCCAATCTACGCTCATTATCATATATTTTATCATGAAGATTGTCTATTTCATCTTCACATTCCTGAATTTGAAAATTTATTTTTTTGATATATTTCTCAATGCCACTCATGATATATATAAACATTATATATTTTTGACATCTTTTAACGGTATCCATGAATTAAATTCTTTTGGATAACCAGACCATGATACCAAAGCTTGTTTTTTCTTATAGTCTCTTTTGATAACCTTATCTATACGAAAAACATCTTGTTTAGCTTTCAATAACTCCTGTTGATAGAAACTCCCTTGTATCTCTTCATCATTGAGATCCTTTAGTTTGTAAGTGACTGGTGTTGTGTTTTGAATTTTATCAACAATAAATATTTCTTCACTAAAATTGCTTGTATAACCCTTATCAAAAACTGGTCTTTTGTATTTGCTTATCCTAACCTTATCGCCTATTTTGAATTTCGGCTTCTGTTTTGATGTTTGCATATCACCGTATAAATTGAAATATACTAAACCTTCATTCTTTTTCATAGATGCTTCAATAGGTTTCATTTTAATACTTGAATGCTTTGTACTGTTGTATTCATTTAATAGTTTTGGTAACATGTCTAAATATTGTGTTGTATTTTGAGCTGTAAATTGTTTCCACATTTTAGATTTTAATGTTCTGTTAAATCTCTCAATAACAACAGCTTTACCCTCATTGAAAGTAGAATACATCTCAATATTATTTTTCTTTAACCAGTCTTTGAAAGTTTTATTATAGAATTCAGATCCTTGGTCTACCCAAATAAATTTAGGTTTCCGTTTGGATTTTTTAATAACATCATCAAATGATTCAGTGATTGTATCACCTGTTTTATTTTTAATAGGAATGCTCCAAGCAAATTTCGAAAACACATCAATGATGTTTAACAAATATCTATATCCTTTATTCCATTTTGAAAACTTCTGCATTTCTACAAGGTCAGCACTCCAAATATCATCTATTCCATTAACAATAATTCTTCTTGTTTTAAATTTTCGTTTGATTGGCTTATGTAATTCATCGGCTAATTGTTGAGCCCAATCATTTTTACTCAACGCCGCTTCAAGTTTTTTGACTTCCTTTTTTGTTTAACACCAAGACCTAATCCAAGTTTTTGTTTTACATCAATCGTGTTTCTAGCCAACCAATGACCCCATTGTCTTTCATTGTATGGTACGTTGTCTAAAGCTTGAACCATTTTTCGGTCTGCCTTATTTTTACATTTCCTATCATCCTTGCAGACCGAATAATCGACATCGTGCTGCATGGCAATGGCATCCGTTCTTCCTGTAGGTTGGTCATATATTTCTAATATTTGGCCAGTGGTTGGGTTATATTTAACTTGACTCTCTAAATCATTATAAGGCCCAGTATATTTATGACCGGGTAATGTCCACCCTCCTTTTGGTTTCGGAAGCTTCCCAATGGCCTTATGAATATCGATCCCACTACCTTTATGCAATGGATCTAGTTTCTTACTAATATCTGAAGTTAAACTATCTAAGGCTTGATCCAGATATTTGTTAGCCATACCTTTGATCTTTTGTTTAGCAAAATCTGATTTAATAGCCTTTGAAGCACCAATTCTACCTAAATAATACAAACCTTTTAAAGCGCTTTTAGCTGCAATTTCACCAAGACTGTGGGAATTTGCTATATCAAATAAGCCCGCCCCTTCAGACGGGCCTTTTAGTTTCCCTTTTTTTTAACAAATTTAGTCTTTGTTATACCACATTCAGCACAAGTGCATTTCAACATAGTTCGACCATTTTTAGTTTTCACATATCGTTCGCTTCCTGGAACACATTCAGTGACTTTCTTCTGTCTAACACAATATGATTTTACCATTATATATATAAGTTAGATATTTCTGAAATAATGTTCGAGGAATCTCTCATTCTTCATTGTATCATATATGTCAAATACTTGCAATAAATTATAATACGAATTCCCCTTATTCATTTCGTTCAGAAAGTATAAACAGAAGTAGCCACATGTAGACGTTTTTATGTTTTGGATTTGGTTGTTTTGGTGAAGCAGTGTCATATTCCTTCTTTTCGCATGATTTACGATCTCTTGAAATGGAGGCATACCAAAACTGTCAAAATAATTTATCACGTTGTCTTTTACATAAGTTGTAACCCAATGAGATCCTGCCATATAACTAGGTTCTAGATTGTAAATAAATAATGCTTGGCTATGATTATGTGGAACTCTTTCATCCCTTGACAGAACATCACTGATTGGGATGTTTAAATATCTGCACCATTTTATTAGATCATGATTACTTAACGGGATGTCTTTGTGGAATTTCGGTTTTACAGTATTGCTCCTAGAAGTGGGATGCCATTGAATGGGCTGTTTTTCCCTAATAGCAAGCCTTCGCCTCTTTTTGTTGTCTTTTTTTTTTGGTTGTTTGTTTTTTAATCCCCATACCAATCGTATTATCAGGCCAACTCCCATAAAATGGAGGTGGTTGTCTGTATATGCCTAGTCTTGGAGCTCCTCTACCAGCTTTTTTCTTACTAGTTCCGAGTCTAGGAGCACCACTACCAGTTTTACCAGTTAAAGCATTTAGAAGGAGTGGGACACCAATGCTTGCCAACAGAGTGCCTAAAAATCCTCCTGATTGTGTTTTTGTTGGTGTGATATGAACACCCGAACCTGATTGAAGGGCATTCAATATATCCTGTTTTTGTTTCGTCGATAAAAGATGCTTATATTCTATCAGCTTATTGATTTTTTCTTGTGGTATGAGAAAACCACCAGACTGTATGCCTTTTCCAGATATAGCTTTAACAACCTGACTAGCACCTTCTGAAGCCAAACCAGCAAGAGCTGAAAGACCAAGGGTTTTACCAATAGTTGGTAAAGCTGCACGTCCAAGGGTTAGAATAGTAGTTAACAAACTTCCACCGACTTGTTTTCTAATATTTGTTTTCACAAGCTTAATGTCCATACCCTTATTCAATAGTCGATTTTTCTCCAACCTTTTTTTCACCATTGCCGGGACATGTAGAGTATCATTACCACGAAGAGAGTCGTTTGAAAGCCTGAGAACGATCGTTTCCCTTTTATGGAAAGCATTGCTAAGATTTTTCTTTTGATTGTCAGACAATTTCACATTAATCTCATAAAGTTGAGTCATTTGTTGTATATAATATATGTTATATAATTTTCTGGTTATAAAACATATATGAAATAATGATATTATTTGATTAGTAATTTATTACTTTTTACACTATAACCAATTCATTTCCCACTTTGTCAATGACAACTGTCTCTTCATATAGGACTATAGCATGTATGCTGAAAGGACTATTTCCAGCACTATTGGCGTTCAGTTTATACCTGAAGATCAACTGCTTTGGGTCTCTTGTTACTTTCTCTGTTTGATATGATAGATCGAAATAGATTAGTGGATAGAGACCATTGTAATTCGATAGGTTAAGCTGTGTACCGCTGTTGTAATCATTCTTTCTCATACCATAGGACATTAAATCATTGAAGATCCTTACTTTTGATTCTGAATCGTATTCAGTCTCTGGGTAGAATACTCCATTGCCGTATTCCAATCTGCATGTTGTAAGACTGCAAGCATTATCACCTGAATTTACTTTAAAAGTGTCAAACAGGTACGGATTCGCCTCTGCATTGTTTGTTTTAGCTCTTTGTAGATATACAAATATAGCCTTAACATTATCAATACTGGATGGGATTTGGAAGAATCCACTACTATGTGTTGGTGCGGACACCTCATACATTTCTCTCAGATATGTCCATTTATCATCTTTCAAAAAAGAACTAACAAACTTATCGTAGAGACTGTCTTTTGGTGTCAATTTTGGTACCCAAAGTAGTAATCTATCAATAACAACTCGTCCGTCATCTACTGCACTTACCTTAAATATTAATTCATTGTCATTCTGTAACTGTATATTAAACTGAAGTTGCATTGGGACTAACATTCGACCCTCTAGCTCTTCGAAGAAACTGTAACGATTAAGAGGTATGACTACATTGACATCATGGTTACCTGTCGTTAAAAGACGTCTTGATTCAAATCCTGTATTAGTATCGGCTGTAGTGCCATCTGTGTCCAAATACCATAAAGAGTTTTTAGCAACACTACGAGCAAAATCGTCACTATATTCAAGCAGGTTCTTTGCATAAGTCACTTTATGGAGATTATCAGTATCATACACAATTTTCCCAGCACTTTTTATCATGATGTGACTAATCAAACTATGGGCTCCATTAATAACTGTCACCCTATCATCAGCATAGGCTGTACCATCGGCCAATTTTTGTACCTGGAACTGCACCTCGAAATAAGCATTGTACCAATCGTAGAAACTCGATCGATCATTGATCGTGAATTTATACCCATTTTTCACTTGGTGTTGATTGTTAGCTGGGGCTCTGATTACATCATCAAGTTGGAATCGTACCAACTCATATCTTTGCAGATATTCACTTGTTCTAAACGACATTATATTATTATGTTAGATAATTTTACAATTATATACCATAATTTTGTAATATATAGATGTTTTCAATCATTTTATTGATTCTATACTACTCTTACTCTACGCCTTCTTTTAACACCAGATCCAGATATCAATCTATTGAGTATCATATCAGTACTTTCATCTTGCTGTTGCTGTTTAATGGGTGAGGATGAAACATTTGCCGTTTGTCTTGTAGCTCCTTTTCTCAAATTAGCTAATCTTTCCATTATTAGGTCTCCTGACTTCTGTGATACTGCCTCACCCAATCGCTTACCTGCATGCGATATCCCCGATTCTAGTGCCTTCTTTGCTATTGGCTTAGCAAATTTCTTAAAAACAGCTGATGCCACACTCTTTAATGGTTTGAAAATATTATCAACGATAAGCCCAGACCCTTTGTGTTGATATACAAATTTACCAAGTTTTGGATGGTAAAATCTTTTGAATTCATATGGTTTCATTTATACTATTATGTTATATTATTCTAAACTTTTCAGAATTAGTGAGAAAGATGTATCTGCTCCATTCAGGTTAACTAATCTTCTTTTTCCATCAGTAATGTATACCCTGATACTACTTATACTATTCTTATTGACTGGATTGTAGGTAACTCTCCGGGGTTCTAAGGTGAATGAATAACTAGGTTGGAGTACACTGGTTGAGAAGGAATAAATGATGTCTGTATCTTGACCGTCTACAAGTGAATCATTAATTAGGTCGCAATGAACATTGAGGACATCTGTATCTTGAGATAGATTTGGAACCCTTGGTCCAATGTTCGTCCCACTTGTTAATACTTTTTTATCGAACCCGATTAGGTCATTAAAATTGGAATGTGTCAAATCAAGCTGATAATTCTGAGCTAATGTAACCGTGACCCTAAATGTTGTATTATCGAATTCAAGAGTGATAGGATACGTATCACCAGTTTTTGTTATGTCCTTGATATATGTATTGAAGTCTGTATAATTCCATACTCCGGCTGGAAAGGTAATGTTGTTAAATGTTGAACCACTATCGGAGCTATATTTGATTAATTGATTGTTGTATCCAGCATTAACATTAAACCATGTAAAACTCATATTGATAATTCTGTTAAGACCAATAACATATTGCATATTACTATCCAAAATTATAGGTCTAGTAAATTTTGTTGTAAAATCCTCAGGTTTATTATTCCCTTGATCTTTTACACTATAAGATGATAATACTATCTCTCGTTCCATTTATATAATAAAGTTATATTAATTATATTTTGAAATATTGACTAAACAATTTATTATATTGCGGTCTATTGATTGTCGACATCTTCAATAATGTGTCCAATATAACTACTCCTGTATTTCGCATATTAACGCTAGTATTTCCTGCCAATATTTCACCAATAATCAATTCCAATTTTTTAACAAGCTGCTTTACATCATTATAAAACATAATATTTCCACCCATCTGTTTTCTTCCTCTGCCTTTAATCCCGGAACCTTTTTTTGTTTGCAATTTTTTCTCATAGTGGTTTATGTATTCATTTAAAGTAACTCTTGCGTTGTCTATTCTTTTGTTTCGCATTTGCCTCTCTGCATCTGATATCTCCCCCTTATTGTATTGTTTTGTAACATTTGCTTTATAGCCACTTAATTGTCTCCTTTTTTATTTGGCCTCCTTTATAATCTTATTAAGATAGTTCTGAGTCTTTTGGGGTGTCATTGTTGATTGATTCAATATCTTATCCGCATTTTCATAATTCACAATACCAACATCATCCAAAATCTCATTACTCGCATCTTCATCATGTAATGCATAATCGATCTCTTCATTGTCATCATATTCTGGTGGTAAATTATCAAGTTCCTGAGGGAAGTACTGAGGATCAACATAAATCTCCTTCTGTCCTTCCATAAGATCTTGTAAAGATTCTTCATATGTTGGAGGTTTTGGCATCAATTGTTTGTCTTGCTGTGGTGATACATAATCACCAAAATCAATCAGACCTTCTACATCCATTTCTTCATATGGATCAACTTCAGGCATATAGTCAATACCAGGTTCACCTTTCTTAGGTGGTCGTTTTTTCCTTGGAGGCATCCTTAAATCTAAATTACTGTCAATAACATCATCTAATTTACTAGTCACTGGTTTAAATACCTTCGCCAATGACTGTTAGCTTGTCTGCTGACTAATATCATGTTTCGTAATTCTATCATGAACATAATTAATCTTATTCCCTAATTCAGATTTACTCTTTGCGAGTTCTTTCCACTTAAGTAAACTCATTTATTGTTATATTATTACATTACATAAAAATGAAAATCATATATAAAAAATAACGTTTTACACTGTGTTATACACCGTGTTGTACACCGTGTTATACACCATGTTATATTGAAATAATATACCCATATAATATAAATGAAAATACCAAATTATGACATTAAAGACGATCTTGTCTCAAACTTTAAACAGTTATATGAATTCATGCCTGATCGATCATTTCGGATGTTGGTTTGCGGACCCAGCGGTTCGGGGAAAACTAATGCACTAATGCATATGATCATCCATCTGTTGTATTTTGATAAAGTATATCTTTATGCTAAAAACTTAGAGCAGTCCAAGTACCAGAATCTTATGGATATGTTCCAACCAATAAGTGATGAAGTTGGCTATGAAGTTATTGAAGCAAACAACGATGAGATTATTCCCGTTGAAGACCTTGACTGTGACTCACAGAAATTAGTAGTATTTGACGATTTCGTATGTAATAAAAACCAAAAACCATTGGTCGACTATTTTATACGAGGAAGACACAAAAATTGCAGTGTGATTTATCTGAGTCAAAGCTACTATAAGACACCAAAAGACATAAGATTGAACTGTTCACATTTCTCTATTTACGAATTCCAAGTGCTAATGAGAAGAGTCTAATTTGCCGTGAAAACAGTATTCCAAAAGAATTATATGAGAAAGCAACTAAAGAACCATATTCCTTCATATATATTGATAAGCCACGGAAATTCACAACTAAGAATTTCAATGGAAAAATATAATATAACTCAATTATATATGAGTTACTCAAATGGAATTTTACCATCGTCAACATCAACATCAACGGCAACATCACAACGTGGATTGCCTGGCGTTGGGTTCAAATTGACAGATGATGGTAATTATGATATGCAAAACAAGAAATTAGTTAATGTTAAGGACCCTACAAATTTTAAAGATGTTGTTAATAAAGAGTATGGAGACACGCATTATTTAAAGTTAGATGGAACAACTCATATGACTGCAGATTTGGATCTGCGAGGGAATAAATTAATTCTACCTGGAGAAATTGATATGGATCGAAAACTGATCACAAATATGGATACGGATGAAAACAATGATCTTTCTGCCGTCAATATGATCACTTTGAAAAAATATCATCCTAATGCTCCAGCTCACACTCATGAAGTGACCAAAGATATTGATTTGAAGGAGATGTACAATATTAAAAACAGTAAGCAACAGACATATAAAGATTTGGGAGCCAACTATTTGAATTTAATCAGTTATGACGATGCTAAAAACATTTTTCTGAGTCGGAAAGAAATGCTTCCTATGGAGAATTCAATTGATATGAACAACCACGTGATATATAATGTTCAAACCCCAACTGTAAGCGATATGGCTACGAATAAAGGTTATGTTGATACACATTTAAACGAAAAATTAGACAAAACGATTTCCAGCGATCTTGATATGCAAAGTTATAAAATTACTAATTTAGCAACACCTAAACCACATGAGAATAGCGCTGCCGTAAATGTTTCATTCTTCAACGCCGAACTCAATGATTCTAATACAAACTTGTATACACGAATAACAGACGATTATAAGAGTTATGTTAATAAGTCACACATAACTTCCTCTACTGCAGAAAAAGACGTTTTCGGATACCTGATGGAAGATGTAGACGAGAGCTCATCGGAGAGTAATATTATTGTTAATGGAATCATCAATTTTGTATCAAGCCCACACAAAATCAATAAGAAAGCCTATGATATAACTCTTACGACAGACAATAACGATGAGTTCAGGGCAAGGATAGGTTTTAATGCATACAAACTTCCTCAAGGTGAGTACACTATGGTGATTGAGTTTTTCGTTCCAGATAAAGTTAACATTGGTTCGACATCTGTCAATGTTGTCTCAACAGTTCTTAATATCGGACAGCAAACTACAAAGATATTCAACACTGAAGGATACACAAAAAGCATTGTTCATTTACATAAGTATCAAGTCTCTCCACCTGAATATATAATGATAGACCTTCATGGAAGTATATCGAATGGGAATACAAAAAAAGCACATCTAATCGTTTATGGTGTTCAAGGCTATGTCTCGAGTGTCGACCCAGATGTATTTGATACTGTTTTTGTAATTGAAGGTGGAAAAATGACTATGCAAACTGATTTGAATATGAATTCATACAAAATCATGAATGCAACCCATCACATATTGGGGCAATTAAAAACAGATAATAATGGGGGTAAAACGTTTTTATTAAACGGTTGTGACAAAATAATAATTCCAAACGGATGTCAATTAAAAAAAATAATAGGTCACTATAATCTCTTAGATTTTTCCTACAAAACAATATCCTTAAAAATATTCTATGGGTTCTCTTTAACTCAAATAACAACCTATAGTTTATCTGGAAGACAAAGACAAACGATAGATATAAACTTAGATTTACCATACGGTCATATGGCTGTGGAGATGGTCGAACCGATTAAGAATCAGGACATATCAATACTAATTGAATATACCACACCATAAATTATTATAAATACATTATATAATAACTAAAACAGGCATCTTCAATTTTAATCACATAGGAAAAACATACACCATATTTTTATATATAAAAGCTAATTTAATATAATCAATAAATATACATGCCGAATTTGGAGCAAGCAATTAATTTTTGTAATAAATTTTTCACAACCCGAAAAAACCTACATCCTGATACTCAAGATGAAATATTAAAATCGGCTTTAATATATCAATTTTTGTATGTAAACTATTTGAATGAGCCAGTATCATTTAACCAAATATTAGAAAAACACCCTGACATTGGATTAATTGGACCAGGTTCTTGTACTATAAACACCAAATACCAATTTTTAATTAAACATGCTATTTTTCATGATGCATTTGGAAGATTTTACAATGACTATGGAGAGGGGCCTGGATACACATATTGTTACCATTCATTGCCTAAGAAAATAAAAAGATCTCCAATAATGGGCCAAATAAGTGGTGTATTATATTGTCTTCTTTCAAATCCTAAAATATAATTATCCAAATATATAATATAATGACTAAAACAGATAAAACAGAAATATTCGATTTCAATCATATTGATACAAACATAAGCCCAGAAAAATTATCTGAAATCAAAGCATTGTATAAATTTTATCATAAACTCTTTTGGTGTTATAAGAAGGCTTTCAAATATTTCAAGAGCTTGAATTTAATTATTAATGTAACTTCAACAGGCTTAGTAGTTATTGGTACAGTAGCTGGTAGTATCACATTAAATCCTGCTATACTAGCTTCTATTTCTGGAGCTGGTTTAGTTCTAAAAACAGTAAGTGACATTAATAATTATTCGAAGAAAATAGAAATGTCTAAATTTGCATACACAACATATGAAAAAGTATTAGTTGATTTACGGTCTTGTTTAAGAGGAAATCAATTTAACCACACTGTTTTCATCAATGAAATGAGACAGTTAGATGAAATAATCATCGATCTTTGTCCTCTTGCCGATAAATTTGATAAACAATATGATAAAAAATTCATTTCCGAGTAAACTTTACTAACAAACTTTACTTTTTACGATAAACTTTACTAACAAACTTTGTTCAATAACTCATTCATAGGGAAAACCCCCTTTGCATGACGTATGATGTTTTTCTGAGAATCACGCAACAGGTCACCTTTTAATAATTTTGTTTATATCATTCTTTATCAATTCATTAACATGTTTCCACCAAGTCTCATAGAATTTTAATGTCTTCATTGACTTCGTTACTTTAATACTCTTGTATGGAAGCTCAAGCATCCTAAATAATTGCTTGATAATAAATTTAATACTAATCATCCGTTTACGGTTATTGTTAACCTGCGATAATACTTCATTAACCAAAGCGAATATTCTCAGGATTTTCTGTCTATTATCATTACTAATTTGCACATGATTCTGTTGTGCTATATGATTGACCACATTCAAAATATGATATTTTCTTATATACACACTCTTTCTCGTCATTTTATATTTGTTATCATGGAAATCGATATATGGAGCTTGTAAATCATATCCATTAACAACACCACAATTTTTACAAACATTCATTCCATTGTCATTAAACATCTTTTTTATCACAACATGATTCAACAACTTCCATATTTCTAACAACATCTGCTAATCGTTGGTCACAAAAGAGACAGGTTAACTCTCCTGTATTCTTAAATTCGTCATGAATTCCCAAATTACAATTCATTCTATACTATTATATGAGATTATATTTTTTAAACAAAACCGCAGTTGTGACCATATTATCAAAAAAAACAAAAATAGCGAACATATAAAAATCGGCTAACGCGTTAGCGATATTTCAATAGAACAAAAAATAGACAGCAGGGAAAGTCCCATAACATAAAAAAAGGTTTTTTCCCTTCCCAATGGAAACAAAAGAGAACAATGGCAAGTGGATTTTGCATCATCCACCATTTGCCTGGTTGAGGGAAATCATACGGCTGTCTCATGCCTTTGAAACGCAATATTATGACTCATTTTCCTGGGGGAACCCCCTATTGTATGACATCATCGACTTCCTGTTTTTCTGAGAATTGTGTCACGCAAAGGATTCTATTATGTGGAATCACACAATGAAATAAACGCACTTTGTTTTTTATAAAACACATAGTTTAATTATTTTATGGAAACATATAGTTTAATTATTTTATGGAAACATAGTTTTCCAAAAACTGGTTTACATTAAATGGAAACAAAAAAAACTGGTTGCCATCATATGGAAAGTAGTATAGAGTTGGGTTGGTATCAGATCAAAAAAATATTTTTTTGATCTGGTGCCCCCAACTCTAAAACTACTAACTTATGTAGTTATTTATAACTCTTGTGCCATAACTGATACAAATACACTGAAAACGCAAACATAAAAGTGTTAATGTACTACATCTATTTTAGAAACATTGAGAGAGAAAGAGCAAGCAAGAAGCAATTTTGGAAGCCACGAAAGCCATACAACACCATAAATACCGTGTACAAATTTTTAGTAAAATGGCAGAAACGAAAAATCAAGAAGGCGCAAAGAGGCTTTCCAAAGATGATAGATGATAGCCAATGAAGCCAATGACAGGGCAGGAGAAGGACGCACTTATGTTAATCTTGGCAACGCCCGTCACAGCCTTGGCAATCACAAAAAAGCGGTAGACTGCGATGAACTTGATCTAAAGATTGCCAAAGAAGTCGGAGACAAGGCAGGAGAAGGACGCGCTTATGCTAATATTGGCAACGTCCATCACAGCCTTGTAGATTACAAAAAAGCGATAGACTATCAGGAACTTTATCTGAAGATGGCCAAAGAAGTCGGAGACAGGGAAGGAGAAGGACACGCTTATGCTAATCTTGGCACCGTCCATCACAGCCTTGGCAATTACAAAAAAGCGGTAGACTGCCATGACCTTGATCTGAAGATTGCCAAAGAAGTGGGAGACAGGGCAGGAGAAGGGGGTGCTTATGGTAACCTTGGCAATGCCCATTGCAACCTTTGCGATTACAAAAAAGCGATAGACTACCATAAACTTGATCTGAAAATTGGCAAAGAAGTTGGAGATAGAGCAGGAGAAGGACACACTTATGCCAATCTTGGCAACGCCCATGACAGCCTTGCCGATTACAAAAAAGCGATAGACTTCGATGAATTTCATTGGAAGATTGCCAAAGAAGTCGGAGATTGGGAAGGAGAAGGTGACGCTTATGCTAATCTTGGCAACGTCCATCAAAGCCTTGCCGATTACAAAAAAGCGGTAGACCGCCATGAACTTGATCTGAACATTGCCAAAGAAGTCGGAGACAGGGCAGGAGAAGGGGGTGCTTATGGTAACCTTGGCAACGTCCACAACAGCCTAAGCGATTACAAAAAAGCGATAGACTACCATGAACTTCATCTGAAGATTGCCAAAGAATTCGGAGACAGGGTAGGAGAAGGACGCGCTTATGCTAATCTTGGCAACGCCCATCACAGCCTTGGCGATTACAAAAAAGCGATAGACTATCATGAACTTCGTCTAAAGATTGCCAAAGAAGTTGGCGACAGGTCAGGAGAAGGACATGCTTATGGTAACCTTGGCAACGCCCATTGCAACCTTGGCCATTACAAAAAAGCGATAGACTACCATGAACTTCAACTGAAGATTGCCAAAGAAGTCGCAGACAGGGAAGGAGAAGAACATGCTTACGTTAGTCTTGGCAATGTCCATCACAGCCTTGGCGATTACAAAAAAGCGATAGATTACCATGAACTTGATCTGAAGATTACCAAAGAAGTCGGAGACAAGGCAGGAGAAGGGCGTGCTTATGGTAATCTTGGCAACGCCCATCACAGACTTTGCGATTACAAAAAAGCGATAGACTACCATGAACTTCGTCTAAACATTGCTAAAGACGTTGGAGACGGGGCAGGGGAAGGACATGCTTATGGTAACCTTGGCAACGCCCATTGCAACCTTGGCCATTACAAAAAAGCGATAGACTACCATGAACTTCATCTAAAGATTGCCAAAGAAGTTGGAGACAGGGTAGAAGAAGGGGGTGCTTATGGTAATCTTGGCAACGCCCATTGCGACATTGGCAATTACAAAAAAGCGATAGACTGCCATGAACTTAATCTGAAGATTGCCAAAGAAGTCGGAGATAGGGCAGGAGCAGGACGTGCTTATGGTAATCTTGGCAACGCCCATCACAGCCTTTGCTATTACAAAAAAGCGATAGACTACCATGAACTTCATCTGAAGATTGCCAAAGAAGTCGGAGACAGGGCAGGAGAAGCGGGTGCTTATGGTAATCTTGGCAACGATCATCACAGCCTTGGCGATTACAAAAAAGCGATAGGCTACCATGAACTTCATCTGAAGATTGCCAAAGAAGTCAAAGATAGGGCAGGAGAAGGACGCGCTTATGCTAACCTTGGCCACGCGCATCACAACCTTGGCGATTATAAGAAAGCGATAGACTACCATGAACTTGATCTGAAGATTGCCAAAGAAGTCGGAGACAGGGCAGGAGAAGGGGGTGCTTATGGTAATTTTGGCAACGCCCATCACAACCTTGGTGATTACAAAAAAGCGATAAAGTACCATGAACTTCATTTGAAGATTGCCAAAGAAGTCGGAGACAGGGCTGGAGAAGGACGCGCTTATGCTAATCTTGGAAACGCCCATCGCGGCCTTGGCGATTACAAAAAAGCGATAGACTATTATGGACTTGGTCTAAAGATTGCCAAAGAAATCGAAGACAGGTCGGGAGAAGGACGCGCCTATGGTAATCTTGGCATCGCCCATTGCAACCTTGGCGATTACAAAAAAGGGATAGACTACCATGAACTTGATCTGAAGATTGCCAAAGAAGTCGGGGACAGGGCAGGAGAAGGGAGGGCTTATGGTAATTTTGGCAGCACCCATTGCAACCTTGGCAAATACAAAAAAGCGATAGACTACCATGAACTTCATCTGAAGATTGCCAAAGAAGTCGGAGACAGGGCAGGAGAAGGATGCGCCTATGCTAATCTTGGCATCGCCCATGACAGCCTTGGCAACAGCGAAAATGCCATCGATTCTTTTCAATGCAGTATTGCAATGTTCAATCACATTAGGAATAAACTTCATTCTAATGATGAGTTGAAAGTTAGCTATCGCGATATGCACCGGACAGTGTATACTGCTTTGTGGCGTTTGTTGTTAAATCAAGGCAAGATTGTCGAGGCACTGTCTTACGCTGAGCAAGGACGTGCACAGGCTCTAAAAGATCTTATGCAAGAGAAGTATGGATTAAAAACAACCAGTGTAGAATCAGGAGAAGGAAATGCGCCAAACTGTGACATATTAAGTTCCCTTCCATCGAATATAGTTTTTATGGGGATCGACAGAGAAGAAACCGTTTTCTGGGTGAGTAAAGAAGGTGAAAATATTGAATTGAGAAGAGGACAAATCAGCGATTACAGTAAGAAGAACAATGTCGAGACAAAAATTGAGTCTATAATGGAAAATGTGCACCTAGAACTTGGTGTAAGAGCCGATGTAAAATGCGAAGATCGCTCATTGGAGAAAAAGAAGGATAAAAAACTCGCAGATGAAAGATCCAGCAGGCCACGAGGTCCTTCCACACAACTGGAAAGAAATGCTTTGCAAACTTTATTTGATGTCTTTTTTGGCCCCATTGCAGACTTGCTCCAAGGCAATGAAGTGATATTCGTTCCCGAAGGTCCGCTGTGTTTGGTTCCTTACGCTGCATTTATGGACCCGAATTCAAAGTACCTTTGTGAAACTTTCAGAATCCGAATGCTTCCATCCCTCACTTCTTTGAAATTGATCACAGACAGTGCTCCAGACTACCACAGTAAGAGAGGTGCCCTTCTCGTGGGAGATCCATGGGTACAAGAAAGAACCTATAAAGGGAACAAGCTACAGCAGCTGCCATGTGCCGAAGAGGAAGTAAAGATGATTGCGCAAATACTTGGCATTGCGGCTCTCATTGGGAAGCAGGCTACAAAAGATGAAGTGCTAAAACGTCTCCCCTCCGTTGCCTTGGTGCACATTGCCGCACACGGTGATATGGCTACAGGAGAAATTGCCCTGGCACCAAACCCCGCAAAGTCATCCTCGATTCCAAATTCTGCACAGCATTTCCACGACGGCTACGAGGACGAGGACGTTCTTTTAACCATGAAAGATGTTTTAAAAGTTAAGATGCGGGCAAGACTGGTTGTGCTTAGTTGTTGTCATAGTGCTCGTGGGGAGATCAAGGCTGAGGGTGTGGTTGGCATTGCACGGGCATTTTTGGGTGCTGGTGCTCGTTCCGTTCTGGTGTCGTTGTGGGCAATTGATGACGAGGCCACTCTGGAGTTTATGAAAATTTTCTATCGACATCTAGTAAATGGAGCAGGTGCCAGTCAAGCTCTGAACCAAGCCATGAAATGCCTGAGAGAATCCAGCAAGTTCAGTGCAGTGAAGTACTGGGCTCCATTTGTACTTATTGGTGATGATGTGACCCTGCAGTTTGATGAAACCAAACAGCTATCAAGGTAAATATGGTTCTGTTTAAGCGCAGCCTTAACATGCTTGAGATGAAACAAGGGTTTTCGCACTTCAAGCTCAGTAAATTATAGAAGTTCGATGTACCAAAACGGGAGCAAAACAAGAATACAGCAATGATCTAAAACGTATTTGCCCTTAATAAATATCAAACGAGTGAAAACCGTGTTTCAGTAGTGCTAAAAGTAAATACACTTTCTTCAACACCACAATATTAAGTCATGTTAGTTGGTGGCTCATTTAATATATCAAACACGAGGAAGAATTATTCATCAGGATTTCCAAACACCGATAATTGGTTTGAAAATAACGAAGCGCAGCCGAGTATTTTTAATGCTAATTAAAATAGGATTTCCAAACTACCGTCACTTCACCGTCACGCTTGTTATTTTCTTTGTTCAAACATGTTGAATTATTATTGAATTTGAGAATCACATATAATATAATTATTGATCTAAAAATGATTATTTGCACGAGTAAGGCCTTAATTAACGCCCGATCACCACTAAAGGTGAAAAATACCATATATAGAACAATAATGTTACAGTAGTTGCTCAACTTTTCTTTGTTCTTTTTGAAGTCCTGAAGAGAGGAGCTGTCCACAGTGATGGAGAACCTCATTGTTTGGTCTTGAACCAGGTTTCTATGTTCTCAAGATCGTTGATGGAAAGGTCTTCACAAGACAATGACTTTTCAACACTTGTAAAAGAGACTGAAGGATTGTCATTATGTAAAAAATGAGGCTTTTGCCATAGTTTGTCTATTATAGTATACTTCTCTCGTGTAACTTACTAGAAACATAATTGCTACACGGTATGCCGCGTACTCGTGAACAAGTTGTTTAAGGTATCATGGGATCCCAAAATTGACCATTTTTTCAAGATGCTACTCTTTTTCATTTTCAGATAGATCTTATTTAAATGTTTCTTTTGCAAAAGGTTTCGTTAAAAAAGATTGTTTCTAACGCAAAGGTATGGACAAAAAAGGTTCTCAGCATTCATTGACTCTGATTGAATGTTGACATTCACCTGTTCAAGATAAATTTAAATCGCATGAGGTGTTGTTTGTCATAACAGTGTCATGTCACAAAATTTACAATGTCTAACAATTTGCCTACGATGGCAAAAAGCATTCATGTTATATTCGATTCTTGATTCCTTCTAGAAGAAAGATCAGTTTGAGATGTTAGTCGCTTGCGAAAAACACATTTAGCAACGAATTTGCCGCTAAACTCACTGAGAGGGACAAAGGGTAGTATTATGACTCAGAATTATTCTGATGATAGCTAAAGACAAAGGTAAAAATGGTGAAATGAGTGTGAGTGATACAAAGCTAACGGTAGAAACAAAGAAAGGTAAAACGAATGAGGGCAATGAGTGTGGCGTTTGTAGTTTGTTCTTGTTCACGCCGCTTCCGTTTCCCTGAGCCTTTTAACATCTGGACATACACGCGATTCTCACAATTGACGTGAAGAATCCTAAGGGATGGGAGGAAAATTTTAGTTCGCAAAGAAGACTGTGAGTTAGACTATTTTTAGAAGATATTGTGTTGATTTCAGATTGCCTAAATCGCCTTTTCATTTTTAAGTCATTAGTACAATGCAATTTATGTTTTTACGGCAATTATACCAGACAAAGCCATACACGTGTTAATCCGATCGAAGCTTATATTATTTCGCAACCTTAAGGTGGAAATTAGACAAAAAAGAAATAGTTCACCTTTATTCGGAGTGTTTCTTACTTGCGTCGTTCAGGCATTGATATTGCACGACAGTCGTTACAAATAAACCAGTAAAAGGACATTGCCCGTTCTTTTCATTTTTCTTAGAAGCAACACGGTCACAGAGGAATGTTTTTAACTTTGCAACCAATGTGTAGACTACAATAGCTAGGCATAGAAGGTAAGTAGCTATGGCAACATAAGTGGCATTTTGGAATAAAGAAATACCGAAGGCGAGTGCTTCTACAGTTATTTTGAGTTATCTTGTCAACTGATGTTTAAAATTGTGTTCTACCAAGCTTTTACTAATGTTGCCTTAACTGGAAGGAAACAAGGAAAGTATTATGTTGATCTTGTAACAGACGCTTGTTTCCATAGAGCTATATTAAATGGCTTTCGACCAATCACAACGTGTGTAGCATTGTTTTTCTCCTAATGTAATGTTTAATATTACTGTTTGTCATACAGATATTATATACATGAATCGCAGACTAGCCCTTCAACTTCAGAAAATGTGGCCGGGCGGAAATTTCAACAAGCGAAGCAAAATCGCAAGGGATTAGTTGTTCCCATGTACAGCCTCGTTTCTCCCGTTGCATCACGTTCTCTGAGAGAAACAAACAATATGGTTGTGACACAAAAGCGACCTTTAAAGCGCGCGAACATTTACCGCTTTCGAAAACTGGACGCGCAGTTGAGAGAATGCCTACATATTTTTTCTTTCTTCTGTGCGTCAAGTTTCTGCGTGTTGGGAGATTATGGCGCTGGATTCCGTGTTTCTCTCATCTCTCAATTACCCCTGACACCAATTGAAAAAAAAGCATTCGTTAAAAAAGTACCTCACTGTTGGAATAGAGAAGAGGAGGTAGTTAATGGTGTTGTGGTCTGGCCTGTTCACATTCATTCATGGGTTGGGTTGGGTGGGTGAAGTGATATCTTAAATGGACTGACGGCTGCTGCCATTTGCGTGCGTCTTATATGCTGATCTCATCCTTAGTCAACATTTTGAAGCGCGTTTTAACATTTCTATATAAATGCGTTACAATTAGTCCTCTCTAGCCTGGTAGAGTATCATTTTTTTAGGCTCTTATGAAACAAGAGCCGCAACAAAAACCGGATATTCTAGACGCCTAGAAGCCACTAAGTTCTAAGATCTAATCTTTAAGCTCTAAGCCTAAGTCCCTAAGTACCTAAGCCGTAAGCACGCCGGCTCCACTATCCAGAAAGGAACTGCTAGCTCTCTACGAATGCCCTCACAGTCGAATGCACAATTCTCTTTATGAACTCTTTTTATTACACTTTATTACGTTCACCGATTCTTCTTGCGTTCTGTAATTCTTGGTTTGCACATGACGTCATAACAATTGTAAAACCTTAACTATGCATTCTACAAAGCTGTTTCTGACAAGATATGTGGATACCAGAGTTACAATCCTTCACAAAAAGTTTCCGGTTGTTATGATGTTTGTCACGCAATTCGTCACACTGTTTCAGATTAGTCGTGAAAATAAACAAAGTTCAACCAGTTAAAAGTTATTTTTGCATTATAGATGCTTATAAGCCGATTAAATGGAACTTATAGTGAATCCAATCTTTTGTGATGGGATGTTTGGTGTAATTAAGACTGCATTTTTTCCGCAATGTTTACGTCTCTGAGTGGGACACCAAGATGGCCGCTCCATGCATTTTAGCTAAAAATGTTTAATACTCGTTCGCCTATAATTCTTCAAAGAAATGCTCTTGCGTTTTAAAATTTGGTTCAGATGTGTAGTTTTAAACTCTTTACTATTCCATAAACATTTTGAAATCGAAATGCTGCTGAATTTCTAAGTATGACTTAAAGGGAGGGTTTCACGATTCGGCGCATGTGCAAGCTATGACGTAACCCATTTAATTTCATTGTTTGAACCAATCGGAAGCGAGTAGATAACTCTGGCGGCAGATTTGCTCGTAAAAATGTCGCGATCAGTCAACTGATTGAATGGATTATTATACATACCCATGAAAGCCACCAGAGCGTAGAATAAATCCTTCGGGTCAAAGGTTTTATTCAGTGCTGGCTTTGTCGGTGTAATCCATTGAAATTTTCTGTGAATTTTGGTCATCCTTCGCTTTGTTTGGACTAATTATAGTATGTGATTATTAAAGTAAATGCGACTGTTTTTTAACCGATAAAATTGGTAAGAAAGCGAATAAAGCATTTTAATTTGTGCACATGCGCCGAACCGTGAAACTATCCCTTTAACTGCAAACCAAATAATGGCCAGCTGCAATTCAAGATAAAGTCACCGCCCGGGCACACGAATGTGCCAAGTAAATAGGAAAGTCCCATGGACGGCCAAACCCCTTCCCCTCCTCTTCTTCTCCGGACAACTCCACGTCGGGCAGCCAACTATAGGGGGCCCAGCCACCATCCCGAAACAAGGGAAATAATGTCACAGATTTTTAAGAGTCCTATTGTCATTTAAATACAAAAAACTTTAACAGGGGGCCGGGATCGAATATAAGCCAGCTAAGAATAATATGCTACAAAATATCTTTGGCCGGTTTTTGCTCGCGCTTTCAGAACCCACATCTCCCGCTGCAATTTACTTTTGTTCCGCTATTATATTGTCCACCGAGTCCAGTTCACGATGCCTCCAAGAAGGCGCCCACTGGAGGCTCAAAACTTCACACGTTTGTTATTTCCCTTCAAAGGCCAATTTTATTTTAGAAATAGCAAACGACGGTTATCGATTCCCTATCGGGGTATTCGGTATGCGGATGTTTGGGAAATAAAGCACAAATATCTTAAATGCGATCGATCGATTATTGGCCTGTTTAGTGTTTACATTTGTGGGATTCTTGTAAACTTAGAACGACATCACTGGCAATTTCACGATCCTGTCTTGCCCATATAGCTAGCTTTAGAAAGCTCTTAATCAGCGCACACAAGCATCCTGGATAACATGATCATATTTTGTTTGCCTTTATTACTCATGCGCATAGCGGCATGAGTCAAGGTTTCGGTAAGGTTTCTTTTCGTCCCGCTTTTTGTAGTCACAAATTGCCTCGTTTTTTTAAAGTTTCCCGTATCCCGCGGGACGACTTTCACTGGTCTGATTGGTTGACACGCGACCTCTTGATTTCGGCGTGCCCGTAATCACGTTCTTGTTTTCAAATAGCCGAGTGAAGCCACTTGCATTTGGACTTCCCCGGAAAAGAAATTACATTTTTCGATGGGAATTTATGTTGATATCAATTTGTGATTGAATTTTTCTTTGTGTTGTCGCTAGTTTTGAAGAAATGCTAATAAAACGTGTTTAAATTCAGTTCTAAATTCAGTCGTAATAACACAGGGAGCAGAGGAGCCAAATTTGACCTTTACGCGTTCAATCTTTGAGCTTAAAACGCGCGCTGTGTCTTGCGTTATTCGATCTGTTGTTTTCGAGTTTTCCCCCAGCGGGACCCCAAGCGTAATCGGCGCTTTCCGGAAAGCGTAAGCTTTTCGAGCGAGGCACGAAGTGCCGAGAAGAAAAAGAGACAAGGGAAGAAACATAGTACCACGTGATTCGTTGGATGTGGACCGCAACATACTGGTGACGGAAGTAAAAACTCCGAAAGTGACATGCCGTCAATAAAACGGAAGTTATGCCAACCGTTCAAAATAGACCTTGTCACGGTTTTTCCAAATTTTTATATTGGCGTGACAGCAAAAATCCATCGACACTGCTGGAAAAAGCATCTCAAAATTAGCAAAGTGCCCGAGTTTAAAAGCGATATCTTTTAAAATAGTGGAGATATAGCTCAGCAAAGTCGACCATAGGCGACCCAAGCTCACCATTAGATAACCGGGACGTGACCCTTGCTTTATGAGCGGTATTGTGTTACAAAGATTCGATTTATAAAGGTTTGTATGGGAACGCAACGGTTTTGCTTCAAAACTTAAAAATTCGAATCTTATGTGAATAAAATTGACTTACCCTGTTGCTGTGTTGTATTCTTTGTTGTTTGCTTGCTCCTCGGGGCGAATTAGCGCGATTTCGGCGAGTTATCGTTATTTCGGTGCTCCACTGCAGTGGAGTGGAGCACACCTCTCGTATGACGTATTTCCGTCACCAGTATGTTGCGGTCCACATCCTACGAAAGTCAACTTTGAACGCCATAAAGAGCGATCACCGAAAAGAGCGTTTAATGGAGCTCTTCATCGAAATTGTTGAAAAGCTGTCCAGAGACTGTCCATATAAAGCTACATGCCAAAAATCAGAACTTTTTATTGAATCAAAAGCGAGTAATCGGGGATCAAAAATTAGGCTCAAATCTGTTTCCTCCCTTGTCTCTCTTCTTGCTGCGTAACGATTTTGTGGCGCCCACAGTCAGCAATTTGCGGTTACCCAACGGAAAGCTCTGATTACACTTGGGGTCCCGCTGGGGAGAAAAACAGATTCGTAAACAACAGATCGAAGATCGAACGCGTAAAGGTCAAATTTGGCTCCTCTGCTCCCTGTGCATCCGTCGGGATTTTTGTTATTTTATTGACACATAAGGTGAATTATGTATAAATCTTCCTTATGTTTTCGGGGCGTTTGATTGCAATCATGTAAGTTCAAATAAAGGCACCCTCTGAAAGCGTCTTCGACGTTTTCAGTCGATATCAGCAATATGATTTTAAAGTACTCGGTATTGTGGACGGTAAGAAAATATTCTTGGATTTCGCAGCCGGATTTCCTGGGAGTCTTCACGATACCCGAGTTCTAAGAAATAGTACATTGCGCAATCGTGCAGAGGGAAATTAAATCCTTAATAACCCTACTATACAGATTTATTTAGTGGTCACGAAATTCGGCCTTATCTCGTCGGGGTAGCTGTTATGCCCTCGGGCCATGGCCACAGAAACCATTTCCTGACTCAACTAAAGATCAAGATGAGCTAATTGCATTTAAGAAAGAGTTGACGGCTTCCAGAGTATCTGTTGAATGTGCCCTTGGTAATTTGAAGAACCGATGAAGGATTCTAGCTAAGTGGTTGGACTGTAGTATGACTCTTTGCAGTCAAAACTGCAACAACCTGTGCAGTACTCCATAACTTCTGCATCATGAATGGAGATGAGTGGAACGAAAGATGTTATAATGACGGTGATGATGGGAATGTAATGCAGGACAGAGATAATAATGATAATGATAGAATAGATGATAATGTGATTGTATTACGGGATGAGGATATTATTGGGGAAGTTTTAATATTATTATTATTTTAATATTATTATATATTATTATTATATATTATTATATATTATTATTTATTATTTAAAAGCATATATATGTTCCTTGAAAGGGTTAGCAGTTCAGATGACAAACTTCATCAGTTACTGAACCTTTAGTTTCAAAAGCACTTTAATAACATTTTTTAAACATGTTAATTTCATCAGTTACTGTTGTGTTGACGACGAGCCGTGGTGAGCGGATGAAAGACGTTAGCACGTGCTAAGGCACCAACCCTTACAATTCTGAAGGGAGAAGGGGGGAATGTGGATGGGTGATCTAGGATGGCTCGAAATGGTTTTCTTTAGCTATGTCGCTGCACGAATTTTATTGGTAAAAATACAAAGCGTAAGTCGGAATTTCGCAGTTGCAGGATATTTTTGCCAATCGAATTCTTCACCCCTAAGATACTTAGAGGCTCAAAGTGTGCGTGGCGCCTCTCCTTACAACAGGCACTCAGCGGTTTCCTCGTAGTCCACCGTTTTCCGTGATACTGCCTTGTAAAAAAAGGTCCGGAGTGATGGTGAATATGGAGACTAACATTCCAGGCGTCCAGATGCAGTGGCGGATTAGCCTAGGGGCACATGGGGCACGTGCCCCAGGGCCCTAACCTATGAGGGCCCCCCTCTCAACAAAAATGAAAGAAAAAAAAAGGAAACACAACGGCAATTAGAAGATCCTGAAATAAAACAGAATCTGTATACTTACTTACTAGTCTAATTTAAAGTTCTTCCAGGATTTAAAAGTCAATTTTTCGAGATTTTCTTGATAGAGGAAAAGTCTAGTTTCCAAAGAATTTCGCTGTCTATGTACATGAGAGAGAGGTAGTTCATCCTCTCCTGGGTTGTTGTTGATCGCAACTTATTTTTTATGCGCTTAAGCTGCGAAAATGAGGGCTCTTCACTGCATTTGCACACCATTAAAGAGAGATATATTCGCAGTGCGATCTCAACGTTTGAAAATGTTTATGCTGTCGTGTTTCACAAGTAGGTGAAGCATGTTAAGTTCTTTGCAGGCATGTGCGTTAACGTAGCACGCTTCCTTTATTGGAGAAGTACACAACAGAGACGAAAACTGAATAAGTTCATCGCCAGGGGATTCCTCAATGTCACCCTTATATGCACGGACCAACAGTTCAGCAGCTTTGCTGAGTTCACTTTGATCAAGATCATCTACCCTCGCGAGGAATCCGAACAGCCGGGATACCTCACTGTATGCGTTAATACGATCCGACATCGCACTTGTTAATTTATCAATGACAACAAGGAAGCTGTCGACTTTGAAACTGTGTCTAGAGCTGTCGACGTTGTCACAATCCTGGCGAACTGCTCCGCGGTTTCTTTAGAAAGAGTCTGTTGCGGTTAGGCGGCCATGCCGTCCAAAGAGCTCGAACTGCGGTCGCAGTGATATAATGATATCCTTAAGTGAAGACGCAAATGCGACAGCATTGTTAACAGCCAGTGTTCGACTCTGGAGCATTTTACTTGTCATATTCATGCGTTCTAGGATCCTATGCCACAATTCTGCCATCACACCAGTCTCAAGCTTCTTAATCTTCTTTGCGAGACCCTTGGCTTCTGATCGGCACTTTGCATTCTCGCAATCGTCAGCGCTGATCTTGTCAAGTAAGGGGGAGATTGAGGAATATCCTTTAACTAACGCCAAGACAGCATCTGTTTTTGTGGGGGCAGTTCTAGGTGGGGGGTTGGGGATGGGAAATTGGGTTGTCGACCCAATGCCGGATGCTGTTAATTTAACCCCTTTAGGTATGTGGGGCCCCAAGTTATAAATTTTCCCCAGGGCCCAGGGGTCCTTAATCCGCCCCTGGCGGCAACGAAAAACGTGCGATTCTCGTCTCCTTTCTCCATCAGCACTCACAATACCTGTTTTTCCAGGCCGACCTTTTCGTCGCCCCACATTGTCTCAGCACCTAGAACTGTTTAGAGTCTAGGGGTAGCCATAATTATTTACTTTTGGAATGATTAATTCTGCGATTGCTTATGAGCAAACAAACCAACTGAAGAGCAAACACAGTTATATAGAATTGATTATAAATCTTTAATCTTGCTTTTTGATATTTTCGTTCATCACAAAGTCAAGATAGTAAAAGAAATCTTCTACTTATGAATGGATGCTTTGCTCACATTTTGAAATATGCTATGATATAAATTCAGTTGCAATCAACGGATGTAATGATGCTAATGACAATGATGATAATGATGTTGATGATGATGATGATGATAATGATGATGATGATCTTGTTGTATTGGTTTTGTGTTTTCTTGTCTGGTGGAACCACAGCATGGGTTACCTGTGGTGGAACGTGCTCGCACAGCAAACTCAAAATAGTGTAACTTTTGAATGTAATTTGTGATCCTCGCAGTGTGCTCTCAACTTAAGCAGTTGAAAAAGTCGAAAAAAAATCAGGCTTGAACGGGATTCGAACCCATGACCTTGCGATACCGGTGCAATGCTCTATACCCTAAGCTATCAAGCCACATGAATAGATGGTCAATTGTGAGTTCCAATTTACCGTATCGACTCAGCTGGCAAAACCAAACGTTCATGTTTCACTCCCCCGCCGACCCAGCACCACCGTTTCTTTAGAAACAAATTCTTTTATTTGTTTTTCTGTAGCGTAATGTGCTTGACCTTATCAAGCTTGTAAGAACGGGCTGAGCAAATCCCACCAAACAAGTTTATCTGATACGGCGCACCATGACTGGTCGCCTCGACTTTCGGATAAGATGTTGTGTTCTAATAAAAGAAATGCATAGAGAAATAAAGAATAGTTTTCAATAATCAACATTGCTTATTCCTGAAAAAAAACTGTTCCTTAACGAGCTGACATTAAGTGAATAAAGTAGTATGTGTATGAAGTGAAGTATATATAAGTAGTGCAGTAGTTTGTGAGTGAATAAAGTACAACTAGCACAACATATCTCGTCATAACGAAACAATCATGCTACCATCGGTTATACGCTTATTGAACCCTTTCACTCCCAGAGTCAATTATGAAGACATGTGATGTAGTTCTCACTTTTGAGTCTGTCGACAAAATCCTATGGTGTGAACTTGATCATTTAAATGAAACCTCTTCGGAAGTACTTTTGCATGGTATAATTTTCCTCATTTTTATTACAATCAACAGGAAAAACACGTCTATATCAATAATATTGTTCTTTCAAACATTTATTCAATCATTCAAATAAACATAACTCCATTATTATTAATAACCATAGATTCACAACTGCAACCAGAAAAACAAAACAAAATACATCACATTAACAACACTATAAACTCATGTAAATGATATATATGAAATAAATCGTATATGAACTGCGGAAATGAAATCAAATGAAGAATGATCCTCGCAGTTGTGAACGCAATTTAAGCAATTGCGAAAAGAAGCCTGAAAAAAATTCAGGACTTCAACGGGGTTCGAACCCGTGACCTCGCGATACCGGTGCGATGCTCTACCAACTGAGCTATGAAGCCACTGACGTTGGGAGCAGGTCAATTGTAGGTTCATATGTTCCCGTGAAAGGGGTGAATGTGAATGATATATATGAAATAAATCATATATGAACTGCGGAAATGAAATCAAATGAAGAATGATCCTCGCAGTTGTGAACGCAATTTAAGCAATTGCGAAAAGAAGCCACTAACATAAATACCACTAACATAAATATACATAATAATTTAAACTAAATAACCTATTCCATTTAATTTCATAACTTTCACAAGGTTAAAACGTGCATATATCAAGAATGTTCCTCCTTCAAACTCTTATTTTCAGACGCCTATATTTCACTAAGTCAATCCTTTTAAGTAATGCTCCACATAAGAACGATAGCAAACTTCATTGTTCTGCGGCATTGGCTCTTTCCCACATAGAATATCTTTGATTTTAATAATAGAGGAAGAGCTCATGGTCAATAATTATATTTCATTATAAAAATAAAGAAAATCCATTTGCGTCAAATAAATTTTAGGAAATGTTCGTGCTTAACCAATCAGAATAGCAGAAGACAATAGCTACTAATTTTGCTTCTTTGATGAAGTTCGCCAAATACAATATCTTTTAAAAATTGTATGTTGTGCGATTGGGTCTCAAATTACTTGAAACCTTAAAAAAAATAGACAAAATGCACCTTGAACCTTACTTTTTAGCGGTTTTTGAGTGTAGGCCAATGAGATCACTAGTTGTAACAATGAAAAAAGTTGACATTCCATCGTGTATTGCCGTTCAGCGCTATCGTTCTTATGCAGATCATTACTTAATAACGAAGATTTCTTTCCATTATACAATTTAAAAGAAATGCTAAACAACCCTATATAAATAGAACACATATTCGAAACAAGCAGCCAAAAATTCACTTTCACTTATTCCTCCTCTTTCTTTCAATTAATTACCATTTCCACAAAGCATATTCAAAACTATACGACATCACAAAAGTCTTACACCTTCAAAATTAATCTCAAATCTTTCAACTAAAAAACAATCTCTCTACAACTGCAATCATACTATGATATTTTCAAGCATTATACATAAATTATTCTTTAAAACATTCCTTTAACTACTCAACCATTATTTTTCTTAGCATAAGTGGACTAATTAACCAATATAAATCACAAACCACATTATTCAACAAGTCACCACAACAATAACGTTACTTTTAACACTACATAAGATATTTTAGAAAAGTCATTAGACTGGGAAAATTTATATTTGCCAATGTATTTTTCGAATTGCTTGCCGTTTTGCGTGCAGTGAATTTGGTTAGTGCTCGAGTTAGCCTAAATATACGCATTCTAAAATGTCTCGCTCTGTCACGTGCAATTCTCGCCCAGAGTACAGAGATACGCATCTAAAACAATACAGATTTGTTGTCTCTCTCTCTGTCACGTTCCATTCTCGCCCAGAGTACAGCCTGACAAATATTTTGTTGCGTTTCACAAATCGGATCAAATCAGTCTCGCTCAATCACGTTAAATGAGACAATACCGCGGAAGAATGGCTCGTTTTAGGCGTAAAGTGAGACAAATTTGGTGTCTCGCTTTGGCTCGTTCAATGCACGCCGTAAAATTCAAGACGATTCACCCTTCATCCTTTCCTCCCACACCGCTATAAACAAATACCCTTTGCACAAACAACCTTTTAATCAATTTATTAGCCTACCCACATCCCCATTTACTTCACCTAGTACCTAGACCACACATTAACTTATCTACTCTCAAATCTCCAAAATCCGGGGGAGGCGGAGACTTCCATATAAAATTTACAATTACTAGCTCTTAGCGATAAAACTTCATTTCAACCATGCCCATCTTACCAAATTCTAAAAGGACACCCCGTCATTTTCATATGGCGGAAAAGTGGCTTCAAGTTTTATCAGTGTGGGGCGATCAAATCCGAAAAAGCGGAGTTTTAAAGAATTTTCAAGCAGGCGAGGGACTTTACCGTAAAAGAAATTTCATTTTTCGGTGAGAATTTATGTTGATATCAATTTGTGATTGACTTTTTCTTTGTGTTCTCATTAGTTTTGGAGAAATGTTCCATGATATTACGTAAACAAAACAAGACTTGAATTTTATAGTTCTATGAAACTTCACACGCGTCGCAAAGATGTCTGTGTATTTTTTGCAATTTTGATTTCCAAATCAGTTTCACGGGCAATTTTCAATACACAACTGGTGTATTTTATTCGGAGTAGTCATACTTGTTATTCTAGACCGAGAAAAGGTTTCTTTTGTGAGCTTTTGTGTACTCTAAACACAGAGTCAACGGACTGTCGCGTAATGCAGTTTTTGAGAATTGCTAAATTTTAAAAATAGCCCGGTCGTTTACTGATTTTATTGCTTTTAAAAGTAGTCTTTTCAAATGTAACAGAAAGCAGTCACGGTTTGGGAAACATTCGACGCAAACTTGTTCGAATGTTATCTTCATGAAGCCAATATGACCAATATTCACGGTAAAGGCACACTAGTAAATATAATTGTATTAAATAGCGCTTTCTGAAATAGCCTGTTCCAGGCGTTCAGATAGTGAGGAAAGCGCGAATAGTTGGGGAAGGCGCGAAGAAAAGCGAGCGAAAAAATTGCGGGAAGCGAGGCGAGGGAACGCCTGTAAACATTCTTAACAAAATGTCCTTCCGCCCACTTTTAGACCGCCAACTCAGTTGTCAATCATCTGTCAATTAAAATAGGATTAGATTTCTTGGGATTAGATTTGGTGTAATATTAAGAGTGACAGGCCTACACGACTCCCTTGCGAGTGTTTTAGCCATTTTATATTTAAGCTCGCAAAATGATGCTTCATGTATTTGTAGCGGGTATATGGAGAAGTCGAGGTGACTGAATTAAAAGCCTTCTAAACTCGCAAAATGATACAGACTGTAGTCTCGAGGTCATTTGTGTTTTTAAGCTGTCTGCTAGTTTTGACCTCTTTGTCGGGGCGTCTGTTTCATAGCGATGTTCTTTATTATGCCATCGTGGCATTTGTTAGAATAGCTCTGTAGTAAAACCTTTAACATTGCATGTAGGCTTAGAGCAAGCTTCGATTTGGAGGTCATTTTGAAATTATGCTGTATTCTCAGCGGTTTTCTTAACTCTGGTTTCTTCAACTCGACGTAAATCGGCGGATTTCTTCATTTCTGGAGCTCTGTTCAATCGGCGGCTTTCTTTAGTTTTGTTTGACCTCTTGCTGTGCTCATGTAGCCATTTTCTAGTAGAAGTTAACCAACAATGTAAGGTTTTTCACTCTCTCTGAATTTCTTAGGTAGTCGGATCTATTAGTTTGAAATTATCGACCGTCAATGGTTTCTTGCAATTAGTTGCAAATATGTTGGTCCGAATTTTCAGAGATAATTGCAGCTTTTTATAAAGCTATGCAATGTTTCATAGAGAGTATAAATCAAGCGCATTTCAGTCACTGCTCCGCTTTGTAGTTGAGAATTGACGTTTTTTCCGGAGCTCTAATCTGTTTTTCTCCATTGTCATTTGTGCAGTAGTCGGTTCTTCTCACTGCATTGTAATGAGTTTCACAGTCTAGCGACTGTTTTGTTTATGCCTCGATGAAAGCTGTCTTTCCTCCGCCATATCACATTTCTCATCAGCACTCGAGTATTGACAAAGTGTCATAATTGACCAATCAGAGGGTATACCGGATCCCGGTATACCGGAACAACCTTTTGTTAAGAATGTTTACAGGCGTTCTTTCGCCTCCTCTCCCCAGCCTCCCCGCAATTTTTTCGCTCGCTTTTCTTCGTGCCTTCCCCAACTATTCGCGCTTTCCCCACTATCTGAACGCCTGGAACAGGCTATTTCTGAAATAAAGTTTGCTTTCAAGATTTTTTTGATTCGCGAAAACATTATGCAAATCATCTTTGTGATCTCCTCGCTGCAATAGGCCATTTCCGAGTTGCCTTTAGCCTCTCTATCAAAGCGAGGCTAGGTGCGAAACCTTTCATATTAAAATGAGTTTTCATTTGCATGTGAATGATAACTCATTTTCATATGGAAGGTTGTGCACCTAGCCTCGCTTTGACAACGAGGCGTAACGTATTAGAATAAATATATAAATCGCCAAGCCTTCCGGAAGCAGAAAATCACTGAATTCTGATAAGCGTTTAACTCTTATTCAAGGGAAAGACATTTTCATTCAAGGAAATATGAGTTCATTAAAACGTTTTGACCTTTTATAGAAAAAGTATTTTGGATTCATGATCATGAAAAAAACAGCGCGCGATCGAATTACATTTTACACGCGATCGAATTACATTTCACATGCACACGAAATTTGCATGAAACGAACCCTGGAAAAAACTAATGGCAAAATCAAAGCAGTTATTTAACTAGCTTTATAGAAAAATTTCATTTCGATTTGGTCTTGAAATCACAGGGTTTTTTTTCCATGATGCGTCACGCAATATTTATTTTTAAAATGTTTCACCAATTTATTGCACTCATCACCACAGTTTTGACATTACAAAAGCAGAATCTCCCGAATGCGATTACATGTATTTTTTCATTACCTGTATATTTTGGGCTTCCAAAAATTAATTGGAAATCTGGTCAGTAGGAGGGGTCTCTGGGCTTGGAAATCTAGGCAGGAAAGGGAGCTAGTGGGCCAGGAAATCCGGGTAGATGGGGGTGTTCAAAAAATCTTGCCATCCGTCGGTGGGGGTGGGGGGGGGGGGTGGATTCTTTCTGGAATAACCCAATGTAATACAAATAATTCGCGGTTTGGGAAGTATTAGACTAGTATGGGTTTGATCAGGAATCGATAAATTCAATATTCAACGTGAGTACAAAAAAATTGGTAGCTTCAACATGTCGAGTGATAGTGCAATGTGTGTCACGCAAAATTTGTTGTGGGGGAGGGGTGCGTGACCCATTTAAAATAAACGTTAAAACTTTCTTATGCAAGCACATGAGTATAGGCTACTGGTAGCCTCTTGTTTACTTCTGAAACTGTTAAATCCGTTAAAAGGGGGGCCTGGCCTGGCCATTCTAACCTTCAGTTGTCAATCAACCATTAGTACTAACAACTGACAAGCAACATGCATTATTGCCAAGACCTTTGTGACAAAATTTAGAAAAATATTATAAGTTATATCAGCAGTCTTAATGAAATCATATTTTCGTTTTTTGTATTATTTTGCTTTGGCAATATCTAGTCTGTAAGCACTATCTCTTTGGCAATATAACACTCTAGTCAACTGCCTAACTTTGTCCTTCACACCCAAAAGGTATGAAATGATGGAGGTGCCATCCCATTTGAAGTGTAACTTGTGTTTGAGTACCAAACATACCTGCCAACTTAAAGTGTATATGACAGATATTTTTTTATTTGCTTGATGGAATCTACATGGCGTTCTAATAAGAAATTCGAAAAACGTTTTTCGATATCGATTTTTCTTGTCCGTAATTTAGCCGTCTAAAAACGTGAAATTTCACTTCCGGTGGGTTACAAAACCGCGCAAGAAGAAAGACTGGAAATAGTTCGCTGCGACGTCAATACAAGAATGCCAGTGTCGCGATTTCTCAGTACTTCCGTTTTTTGGTGCGTATTGCTACAACCATAGACAACACACCTCAATAGAACCATGTTTCTTCTTCAGGGCGCACCAGAAAATGCGATGTATTGACGTCACAGCGGACTATTTCCAGTCTTTCTTCATGCGCGGTTTTGTAACCCACCGAAAGTGAAATTTCACGTTTCAGGCGGCTAAAACACGGAAAAGAAAATCGATATCGAAAAAACTATTTTCAATTTTCTTATCAGAACGCCATGTAGATTCCATCAAGCAAATAAAAAAATATGTCATATACACTTTAATTTAGTATTATTTATAAAGAGTACACATGAATACATGTATATACTATGAATTATTCTACATAACATCCATCATAAACACTAACAACAACAACAACAACAATTTATTTACAAATAATAATAAAACAAATTATATTAGCAACCCGCAAATAACTAAAGTTAATCGTGGCGGGTTGCTACACACTAAACAATTACAGGAGCTCACTATAAAATAATTGACAGATAATAATAAATACGAAAATAAGGAATGGATAATTTATGATTAGTTACTGTAACAACAACAAATAAATCAATCAGTAATAGAAATAAAAATGAATATATATATATAAGGAGAAGGAGAAGGAGAAGGAGAAGGAGAAGGAGAAGGAGGAGAAGGAGAAGGAGAAGGGGTAATAAAATGCAGTTTAAAGTCAATTAAATGTTTTATAATTACGAAGACTGGTACAAAGAAATTCGACATCAACATAGATATCCTTACTCTCCAAAACCTCCATTAATGTGATTGTCTTTAGGTGTTCCCACCAAGACATAAGTGATAAAATGGTGCTTACTAATAGTAATTGGACTGAGTGGAGTACAATTCAGGGAGTAATCGGGCGAGTAATTTCAAATCAGCCGAGCGCGTAGCGCAAGAACAATTTGAAATTACGAGCATGATTACCCCTGAATTGTACTCCACTCAGTCCAATTACTAATTAATCGCATCAATAACCAAATTTGAGATTAAAAAGTCTATGTCGACTCTTTTGTACTAAAACCGTCTTGGATATCAGTTTGAAAGTAGAAGGAAAACAGCAAAAAGGAACCCATTCAAGCGCAACTAATTGATGCGCACGCAACATAGTTTCCAATTACAGCTATCCAATTACAAGAAGTTGTAATTGGACACCCACGTGACCGCGCGCCAATTACGTGAGAAATAGGCGCGCGAATGACCAATCACAATCAAGAATTTTGTTGATACGATTATGATTATAATCATTATGTCACCAGTGGGTGCCAAGTGGGTACCTAGCCAAAGCAGTCACTTGTCCATTACCATGATTTTGTTTAGTCCAATAACTCTAATTGAGACCTTGTAAGCACAAAGCTCTCGTAGATGGCCACTCGTGCAAGGCTGTTTGAGGAGTGGTTTATTAACCAACAATCCTTTTTGATAAATATACAAATTCAGCTATAATATATATGTAACTATAAATGGCTCATCTGCCGAATCAACTAAAGCTACATCCTTCCCTTCAGGGTGAGAATAAGATAACACCAGTCTTTCAGTACAGACATCAGTTTTCTTGGTTCTCCAGAAAGCTTGTTAGAACACAACATTTAACCCTTTCACAACCAGAGTCATGTTTTCAATCGTATACCTGCCAAGTCTCATACCTTAAGCACAAGTCTCACACCTGCGAGTCCAAAACTCCATCTCACTCCAACTCACACCTATGGGGCAATTTCTCATGCCTGACTTACAGATTTGAGTTATCAGCTTTAACTGATCACATGATCCAATTAAAAATATAGTTATGTTCATGAAAATTTGGCACTTTTTGTAGGTTTTTACCATTCTGAATATTACAATTACAGCTGGATGTTATTAAACGAAGGTATGAGGTCCATGGAAACTTCCAAATTCTTCTAAACATCTTCGGACATCTTCACAATAGATCGGGTTGTCTTCGGATTTGGTCAGGTCACCTTTGGAAATCCTGGCACTCCCACATAAAATTCTCGTGCCTATCACTTGGAAAAAATTGGCAGGTATACAATTGTGTAAAGTGGTTTTTACTTTTGAGTCTGTGGATGAAATCCCACAGTGAGACCATTCAAATAAAAGCTATTAAGCAATACTTTCCTGTGGTACTGTTTATGAAGCTGTACAAGGTGGTTCTAATTTTTGAGTCTGGATGAAATCCTAAAGTGTGATCATTCAAATGAAAGCTCTTCACCAGTGCATTCTTTCTTCTTTTCAAAATGAAATTTGAATTTTGATATAGGTAACTATATACTAAGGGTTAAAAAAGAAGCAACGTTATGAAACTATACAACTCATAATGATAAATAAAAACCATACAAAGAATCTTCCACAAAGTAATCTCTAGTTATTTTGGGCACTGTTGTACAGTCATTTTTACTACTGGCTATCTCAGCCTCCTATTTTCTCAAACTCTTCTAGAGTATTCAAGATGACAGGATTCTACGGTGTAGTATATAGTAAATAATATGCCATTAGGCTAGACTCCAAATGCAGACATCCTTAGGGCTCATTACGTTTCTCCCCCATGAACATCTGCTTAACTAAGCCATCACCGCCACATGTCACAGTTGTGTCACACTGTACAGTGTAGCCAAAGGGCCAATCATTGCTATCTTGCCCACCATGAGCATAGGGCATATGCAAGTTTTAAATTTGAACAATGCTCTTTTAAAGGAATATCTTCTTGACTTTGTAAGAAGTGATTCCTCCTTTTTAGCTGAACAGTTGATAGCCTGTGTACAGCCACCCTCACTCAGAGAAGGGGGATTATCAACAATGAATCACAGACAATTTTTCTTGGCGTGGGGGGAGGGGGGGGAGGTGCAGCTGTACACAAGCTCAACAGTTGATTGAAAGCTTAATATACTTTATTATTATAGACTGAATATTCCCTCAGTTCAACTTCCTTAACGGAATTTGAAAATGGACATAAAACGTCAAGAAAACAACTGAGTGAACCGACATAACTGAATTATATTTTGACGACAACAAGGGCAAATTTTATTATACAAAAGCAGCCCATGATTGGTGAACATATTTGTTGGCTGTGTTAAGCAGATGCTCGGGGGGAGGAAAGATTGCATGGCAAGCCCTAACCACATCTATGTTGGAGGCTTCTTTAGATTCTTTACATTACTAGTAAACTGAGTCTGAACTTGAAAAAAAATATATATATCTTAAAGACCCAGTATCACCCAAAATGCATCGCGCGCCCAAAGTCTCCGCGATTAAATTTAACGCAGTCGAAAATTCCTGAAAGAGCCAATCACGAGCGAGCTCATCATTTGAAAACAAAACAAACGACCCCAAAGCCGAATGAGTGATACTGGGCCTTTGAAATGCAAATAGTCAATCCAGTAAAATTGTTCCTACAGAAGTGGCAGCTTACTAAAGTGCGCCAATGCTCGGGCTGCACACTGTACACCAATGTTAAATACTGGGTGCACAGGAGCCAGAGCATTCTCTTGTCCACCCACTATTGTCATACTGCTTTGATCTTTGTTGACGAAGTGCTGAGCCACAGAAAGACCACTCAGACAATAACATGTGTGGTAAAAGTCACGTGATTTGCCAGGCTTGTCAACAAGTCCTCCATGATGAAGTTGACAGTTCATCAACAGATAATCTTGAAGAGCTACTTGATCAAACATCCATTTCTCATTACTAAGTGAACTTCCATCAACAGTAGCAGCAAGAACAGTATGAAGCAAAGGGAATACCCCACCTTGCCAAAATGAGTAGCAGCCATCTACCAGTTTGTTTGTTCTTCCTTGGAAGCCACCCTCGAGACGCATCTGACGGCTAGCCACCCAGCGAAGTAGGCGCTTGTTGTCAATTACATCATGTTTCCCCAACAATACCAGTGTGGCATATCCGCAAAAGGTATAACCACCATGGGCTTCTAGCCCAGGCTCTCCTGAAAATCCACCTTCATACGTCTGGCACTTGGCAATCCATTCTGCTGTTCCCTCAAATAAATCTGGCGTGATGATATTTGTCAGGTACGCTGCAACCACTGCACAGTATGCGCCTCTGATATCAACCTCGCCGTCTCGATGCATTGTAAACGCACCTTCAGGTGTGCGGCAACTTAACAAGAATGACTTGAGTTTTGGTCGGTCTATGACATCATAGGCCTCTTTGGTTCCCAGGATGCACAGCGCGCAAACGGCTGCATATGTCGGGGCAAGGTGAGGGACTTGTTGGGGACCCCCTGAAAAGCCGCCAGAGGGATCTTGGCAGCGCTTGAGGAAACCAGCCGTTCGCGAGTTTTCTTCCAAATTTATTGGCTCACTGAGTAGTTCCAGCCCATGTATAATCCAATAACATAGCCACGGTCTGCTGGCGTCCAAACATTCATAAGCTTCGGACAAATGATGAAGACCTCGCTTAAGGTAGTGAACGTGTTTCTGGCGGAACAAAGGCACTTCTGGGTCCAAACTTTGGACCCGTAAGTACGCAGAATAATTTCTTGCCACTAAGTCTTCGACTTTTTCTTGCTCTTCAGAAGAAACAGTGGAAAGGCCGTCGTCTTTGTAGCGAAGGTCGTCGAGTTTCTTCACGGAATGGTACGCCATTTTATAGGAGAGGCAAATAAAGTCGGCTCCAGTCTACGCCCGGTAAAAGTGATTGGCCATTGTGACGACACAAACGTTACCATATTTGGACAGGAAGAAAACATCTTGTGGAGACGCGCGCAGTTTGCAAGCTCACAACCAGGCTCACCGGCTCACCTGATCATTTATTTTTTCCTTGGTATTTTACTTGTATAACCGTTATAAAATGGCAGCTTTAAAGACAAGAAGGCAGAGAAGTTTTGAAGGTTTCAGCTCGCCGTTCTCTGCTGTCTTCACGTCCGTAGCACAACAAAACGAAAAGGCCTTGAAGCTTGCCTTCTACAACACGGCAGCTCTGGTATTTCTTGGGCTGAGCGGATGTGCAGCTGTCGCCGTGTATTATGTTCTGGAGCCATTTCTTCGCCCTCTCTTGTGGGCTACTCTGTGCGGAGCCTTCTTGTATCCGTTCAAATGGAAGCTAGCTCAAGTTGTCCGAGGATTTCTTCGATCTTTGCGAGAATCTAAAACACCTTTGGTGGTAGGAGCAATGATGGTGCCATTTCAGTTGGCCAACAAATCTTCAGACCTCGTTGGATCTTTTTTCGTGCAAAAGATCCGTATCTTCATCATATTTTGTCTAACTGCAGCTGCTGCTTACGGTCTGTACATTATTCAGCCGTTTAATGAGATTGTTTGGATTTTAAAAGGATCTGGTTTATTTGTCCACATGCTGTTAGATGTATTTCATAACTCCTATTTGGTTAGTATGAATTCCTTTGGTCGATTTTGTTTAGAGTGGTTTTCGAATGAGTGTTTGAAACCAAAGTACTGACTCTGGCCAATCACAAGAAACCAATCACAAGAAACAGGACAACTCAATCAAGCCAAGCCAATGCCAAGTGCGGGAAAATGTATGCGAGCAAGTCACATTAATTGGTTTTACTTCTTCTGATTGGTTGAGAAAGTGGCACAATTTTTTTCTACAATCACAAAGTGTAGCAATACAAAACCAAAGCAATTTAGACACTCAATTGTGAAAACCAATCTATATGCACTTGGCTGGAGGGTGAAAGAGGAAATATTTGGCTCCTGTGGTTATAACCAACTGACCAAGTCTACCAAAGTCTGAACACCACAAACCTGAGCCAAATATTTTCTTGTCCACAGTCTTGCTTTGCCATAGCAGACACCCTGTTATAACTGACTGGAGTTGAAGTCCTGATGATTAAGATCAACTAAAAATAACTCCTATTAGTATAATACTGAAGCAGTGGATAGCATCGTTAGCACTCTCTGATTGGCTACTGAAACTCGGAATAGCAAGTGCTATTCACCTCCCAGCAATTTGCGTGCGAAAATTGTAATCGCTGACAGGAATAAATGAGTTAAAAAGCATCATTTTCGTTTTATTATCTCACTGTTTCAGTATATACTTCGCGGCTCGGTAAATATCCGCCACTAACCACCTCCACTTCGGTGAATAGTTGTTAACTATTTCCAGGGTTTGAACTTCCTCCCTTTAATTTCCTGAATGCAATTTTTTCACTGTACAAGCTACACATACACAATTTAATACCAGCAACTCCTGAAATTTGTAATAAAGGCAAGTTGCATTCAAACTGGGGGAACCTGAACCTATGCCCTGTGATGGACTCGCATCCCATCTATTTGAGGAATAGCAGTGGAACTCCTTTTTTCTTCAAACTTTAAGACTGGGTTAAGCTACAGCTGTGTGCACTGGCTGGCCATTGTGAGACTTTACTTTACATTCCTCCTACTGAACAGCCTAGCATGGTGTACCCAACAAAAGTATGTGAAAATTATTGGATTAAGCTTAGCATGTGAGTAAACACACAAGTGAATCATGGCACATGCTTATTAGCCAGGGATGTAGATAATAGCCGGGAGCCGGGGAAATTACCCGGCTGTGAACTTAATTTTTCCGGCTGTTAAAGCCTAGTGCAGCTTTAAAAGGACTACATTTTTCTATTTTTTACCCGTCTGTCAGTTCTATATTCCCGCCAGTTAAAAACTGAATCTACATCCCTGATTAGCTGAAACAAACACAATATTGTGGTGGTCATACATGATCAAAAACAGTTCTCTAGGGTGGGGGAGGGAGGGGGTATTAAACAAGATCTTGAAAGTTCAAAGTTTTCAGTTTTCTAGTCTTACAAACTTAGCAACTGTTAGGATTTTTAAGGAAATGACTGCACTTTTACGATAAATAACCAGGCTTGTGATTCTTTGTTTTGTAACAGCACAGTTGTTTTGTATCTTGTAGGTATGGTCAGTCGTAATTGGCTATGTTTTAATTCTGGCATTTTTTTGGACACCAAGCTCCTCAAACATCATCTCACTCTTCTCTCTTCCTGTTTGGATTATGTTTCTGCTGCATCTTGTTTCTTTAACTGGATCTTACAGAATTCTGTTTTTCATGCTACTTGTTGTGTGTTCCATTGTCGGATGCCTTACGGGTACCTCAGAAGGACAAGATCAAGGTAAATTTTATCATTTTACTTCTGACTTAATGGTTGTATTTAAACAGTGCTGTCACTAGTTTTTTAAATAGGCAGGAAAATACCCGAGGAATTTACTTGCTGGTGTTGTCAATATTTTGTTTTTCTATCAACCTTTATTGACAGCCTTGTGTTAAACGAGCTATGTCATGGTGATTTTGAAGTTTTGGGGTCAAAACTGCCCCAAATTAAAACTAAGTACCTTTGTTGTACACAAAATACTTACATTTATCATATGACCCGTACAGCCCTGCGAGCCTTTCCTTTGCAAAACCATTGATGAAAGTTCTTTTATGAGGGCCGTATGCATTTGCGCGAGTGGGGCCGGAAAAAGCCGTATGGCCCTACTTCAAAAGCGTACGGCCTCGCACGTTAAGATCTCAAGTAATTTTGTCACCAAATTGGTCATATGATAAAATATTATTGACTAAGTTAGGTCGGGCCAGATTGGAAAATATTTGGTTTTTGGTCATGGTGCACGGACCTCGCTGCGCTCAGTCTGTATGCCATTACCTCGAGCCAAATATTTTCCCATCGGGCACTCCCACTTAGTCAATAAGTACATAGTATAGAATACTAAGAAAAAGATATGAAGCAAATTTTCGAAGAGAAAAAAAAAACAGTCAGAGTTGTAGTGAGTTTTTGAAGACAGAAGCAATAAACTTGAAAAAAATAGCCCATTTTTTTAAAGGTGCAATCCATTTCCACCATATCCTGGCCATCTGCAGCCCAAGGCACTTATGTTTGCTCAGAGCACCAGTAGAATATCTTTAAAGAAAACTTGACCCTTATTTTGGGGTTTTTACTGATATACAGTAAATATAACTTTTGGCTCAAAATGGTGACATTTGTTATAATCACATTTAATTTTTGTAGACTTGTGACACTTTTTGTCTTGGTGTCTATGATCTTGGCATGATCATCTCTCATCATTAAAATCTTTATGAAATCCTCTTGCAAAATTTCTCAGTCAAATGCTGTATAGATTTGCTCGTACCTGGTGATGTGTATCAAACATCTTTTCCATATGCAAATTATGTGTTACTTTTGTGAAACTTCTGCATCTTTGGAAAAAAATACTTCTGGTGGAAGAGTAAAATAGTAAACCGGCTTTGGTTTGAATGCAAATACGTTGTGAGGCAATGTCACGCAACATACAAGGATTTTTGGCTAGTAAACAATTGTGCCATGACTGCTTCACATTTGCTAGCTTTTAAGCAATTCAACTGTCTGTTGGCTTTCTCGTGCTCAGCAGACTTGCTTCTCCTTTTTTGGCTTGTACCTGATGATGGCCTTACAAGAGAATAATTACTTGTGCACAAAATTATTGTCTTTCTCATGAGGTCTATTTATAGTAACTTTGGACTCGGACAACAACACAACACACAACAACAACAACAACATAGTTGCTGCAATGATTTTTGTACATAAGGGTTGATATAAATGAGAGCAAACATTGCAAAGTTGTGCTTAATTAGTAACTGATCAATTTCTTTTTTTAATTATCTAGTTGATAATAAAGAAGACTGGAAAAACAAAAGGCACAGACTCTTTAGAGATTTATCAGTGGCTGCTGTCGCCTTGGTCACATCAATGCCAAACTCAGAATCAAATGACTCATCTGAGGAGAGTAAGAAAGAGCCGTCACCTGTCAGCTCATCTCACTCTCCCGATGTGACGCCTGCAGATAGTAAGGATGGAAAGGACATTGTGGAAGGACAAATATTGTCTAGGAATCGCCGAGGATTTCAAAGCAAAAGAGCCAAGCAAAAATTAAAGATCAACAAAGAAGGAAAATATACAAACAAAAGCGATGTGTATTTTGTAGGTCTTTTCTGGGGAATTGTACTTTCACGACTCTGCCTTCACTGGGACTACATAATGATTCTATTGATACCAATCACGTTTTATGCATTGAAGAAACTTTTAGCTTATTGGAGCTCATCAATTAACTCAAGTGCGCCTTGTGTATTTATTCTCTCTTGGTGGGAAAAGCTTAAAAGTTGGGCTGATGAAAGAAAACAGGCACTAATTCCAACACAGTTGCGTGGATTGTTTAAAGGAGGAATTAAAGTTGATCGTACAGTAAGTTTGTACAAAAAATATAAATGTACCCAGTCAATGGTTACCATGGTTAAGCTACAAATTACAGTGTATCATTATGTAAAATACAATAATACATTGTACATGTACATGTAGCTTTTTATATTGAGAACAGTTTTTCTGTGAAGGCTTCATTGTTGTTTTTTAAATTGGGTTTAACAGAGATCATACACCTGTACACTAGAACTGTCATTATAATGCATGCAGTTACACAAACAGTAATATTATTATTATTATTATTTGTAGGTTTTATCGATTCATTTCTATACAGGTTATATCCGGGTATAAACCATATACCTAGGGTATATAACCAACAATCATGTAATGGAGAGCACTTTCCGCAGTATATGTGCAGTTCCCAGCAACGAGATCTTCTGTATCTGACTGATCTCACTTCTTCCTGGTATTCTCTCAAGGTACTCGCTCACTCCCTTTTTGATCACTCCAAGCGCTCCATTATTATTATTATTATTATTATTATTATTATTATTATTATTATTATTATTATTATTATTATTATTATTATTATTTGATAATGTGCAAATTAACATACCATAACATGATCTTGTCAGTATACATGACAATAGTGAGTCATGATGTATGCATAAGGCTAAAAATGTTTTGAGCCTTCTTTTATATGACTACTGGGAAGTGGTGTATTGTATCTAGTGTTTACCATTATTTTATATTACCCGATATATAGCCCTTATGCATGTTTACATCAGACTAGCTAATTTCACCTCCAAGCCTCACTTTTGAAGTGTAAACCTGTGACAATCTCATCAAATGAATGTATTCTCAAAGGAGCAAAGTTGAAAAGTATACCCGCTTAAAAACAACCTGAATGTGTCAAGGGTTTGCAAGGAATTTTGTACAAATGAGGCTTGGTGGTGAAGCTTGAGCTGGTGACGTCATCATGCATAAGGCATATGGCAAATGTAAGGTTTCATAATTCAAGGGCTCCCTGCAAGAACGTTCTGAGTGTGTTTTTGGTAACTTGCACTAAAATTGTATGTTTTAGGCCTTTAAAAGCACAGTTTTATCAAATTATTGATTTATTATTGTAAAGGTACTTCAAGCAACTCCAAAATGGGGAAGAAAATCCACATCTTTGAGAAAATGTTTTGGGCCCCTAGGACACCCTATGTATCTTTTCAAAAAATATATATTCTGTTCAAAGATAGAAGTTTTGTTGACCTGGTTTAAATCCTTTCAGTCATATTTACATGATCCAGTCATAATTTTGGCAATGAGTCCCTTTTGAGGCCAAAAATCCAAGATTTCAGTGAAAATTGTCCAAAAACGCACTGAGGACATTATTGCCGGGAGCCCTTCAATTGTAGATTTTCAAAACCCTTTAAGAGTTCCTCAGGTCTGAGTAGTTGATAGTCACACCAAGGTATCTTTTTACGGTTTAATAAATTGGTGCAAATTTTATTTTCCTTTGTTTTTGGGTATGGAAATGTATGATAATGTATGATGATTAGTTTTGAACAAAGGAAAATAAAATTTGCACCAAGGACAAAATTGCACCACAACATGTATATTTTTTTTGTTAGATCAACAGTATAATGGATAACTCCATGGAGAATATCATAAGCATCTTCATGGTTCTGTTTCTGATTGTGGCTTGTTCGCTCATCACGGTTTTCTTTGCAGTGCAGGTTTGTCATCTCTTTTTTTACATTAATGTAAAGAAATTGCAGCCCTTGTTCACAGGCTCAGACAACACAGTGGAGTGGTTTTCTATTGAGTGTCAAAAGTAATTCCGTGATTGCTTTGGTTTTTCATTGCTATGCATTCTGATTGGCTTAACAATCAGAAGTACATGTAAAACCAAAACTAATCGCAATTTATCCGCACACGTTTTCCCGCTCTTGGCTCCAGGGACATGTACATTTGTATTTGCTTCGAGTTCTGATTGGTCCATTTGATTGTCTGCATCTGTTTTGCTTGGGCAGAGTGATTACTGTGGTTTTGGTTTAACGACACTCAATTGAACACTGCTCTATTGTAATGGCCATAATTACTCCTGAAACTTAAATTTGGAGTTTTTGTGAGTAATTTTTTTTTTGCAACATGTTTCTGCAAAGATGGCATGCGGAAGAGTTTAATGTGTGCACACAAAAACTTGCAACATGTTTCCACAAATAATTGGTTTTGATTACATGTAAATACAGGATGTGGGGTGTATGTGCTCCTTATCATAAGAGTACCTAAATAATGTCCACTAGCACTTGGCAATTGTACATGTAGCTGTAGGGCTCAGTACATGTAGGTAAAAGAGGCATACATGTACATGAATAATTTTGGGCAAAAATCATTGACTTTGCATGAAGTTTCATTTACTTCATTAGAAGGTGATCCAATTCATATCTGGGCTTGGTATTTTCAACCAACATTGCCTCTGGTGCTCTCTCCCATTAATCTGATAGACTGGAGGCTCCTTTACACTGTCCTTGTCAGACTCTTAAACGTCCCTCGCTTGTTGAACTTTTGTTTTTAGTTAGGTTAGTTTACTAGCTGAATATGAAATATTCAAACAATACTATATTTCCTTGTCACTCAGGTCCATCACGAGAGTACCCAGCTGGTATCTGTTAGTGCAAACTTGGTCAACAAAGTCATGGCTAACAATCCCCAGCTAGTAAAGTAAGTCATCACTATCTCAAGGTCCCTGTGCAGCAAAACTGGAATGGAATGGAGTGAAGCCAAATTTACACATTACTGCCACTTTCATTCACTGCCCCTTGCACTTTCGTTAATAAATATGGTTAAATTCCTGAGGAATGGAGTTCGTGTTTGAAGCCCAGACACAACTTGGAAGACTGTATGATTGTCCCTCACATGGACTTAACATAGGAAAATTATCCAAGGAATCGTTAAAAAAAGAGGAGGCTTTGTCACTGTCTTTTAATGGAAAGTTTATTTATTTGATTGCTGCCAAAAATAGGGTGAAATATGAGACAGTGTGAAAGTCTTGTGTGCACATTTTAACACAACTTCTCAGGAATTTCATGTTATAATCAACCAAAGTGAGCAGGGCAGTAATTTGTATTGCAAGTGCCCAGGGCAGTGATGCATTAATTTTAATTAGCTCCATTCCAAGGTCAGTAGTTTTTCTAGTAATATATACTCTGTTTTCAATGGACCTGCATGCATGATTAAGATGAAAGTAAAATGACAATATATGTATTTGCAGTCAATATCATTTTAGGCAGATGGTACATTATATGGCAAAACAGAGCTACACTGTACATGATTGTACCAGGGTTTTCATTAAGAATTTGAGTAGCAGGAGAATAGTGTAAAGTAACAGGAGAATATTATGAAGGAGCGAAGATAGCTACATATTGCCATCAAAATTCAGCCGGAGAATTGTTCGTAGTAGGCGGAGAATTCTCCGATCTC